>VDFB02000008.1:89000088-89109121 GCA_007258455.2 Sequoia sempervirens
CATATCTAGTATTTTGTTGGTGATGCTATGACATCCCCTGCCCATTGTTCATTCCTAAACACGAAATAAAAGGAAAAAGAAAAAGAAACAATTATAATTTAGGGTTTACCTATTTAAAAAATGCATGGAAAATTTAACAATTTTGAATGAAGGGTCACTGATGCTATCACAACATGAAAACATCAATATCATTATTTTTATTAAAACACTATATATAAATGATATTTTGTAATTTCCACATATTTTTAATAAATAATTGTAATAAAATAGCTTTGTTTATGTTTTTTTGGATTTTTTGTAAAAGCCTATGTAAAAATGTAAAGAGATATAATTAAAAATAATTTGACTCTTTAGTAATTTAGAATTTGATTTTTGAATTTTTTATATTGTTTTAAGATATAGAATTTTCCAAAAATAAAAAATTATTAAATAAATTATAGTTTATTGTTTAACTTCAAAATTTATTTTTAAAATTAAACATGTAATTATTTTTATTGATGTTGCACCATCTAAACACCCAAACCCGCACAATTTCCTCTCTCTCAAGCCATGGTCAATCTATACGCCTATTGTTTCACCCCCAACAATAAAGCATTTGCAAGCCTAATCCTTGATCCCACAATAAAATAATATTACATATCTTGATACTGAATTTGACTACTGATAAGCTAGGCCCAAGTTAATCACACTAGCAATCATTTTAAATTTTTAATCTTTAATCTTTAATGTTTAGTACATTGATATTAGGTTATGGTGTGCAATTTTCAAGCTTTGGGTGATCACATTGTAAATCAATACAACCCTTAACCCCAAAGCTTGTAATCGCACTCTATAACATATGTTATAAATTAGTTCTATTATATTGCTAGGTAAATAATTTTTCCCTTCAATTTGTATGAAAAAAAATTCTTAGATGTAATTTATTGATATAAAATAAAAGTTCATGCACACATAAAACTTAAATATATTTAAATTATTAAAAAGAAAATTCAAACAAAATATTATAGTGGTAGAGAAATCATAACCATAAATAAATATGAAAGAAACAAAATAAAATGTTTCACATGATTTTTTTCCTCCTTTTTAAAGTCTTTTTTGGTGTAGGGAAGTAAACATTTAGTGTTTATAGAGGAATTGAAAAGAACGGGAATTTCCCATATGCTATACTGCTAGGATGACATAGTCTATGGATTTAATGTAAAATTTGTAGGAGAGGCCTTCCCAGTCTCCCACCAACAATGAGAAATATATAACCACTAATGTTACTACCATTGACATTGTAGTTAGAGAAATCCACACCCCCAAAGTTTCCTCCATTGACCTTGTTTCCATTGTTTTCGTGGTGGTGATGAATTTCTAACAAATTCTTACTTTCATTGTTAGGATGTGCCTTCTCTTTTGCAGACACTTGCTCTCAAGGTGCTATAATCAAAATTTTATCTTGGGATTATATAGTTAACTTCATACCTCCACTAGAACTCTCAAGTGTCACCAAGGGCATATTGTGCTTCAATTATTTTGAAGGTTTGTTAGAATCAATGGCTCCCACTTTTTTCTTTCAAATTTAGAATTTGTGTCTTCATCCTTCATTTTTTCTTCCTTGGATCTCTCATAAGACATCTATTCTAACATAAACTTCCATAGATGGACCCATACTCCTTGTAAAACCATACCTTCACCATTTTTACTAATAAAAGTTGATGTCATTGCTCATGCACCACACTTTTTAGACTTGTATTATGTGTAGGAATGAGGTGGCTCTATATGATTAGCCAATAGGCTTCTCTATGTGGACTTGCAAGTCCATATTGAGTCAAAAACATGTATCCCACCTACAAACAAGTATAATATCATTGTGTAGTGTAGAAAATTATATGCTCTTGAAAATAGTGAAATTTCACACTTAATTTGGACCTATTTTAGCACCCTTGCATTAAATACCCCTTTAATTCATTACTAATAGGCCCCTAAGACCCTTTATTTTGGATCTCAAGGCTTATTTCAGCTAAAGACCCAACAAAATCATGAAAAACATAAAAAATTCTAACAACCCACCTCAAAAATCTAGGGTAGGAATCATATGCCACCTTGGCGATATGAGTCCCCCTAGGTGGGACCCATATGCCAGGGCTGGGGTATGAGTCCCATTTGGGGCTTTTCTAGGGTTTGAGCGGGAAAATTAGCTTTTTAATTAATTTTTTTTTCCTAATGTCATCTCTTGAGATCTAAATAAAGGTAAATTAGGTGTTAATGCCTATATAAGCAAGCTTCTAAGTCATTATTTCATCTAGGCAAGCATTTTCAAGAGCAATTTTCAAGATCCAAACATTCAAAGTCTTCAAGCATTCTTTCACAAGAGTATTCAAGTTTCAAAAGCAATCAAAGTTGAAGTCTTGGAGCAACATTAAAGTGTTTTTATAAGTATTCAAGCTCAATTTATCCAAGATCTAGCATTTTCAAGGGTTGATCATGGATTTCTATGGTGAATTATGACATATTCTAGGTTTAGGAGATGCAACTAGCCATCAAGCCAAGCCTAATGAATTGTTTCCTAAGTGATTTCATCCTCCATTATCACTCTACATTTAACCTAAGGAACACACAAGTATTATTAGGGCTTATTTTGGCGATTAGAGATCTCTCAAAGTGAGTCATTCATCTTCATGCATCATTCATGCATCTCATTCTTACACATTAGAATAGGGTTGCATTGCATTTTAGATTTCCTAATCTTAGAGACACTTAAGGTTAGGGTTTACATTCCTATTTGCATCCATGTTTCATTGTTTCCATCAAGGTTTAATTACCAAACTAGGGGTTTGATCGAGGTCAATCCCCCATAAGCAAATCAAGTCCATATTCTATTTTGCAGGTCTTTTCGTAGATTTGGATCCGAAAATCAATTTAGGAGAAAAGAGCAGGTGTTGACATACAAATCTAAACTTTGAATTCCTAAAAAATTGAAATGGGACTGATACACCAGAAGTGGCGTATGAGTCCCACTACAAGCATTTTTCTAGATTTTTACAGATTTAGATACCCTTTTTCTAGAAGCCTATTCCTGCAAAAAAACCAAAATCTAGGATTGATACGGCTAGACTAGCATATGATTCATAGTAGGTCAAAATTTTAGGTGTTTTAATGTTTCAAAGGTCATTCCATTTTGCTTTAGATTCCTAGGTTTACACATTTCATCTCATAGCTTTTTATTCTGTTTTACATGCATTTTTAGGTCATTTAGTGAAAGATTGCATCAAATTAGGGTTAAGCATTACATCTTACATTTCATTTGTCTTTCAAATCCATAGCTTGGTGGTGAACCATCATTGGCTTACAATCAGTCCCTAGAACAACCCTATTGTAGGGTCTCTTTCTCCTTTGAACATTTGACGTTGAGATCTCTAGGGTTTGTTCTTGAATGAGAGTTGGATTTTTGTTGTTCTATCCCCCTAGCATAGAATCCAAACAAAATTCTTCCTTTCACATTGGAGAATAATTTTTCAGTGGCTAGGAAACAAGTTTTAGCTACCGAACAATAGCTAGATAAATATGATCAAGTTGTAGCTGCTTTTTAGAATATTTTTCCATTATTTACTAGCATCTTTCACCACCCAACATGTAGATAAAGATGGGTGAATTATAGCTATGTATGTTCTATAATGTAATCAAATGAAAACAAAAAAACACAATTAACAGAACTTTAAACTAAAGAAATTTGAAATGCAATTAAAATAAGCAAAAAATCTTCAGAAGCGTTCCATCTTTCTCTATCTCCAGAGATTTGTTAGAAGCTACTGCTCTTAGATTGTGTAAGCTCAGCTTCTCCAAATGGCTGTCTACAGAATGAGTATGCAAAGGAAATTCTATCCTAAATGTTGGTGAAGGTGAAAAATGTTGACAAAAATGCACAAGGGGCTGTGAATTATGCACAGGGCATGTAAATGGAGTATGCTATGAAATAGAGTGAATATGCCATGATTCTATGCTATACTATGATGCTTGAACACTATGAATGCTAAAGGCTTATGCAAATTGACTATAATTTTCCTACTGAAAGCTTCTATATGAATTAAAAGACCCGATAGTCTTATTTATAGTTTTTTGCAGGGACAATCCTGGTTGGAAAGAATCAACGACCGTGAAGTTATTTGGTAAAATTGAAAGGTGAGAGATGGAGAGGTTGAGAAGAAGATGGAAGAGGTTGAGAGGTTGGAGAGAAGGATGGATGCCTGTCTTCAACCCATGGGAACAAGCCTGCACAGAAATAGAGGAATTTAATTTTTTAGTTTCGGCAGTTTGTTTCACGGCTGTTGAAGATAATCCTCAAATTAAATAAATAAATAAATTTATTTAATTTCATTTATTGAATTTGATTTTTTTGATTTTTGCACTATGGAAGATTTAATTAAATATTTTGTAATATTTAATTGTAATGTGACTTTAGAAGAATTAATTAAATATTTTAGAAATATTTAATTGCAAATGGATATTAGAAGAATTTAATTAAATATTTTAGAAATATTTAATTGCGAAAGGATTTTAGAAGAATATATTTAAAAGAGAGGAATATTTAATCTTTATTTGAATAAAATATCCAAATCAAGTTTATTGATCATAATGTTTATTTAATTAATTAAGAAACGAATACGAAAAGATGATTAAATAAACTTATTTATTTAATCAAAATGAAAGAATGAACAATATAAATAAATTATTTAAATTTATTTATATGTAGATGAAATTCGAAGATTTTAATTAAATATAAAAAAATATTTAATTAGTTACCAAACAATGTGATATGACCATTTTTAGGTGTATACAATAGCTAATTTTCAAAATATTTTCTTATAGATAAAGATGACCAATCATGGAAAATATTTTTTTCCCTGTAGATTAAGATGAAAAATCACTACCCAACCCTAAGTATCCATAAATATAGTTGAATTCAATAACTAATGTGCAAAATAAAGTTTTTAAACAACAACTACAAGAAAATCACACCATTGATCTTGTGAAATCTAGTATTTTCTTCATTTGTTAAGTCCATTTATAAAGAGATATGAACATTATTTGAAATTGAATACAATGCAATTTTTTGATTTTACATGTTATATTTAGTATCATTTTATATAGTTTATCTTTTGAAAATTTTATTGGTTTCTATGTCGACAGTGGGTTATTATGTCTTAGTTTTCTCGTGTATAATTCCTTTTGCATACTTTCTACCCCACATAACCTTTCCCCAATAACATGTTCTCATTACCCACAACATTATACCTGGATAGATTCTAATCATTTCTTGGATGGGGAGGTTTTCAAATTTAATCATATCAAAATGCAGTTTCCCACTTACTTTGGGTGGTTATGTGTATGTAAGACATGTTTCATGTTGTGACTGGTCCAAGAAAGTGACTAGATGACATGTAGGAATTTAATATCAATATTATTGTATGGTATTGGATTGGTCATTAAAATATTATCTTGTTGTGGGTTCTAATTAGTTGGTATAGTCCATAGAAGTCTAAGTTGTATTGAGTAGTTGTGAACTAAGGTTTAGAATTACCACATGTTACCTTAATTTTAGAGAAGGTTGTATAAAGAATCTTCAAAGTTTAAAAGGAAAGATGTAAAGAGAAGAGATATGATTAGGGAAAGGGATACCCAATAGTGATGGAAAAAGAAGTGGTATTAGGGAAAGGGGAATATTTGATACCACAAAATAATATGGACAAAAGAGTACAGGAAAGGGGTGAATGATCAAGGCTATAGAGTGCTAGATGCACTTTTTGGTAAATGAAAATATAAGAAGTCCAAAATTTTATGACTCGAGAGAAATGAGTTCAAGATCATTAATCTTGTGTGCCTATGCTAAAAGGAATAAAGAGAAAGGGAAATGGAGTAGAAGACTTTCAAGTTTCAAAGAATGGTTTTATTGCATCCCTTATACCTTTTGGGTATTATGGTATGAGTAATCCTACAAGTTTGGATCTCATAAGGAGGAAGAGAGATGGGAAGGGGGATGAGGGAAATAAGTAGGGAAAATACTAAAAGACCAAGATTTTGAGACTTAAAGGAAAATTAAATCCTCATATTAGGAATCAGGGATGGTGAATACTCAATGCTAAAGGAAGCATGAAAAAGAGTAAGTGGAGGATAATTGAGGTTCATGGATTAGTCTTATAGCTCACGAAGTATATGATTATATGGAGACCTAAAATCCTAGGGCCAAAGGCAAAGAAAAGCTAGACAATGGAAACATGGGTAAATCCATTATAAAATACTTAGGTAATGAGAAATCTAAAAGACTAAAATAATCATAAGTCCCAAATAAAAATGGAAAAATTGGGTTTAAACAAATGTAGGAAAGAATACTAGCAAGAGAAAATCTATAAACCCTAAAAAAGCTAGAAATAGATACAATTGCCCCTAACACTTAGAAATTTCTATAGTTTGAGATATTTAGGTACATGATAAGTATAACAAAAGGAAAAACACTAAAACAAGAACATTTTGGGAGTCGATTGAAGGTATTCTTAAATTTTTTATAGATGGTGGCCAAAACATGGCTCTATTAAGAAATACAAAATTAGATTTGGATACATTTGTATTTACTAATATAGGCCCAAACATTACCTAGAAAAGGGCAAGACAAAGATATTGCATAGCAATTATATTCCTAAGTGCAATAAACATAAGCATAAATTTTTTTGACATGCTTAACCTTAACATTTTAATTTATTAGTTTTAGTCAATTACTTTGACCAACTTAGTAAGGATGAAGGAATGTTCCCCTACATAGTTATTCCTATAAACAAAGAGCACAAAGGCTCTCCCAAACCATCATAAGTTTGACTATTAAATTTGTAATATTATTTTCTAATCATTGGAGGCCCTTCCTCAAAGTGCTCAACTATTTCATTTTTTGTTTATTTATTTCTAAGAAAAGTCTTAGCATGTGGTTTTAGTAATCCACTTTGTGGTTTATGGTTTTAGTTTTCCCTATTTACTATTTCTTGACAATGGAGTACTATATGAGTTGTATGGTTGAATTGTAAGTATATGAGTTGCATAATTGACTTTTAGGTATTGTTATGTTGCCAAAACAGCTTTGAAATTTGAACTTTGGTGATACTTCTATAAAGGATTAGTTTGGGATTCATATTATATCAAATTTGTTGGTGAATAACATAATTGGTTTTTTCGTAGAGTGTGGTTATTTTCAAATAAAAGTGATTTAACGGCATCGATCATATTGTCATGGTTTGATATTATTTATGTAATATATTTCCTACAAGTATAATATATTATTGTACATGCCTCTTATTAAGGGATATCATTCAAATTATTTCTACATCATTTCTTCCTTTCATGGTATCAAACATTAATCACCTTAGGTTCTTCATGTTATTGGTAAGGGTTTTATACTAGCCTTGGATTCTGAGAGAGCTTGAATAGAGAGAATCTTGATGTGGGGAAAATGGAAAGCACATCAAGTATAGAGATAGATAAGTTCATGTACACTTAATTTTATCTTTAATCATGTATAGAGATAGAGATATAGATAGATAGACTCAAGTTTTGATCAAATTCTAGTTTATAAACATGGAGATAAGGATAAAAGCATTTCCTAGACCAATAAAACTTCTCTCTTTTTTCAGTCTCCTATGATATCAACTTAACAACTTGATAAAAATATTAACGAAGATGATCAATCAATAAATATGCCTATGATTTTATGTATATATGAATGCTCTTACAGTGATGTAATGAATAATAAATTTTATCTCTAAACAATCTTGATGTGCATTACATGCTTACTATTTTATTAATATACCAGGATTTGACCTTTAATAAAAAAGATCTTGATATTTTTTTGAATGTTTCAAACTCTATGACAACTCATAATAGCTATGTTTTACTATTGAGGCCCAAATTTTGAAACTTGACATAGGACATGTAGTTTCATTTTTGTAAATTATGTAATTAACCTAGGTCAATTCTATTATTTATAGATCTACACAAATATAATAGATGTCTAAACTAAAGATTGAGTTTTGAAATTGAGAGTAATTATAGTTCGAATCATGCTATGACCAATTTATTTCCAAAATTCTTCTCAAAATACATTATTTTTTAAAAACTAATCATTCTATTAAAGGGACAACTAAATTATTAAAATGAACCAAAATAAATGAGAGAAGTAAGGATATCCAATTTTCATTTATAAATATTATGTAAAGGATTTAATAAAAATATTTTTATATTCTTAATATTTTAAATAATAAGTAAGATCTTTGTTCATTATAACTATTTTTTTCTAATATTATAATTTTTGAGAAAGTCTATTAGATTGAGCACATATTTTATATGTTTTAACATTTATGTCAAGATTGAGTTTGATTTGCTTCCAATTTTTCCTTTCCTTTTTTGCCCTTCAAAAACCCAATGTAGTTTTAGTGACATGTTTTTCTTTTATGAATTATTAAGTAATAATTTAAGAGATATTTTAGATTAATTACATATTCTGTCTCTAAGGAGTTAGTAACCTTCTTTTTTTAATTCTTTCAATAAATAATATTTATATCATATAATATTTCATAAGGATTCAACTATGTAGTGTTCAATCAATTTTTTTTTTACCTGTATTTAATGAGTAATTACAAGAATAATTTTTCATTAGTACGAATGATCCACCTAAAAAAGTTGCAGTCATGAGATGCTCACAAGTCTAAGTCATCAAGATTTCGTTAGAGGCCACCCATCCCAATAATTCTCCAATTCAAACATTCTTAAGCATGGAGATTCTCCCAAAGTCAAATCTATTTAGTTTACTATTACTATACAATGTTAAAACACTCAACAAGATTTGTTGCTTATGAACTATGGATCATAGAACTCTCCCTAGTGTTTTAATTTACATTTAGAAGGTGTTTTCATAATGTATTCAATTATATGATACTTTATCAAGATTCAAATGCATATTCTTTAATAATTATTTACTAACCCATATTTTACGAATGTTGATTTACAAGAACCCATCTCTTATTCGAAGATAATTTCTTACAACATTCTTTATGCTTTGATGGACGTCCATACCGTGTTCCAAAGCTCCCATTTCGAGACAGGCTAGGAGGATGCTGGCAAAGGTTGCAGAGTGTGTCTTTACATCTGCCAATTTCATTTTCTTTGAAAGTTCCTAAAGCCTTTTGAAAAAATCGACTTTGTAAATAATCTACAGTCAGGACATCCCATGAGAACACATTTCTTCAAGGCATTCTGTTAAACTTGTCCATGGTTCCACATTTGCGTACCCTGCAATCATGGCAATCCATGAGACCACATTCCTTTTAGGTATTACGTCAAATAGTTCACGCCCATTGTATGTGCTTCCACATTTTGGATACATGTCTACCAGGTTAGTTGCAACTACAGCATCTGACAAAATTCCCCTGTCCTTTATCTTTGATGGATTCCATACTCCTTTTGAAAGCTCCCATTTTGGCACAGGCAAGAAGGTTGCTGGCAAAGGTTGCGAAGTCTGGCTTTACACCTGCCAATTGCATTTTCTTGAAAGTTGCTCAATCCTTTTCAACAAATACATTTTACGTATATCCTGCAATCATGACATTCAATGAGGGCACAGTTCTTTAAGGTATTCGGTCAAACAGTTCACGTGCCTTGTCTATGCTTCCACATTTTGGATACGTGCCAACTACATCATCGGACAAAATTCCTCTATCCTTTATGCTTTTATGGAGACCTATACCCTATTCCAACGCTCCCATTTCAGCACAGGCTTGAAGTATGCTGGCATATGTAAGCTGATCGTTGGAAACCTGCTTGTTGCATATGGTGACACAGTGCGTTCGCCTCTTGAAGATACCATACCTTTCATTCGCTGCAATAACTATATTTCATCATAGGCTCGCTTTTTATTAATCCATTCAAACTTCGTAGCGAGGCAACAGTGATTTGAATTTGGTTTGGGTTATGCAACAATGATTTGACTGCTCACTGTGATGGTTACGGAACAGTTTAAGAGAACAGAAACAGGCAACAGATTTGATGAATCCCACAAGAGCCACCTAAGCAGTCAATGCTTAGTGTGTGCTCTTTAAGCTCAGCTAGTTGGAATTTGTGGTAAACAGTGTACCCAACCTATTACTGAATGTGAATGTGAAATATTTGGAGAATTTAAAGTTATAATATTAGGGAAAAAAGGCTACAAGGTTGGTTAAAGATGTCACATCTGCAGTATTTTTTTGCCACTCGTGCAATGTCACAGTATGGAAGGTTTCCAATAGGGGGCTTCTGCAATTTCTTCCAGAGTCAGACATTACTCCATATCGTATTACTTCTTTGTTAACGTAAGCCACAGCCATAATACCCATTGATGTTGCCATTCTTAAAAGATTATATTTCTGACTTCTCGGTGTTATGTTTGCATGAGCAGTATAAACTTTAATGGAAAACAAAGCAGATTACGGGTTTCTAAGACATGGCGTGGCAGCCAAGTCTTTTAGAACAAGAAAAGTATCTGTTTCTGGTGAAAGGTGATGCCATTGCCCGTTGTTTAAATGATTAAACAAGTAGATGAAATTGATTTCGGTGACGAGTGGAGCAAATCTGGCTGTTTTCTTTTATTTGTTTGACTTTACGTGGGCCGCAGAGTCGCCTTCAAACAATTTTTGGCTATCCACCCCAGCTAAGTAGAATCCATCCAATCCGAATCTCGTTGACCAAATTTACCTGCATATACTTTTTCAGCAAGGCAGGTGAAATTTCTGCTTGCAATGTCCACGATAAAAAAGAATCGCCTATTCCCCGATAATAATCCCACGTCTACTAACTCCTCTTCGCTAATCTAACTACACTTGTAGAGAATTTTGCTGCTCTGTCCACGCCTGGCAATAATGGAGCGTGAATTGCAAGTCCTGCTGATCAGCTTCATGTTAATTTGTCCCACAGCCATTGGCGTGAAAGTGGGGTACTGGCCAGCCTACAGCTATTCTTATTTCCCTCTCTCCTCTGTTGATGCCTCTCTCTACACCCATCTCCTCTACGCTTTCGCAGATCTCGATCCGCAAACATATGAGGTCACTGTATCGGCAGACAACCAGGAAAGCATCGCGCTCTTCACCACCACAGTGCAGAACAGTAATCCCGACGTCAAAACATTGCTTTCCATTGGCGGAGGAAATTCCAACACGGACAACTTCTCCACAATGGCTGCCGATTCTTCACTACGCAAAAGTTTCATTGATTCGGCCATATCTCTGGCAAGGCAATATTCCTTCGACGGCCTAGATCTCGACTGGGAGTACCCGCAAACCGTGGTGGACATGGAAAACTGGGGAGAGCTGTTCGTGGAATGGAAAGCTGCGGTGGATGAAGAGGCTTTAACCTCCGCAAAGGATCCCCTGCTGGTCACCGCTGCTGTTTATTTCTCAAACCAGTTCTTTCAGTGGGGTGAAGTGAGAGAATATTCGATCGATTCTATAACTGCCAATATGGACTGGGTGAACATTATGACCTACGATTTTGTCATCCCAACTCAGATCAACCAGACAGGAGAGCTCGCTGCTCTCTACGATCCCAACTCAGATGTTAGCACCAGTTATGGCGTTGAGTCGTGGTTAAATGCAGGCCTTTCCGGGCAGTGATGGGAATGCCCATTTATGGATATTCGTGGATACTGGCAAGCGCAGATAATGTGGGAATTGGAGCCCAGGCCAGCGGTCCAGGCGACCCCGATGTTTACACCTTTGCTGAGATTGTGGATTTCATCAGCGCTAATAACGCTACTGAGGTTTACGATCCCGCCACCGTGTCCGCTTATTGTTATGCTGGGCTTGTATGGATTGGCTTCGACAATGAACAGTCTGTTGCAGTCAAGGTGAAGTATGAGAAACAAAATGACTTGTTGGGGTATTTCTTCTGGAACGTCGTGCAGGATAGCAACTGGGCTCTCTCCACCGCAGGTAAGTCTTCTGCTTCAGTCTCTGAATTTGTCGATTGATTAGCTTCCAATGTTGAACTTGCTTTTTTATTGTGGAGTTCGTGTATCTGCAGCGTCGAACGCCTGGGATCAGTATTACCTCAGTGGGCATGGTTTTTACTCCCTGTGGTAAAAATGGATAAATGGGCAGCAATTTGCAGCCTTCTGTATGCCCAGTTGAATGCAAATGTCCAAGAGTTTATCGGACATTTTATGAATAAAATTTTGACATCGCCTTTGATTACTGATTTTTTACCATACTAGTTGCAGACGTTTCTTTACTAATATCAGCATCTATCTTACTGTGTGGATTATTTTCATAGTTCCAATGGAAATAAAAAATAAACATATGACAAAACCACAGGGAAATGTCATTTCCTCAGGCTCGGATTATTTGAGAGGTTTTCTTGAGAGAGAAGCAATTTAGCATTTGCTGTTTGGAGAGTGTTGAATAAAGGTCTATTTATTTTTAATTAAGGAAGCGTGAGTAGAGTGGGGGCTTCACACGCGGATGATGGGGTAATGGCTTTCTTGTTTCCTTCTGCTGCTTTATTTTATTACAATTTGGCTTTACTTCAACACGCGATCGGGCTATATAAATTAATTTTTCGCATCTTCTCTTTAGGAATATAATGGTGCCAACTTTAGCAGATGATAATTGGAATTTAGGGTCAAGCTGTGCAAGTTAGTATTTTTTAATGACAAGATAAGCATTCTGAATTATTTAACAATCGGTTAGTATCAGCCTAAGTTTTCCAATCTATTGTGTATTTTTTTATTAGTATCTATATATACATAGATCACAATCATATATGTAAACATTTAAATTTGATCATTTACATCTTCTTAAAACAGTAATTAAATAGAATTTTTTATTGAATTAATCAGATCAATCAATTTTTTAACATTAATTAAATAAATTCTAATCATTTTTTAATTTTACATTTTTTCTATAATCTAATTTTAATTAAATAAATCCAATCTTAATTTAACGAAGTTCATCATTTCATAACCCAATCTTGCAAAAGTTAAACTAGCAATTGCATCTTGGTGTGCAATAGGTATGTGAAAGAGGTATGGAAGGTCAATTTAGAAAAAAAAGGTCTTTTTTTTGGGTATATTTGTGCAATGAAGGTCTCAATGGACAAGTGATATGCATCCATTTACAAGAATCCAAACACAATTGAACAAAAACCTTTAAATGAGAAAAATAATAAAACTCCTTTAACATAAATATCTACATGCATGGATCCATTAAATTGTTTAGAATTACTATTTTGTCACTATAACTTTCCCTTATTACGTCTGTCATTTTTGATACACAGTATAAATGTTTGGCAACATTGGTTAATTTAACTATCAAATTTTATGGCGTTAGCCAGGCAATCTAATGGGAGTTTAAAGAAAACCAACTTATGTCTGCCTATAAATAGTGATGCTGTCTATACATTTTTAGATCTATATCATAAGGATTATGGACTTTAAGGAAAACCTACAATACGGATTATGTATCAGTATACCAATAGCTTATATTCTAGGTAAAGCTATGTAACAACGTGACGCCAATCACGCATGATATCTTTATTGAATGATTTTATTAGTATGAATTTCTGGCTCAAATACCCTGTAACTGGTTAAGAGAGCAAGAACAAAAACCAATAATGTTTGAATGGCTGCCAGATTAGGAATCATCACCAATTTAGAGTTCAGAGCTCTGCCCTTCCTCCTCACTGATGTCTTGAAGGCAACATTTGGATTTTGTGCCAATAAATCAACGTTATTCAGCAATCAAAGTCCCACATTTTCCAATGGCTATGTAGTTGTAGTTTGTGGTAGACAGTGTAATTAACCTATTACTGAATGTGAACGTGAAATATTTGGAGAATTCAAAGTTATATTATTGGGAAATAAGGCTACCAAGTTGGCTAAAGAGGTTACATCTGCACTAATTCTTTGCCACTTGTGCAATGTCACAGTATGGAAGGTTTGCAATAGGTGGCTTCTCCAATTTCTTCCAGATAGACATTCCTCCATATCGTATTACTTCTTGTTAACGTAAGCTACAGCTAGAATACCCATTGCTGTTGCATGAGCAGTATAAACTTTAATGGAAAACAATCCAGATTATGGATTTCTAAGATATGGCGTGGCAGCCAAGTCTTGTAGAACAAGAAAAGTATCTATTCCTGGTGAAAGGTGATGCCATTACCCATTGTTTAAATGATTAAATAAGTCTATGAAATTGATTTAGGTGACAAGTGCAGCAAATCTGGCTATTTTCTCTTAATTGTTTGACTTTACGTGGTCTGCAGAGTCGCCTTCGAACAATTTTTGGCTATCCACCCTACCTAAGTAGAATCCATCCAATCCGAATCTCGTTGACCAAATTTGCCTACATATACTTTTCCAACAAGGCAGGTGAATATTTTGGCTTGCATGTCCACGATAAAAAGGAATTGCCTATCGGCCAATAATAATCCCACGTCTACTAGCCCCTCTTTCCTAATCTAACTACATTTGTAGAGAATTTCACTGCTCTGTCCGCGCCTGGCAATAATGGAGCGCGAATTGCAAGTCCTGCTCATCACCCTCATGTTAATTTGTCCCACAGCCGTTGGCGTGAAAGTGGGGTACTGGCCAGCCTACAGCTATTCTTATTTCCCTCTCTCATCTGTGGATGCCTCTCTCTACACCCATCTCCTCTACGCTTTCGCAGATCTCAATCCACAAACGTATAAGGTCACCGTCTCTGCAGGCAACCAGGAAAGCATCGCACTCTTCACCTCCACAGTGCAGAAGAGGAATCCCTCAGTGAAAACCCTGCTTTCCATTGGCGGAGGAAATGCCAAAATGGACGACTTCTCAGCAATGGCAGCCGATTCTTCACTACGCAAAAAGTTCATCGATTCGGCCATATCTCTGGCAAGGCAATATTCCTTCCACGGCCTAGATCTCGACTGGGAGTATCCGCAAACCCTCGCGGACATGGAAAACTGGGGGCAGCTGTTCACCGAATGGAAAGCTGCAGTGGCTAAAGAGGCTCGAACCTCCAGCAAGGATCCCTTGCTGCTCACCGCTGCTGTCTACTTCTCAAACCAGTTCTTTCAGTGGGGTGTAGTGAGAGAATATCCGATCGCTTCTATAACGACCAATATGGACTGGGTGAACATTATGACCTACGATTTTGTCATCCCAACTCAGATCAACCAGACAGGAGAGCTCGCTGCTCTCTACGATCCCAACTCAAATTTTAGCACCAGCTATGGCATTGAGTCGTGGTTAAATGCAGGCCTTTCCGGGCAGCAAATAGTGATGGGAATGCCCATTTATGGATATTCGTGGATACTGGCGAGCGCAAATAATGTGGGAATAGGAGCCGAGGCCAGCGGTCCAGGCAATCCCGATGTTTATACCTTTGCTGAGATTGTGGACTTCATCAGCGCTAATAACGCTACTGAGGTTTACGACCCCACCACCGTGTCTGCTTATTGTTTTGCTGGGCTTGTATGGATTGGCTTCGACAATGAACAGTCTGTTGCAGTCAAGGTGGCGTATGCGAAACAAAATGCCTTGTTGGGGTATTTCTTCTGGAACGTCGTCCAGGATAGCAACTGGGCTCTCTTCACCGCAGGTAGGTCTTCTGCTTCAAATTTTTACTTTGTCGGTTGATCAGCTTCCGATGTTGAATTTTTTATTTATTGAAAACTTCATTATCTGCAGCGTCGAAGGCCTGGGATACGTATTGCCTCAGTGGGGATGGCTTATCTTCCTTGTGGTAAAAATGAATAAATGTGCAGCAATTTGTAAACTTCTGTATGCACGGTTGAAGGGACATGTCCAAGAGTTTATCGGACAATTCATGAATAAAATTTTTACTTCGCCTTTGATTATTTTTTTTACGATATTTACTCAAATTCCAAAATACATCATCACAAAACCATAGCCCAAAGCCAGCGCAACTAACCAAATAAAAATTAAACATATGACAAAACCAGAGGGAAATGACATTTCCCGACTCTTCGATCATTTAAAAGGTATTCATAAGATCGAAGCATAGACTTGGGGCTGTACGCGTAGATGACGGGATAATGGCTTTCTTTGTTTGCTTCCCCTGCTTTATTTTATTGCTATTTGCCTTTACTTCAACACGCGATCGGACTATATAGATTAAATTTTAGCATCTTCTTTTTAGTTAAGTATATAATGGTACAATTTTTAGCAGATGATAATTAGAATTTCGGGTCGATCTATACAAGTTAGTATTTTTTAATGACAAGATAAGCTTTCTGAATTATTTAACAATCTGTTAGTATCAGCATAAGGTTTCCAACCTTTAATTTATTGCCTATTCTTTTTATCAATGTGAACACTTATCATTTATATCTTTGTTTAAGAATCAATGAAATACAATATTTTATTTAATTGATAAAATCAGTTGATTTTTTAGAATTAATTAAATGAATTCCAATCGTTTATTTACTTTATATTTTTTTAATAATCTAATTTTAATTAAATAAATCCAGTTTTTATTTAACTACATTCATCATTCATATGTCAATCTTGTAAAAGTTAAATAGATAAAAAAATATTTATTTAATTCTCAAATCTTCTTAGAAGTCATTAGTTAGCTAAAAAATAATTATTTAAACTAATTAATCATTTACACAATTAAAATCTTAATTAATCAAGACAGTCTTTCTAAAGCCTCAAGATTGCATGACTCCAAAAAATAATTTTTTAGATCTCCAAAATAAATTGCATTTCCAAAAGAACATTTTAAAAATCCCCACCATTTATTTTCTTAAAGAAAATCTTAGCTGTACACAAGAGTTGGAACCAACAATTTAACAAGCTATATCTACTCTAGGGATGTCGTATATGTGGGGTTGAAAAGTTCCCCCACAAAGAAATTGGTATTCTTGCACATCTATGGCCATGGGATGAATCATATGTCTAATATTTTTTGTAGTTCTTTCTTTATGATAAGGTTAGTTGTAGGATGCATATTTTATAACTTCTATCACACTATTTCAAAATCAAGTTGGAGCATGAGATGATGAATGACCAAGGATGGATGCAAACCTAGTATTTCTACAAACAACCATGCAAATATTCCAATAAATTCATAGAGCATGTAAAAGATAAGAATTTTTTAATTTTTGGATATATAGTAATGTCTATTTGTGTGATTTTAGGTTCATCTTCTATTCCTATGTTGATACCCATTGCTTCTTCAATAAGGAAGGGTGATCCATCATGAAATGGTGCAAGAGCTAGTGGAAGATGCAGTTCTTCATCAATGTGTGTCATAGGTAAAATTTTATCTTCAAATGTGCTTAGATCCAATAATTCAAGTGGTTTATATCTTTTCTAATTTCATGCATGCAAGATACCTTAGGATAGGGAAGCCCTTCTTGTTCTCCAAAGGGTATAAATATATTAAATTGGGTTTTTAATCCTTTGTCGTGGCCTCTAGAGTGTAGATGATCATGGAGTTGCATAAGCTTGAGAATTGTTTCATCATTTGGGAAGGTACCAAAGGAAGGGGGGTCTAATTGGTCCCAATCAATAAGCTCAATGTATTTAAGGTCATGGAGGATGTTAAGGATGAAATTATCATTGAATATTTTGTGGTGGTAAGCTATTCATAAGGGTCAAGAATAACATTGGCTTCACCATTAACAAAATCAAGAGAGGCTTTTCCAAGAGTATTAGAGGTGTCACTAATATTATTTTATCCCATGGTACATATTCTAACCCATGATTTTTTCCATTTGATATTGGGTGCATAGGATCAAGGATGCCTTATTCATGAAGTCCAAGACCATTTCCTTTGTATTACATGTTGTGATCAATTCACAATAGGATGGGATATTTCCTTAAATATAACAATATATTCTACTTCTTCTCTATAATAATCCTAACAATGAATGGAATGAGATCATTTTTAGGATTGAGTAGATGTATGAGAAGATTCAATATGTGAAGAGTTTAATGGATTTGGTACCCTCCACATCATTTAGCAATGATTTTAGAGGAGGATTAGAGGGATCCTTGTTTTGGGTTGATTTGGAGGAAGTAGATTGAAGATCCCTAGGTTCACCTAGGATGTAGAATTTGCAGAAGGAAGATTGGAAATGGATTCAAAGATGGGGTAATAGTGGAATATTTGGAACTAACCTTTCAACATTTATTAGTATTAGAAGGGGTGAGGGTAAGAAATAATGGTGAACTTTAAGCTATAATATGAAAATTTGAGACACTAATGATACATGGATAGCATGACCTTCATGACATGATTCCATGGGCATACTAAGAGGGTCTTTTATGGAAGTTCCAAGTATAATACATTAAATACGTCTTACTTCAATATATAGTACCTTCCACATTATCATATGCTTTGATGGTAATATTTTTTGGTTCTTAATCCTCTCTAGGATAACCAAGTTATTGTACCATTTTGAATTGGAATGTCCATACTAAACCATCTATTTATAAGCATGTATTTAATTTTATGTTTGGAAATGGTAGACTCTAAATGAAGGGTCAGTGACAAGCATATCACTGGGGGTGAAGGTGATGCAATGGTTGGTAGAGAGGTGGTTGATGAGGGCTTGGAAGTACAAGGGATCTATGTCATTAAACAATCTTTAAACTTGGAGTACTTGATTTGAGATATCTCTAAGAGTAGGTGATGTGTCAAGGAGATTTAATATTGGTTTTTAGGTGGGTCTTCACTCAAGATAATCAGTGATTTTGTATTTCTTTTTAAAATTTTCTAGAGAAGGACCTTCGATGGTGAATTTTCTATGTCGTGTAGTGAAAATACAATTAGAGTGTTTAATTTTTATAGTATAATATATTTTTGTATAGTTTCTTAATGTGGCCAATTACATAATCATAGTTATCAATTTTTGGAAGGCATCAATGTTATCAGTGTAGGAAGCTTATGTATTCTTATTGTGAGAGGATTATTGTTGATTATGTTTATGAAATATGTTTTGGTATATTCTCTTCTATTTATTAGGAAATGAATTAGATTCTCTTATAATTTCAATTTTACCTCATTCAATGAGGCCTTGTATAGATTTTTTGAGTTTCATGCATTTGTTCATGGGATGAACTTTAATTTTATGATAGGCATGATAATTTTCCTCCTTATACTAAGAGGGATTGGGTTGGTTTTCATAAAAGGGATTTGTAAGGGGATAAAAACCTCAATGAGTCACCCTAATGGTATATATTATCTCATTTTATACAAATAAATCTAAGGGATAAATAATTTGGGAGCACTAGTGGGAACAATGATGAATGGTGTAGGTTGTAGGTTTTACACATGTTTAGAGTTCATGAACCCATCAATGACTACATTATTTTCTTTACTAAATAATTTCTATTTCTTATTAAAGAATTTTTTTATTTTTTTATTTTTTTGGTTTTGGTAGTTGGGGTAGAGTTTAATCAATCCTCTAGCAATAAGGGCCTTCTAAATTTTAATTTATTACTTAATGATTTCATCAAAGGTAGACACACAATTTAATTACAAGTGGAATTCCAATTCCAAATCGAGGTTTGTGATAATGATGCAAACTAGTTACTATTCTAGAATTAAACTTAAAGAGTTCCCCACCATTAAATTAATAGTGATAATATTTTCCCTAATTATTATTTACTATTGCTTGGGCCTATCATTATTTATTCACATTTCATATTTTAGGGAAAGTTTTAAAAAAATCCATGAGGTTAATGAGATGGAAATAGACCCTTTAGGTTGGTGTAAAAACCATAATAATTCTTTCCCTCCCATACTACAAGAATTAAGTTGAAGTAAGTATATTTATTCATGGGACACTTCTTAGAAAGCCATGAATAAATCCTTAACATGTTGCCAATGATCACCCTTAGATTTATATTTATCAAATTTTAAAATTTTAAAGAAATGAATCAACATAATATGGGTATGTGCAGGATCATCATGGAAAAAATAGGCCTTTAAGTGGCAAAGAATTCAGAAAAATTAGAGTTAGGCAACTAGACGTAAAAATTTGAATAAGTTATCTATATTATTTCAAAAAATGTAAGAATAGAATCTATAGCAAATTGAATGTACTTTCTAAACTACTAGGGTTGTTTAAAAAATAAATAAATCTATTTGGTTAAAATTTGAAATTTCAATGCAGTAGTACTTAAATTTTAGGGAAAAAATAAGAAGTAAGTGTCTATCTGACCATCCTAACCACAATAAAATGATAATATTTTTTTATAATATTTTAGATATAAGTAGAGGACTCATGTCCCGATGTGATGCATATTTTTGTAATTTTTTTCCAAGTAAATAATTAATTATGAATTTTTTATTACAACTTTTAAAAAATATAAAAAACTCGTATGTTTAACCACCTTAACTTGGTCAAAACTTCATGAAATTCATTTTTTATTTTTTTAATCCTATACTATGTAAAGCATAGAATGTGACGCATGTTTTGGATTCAAAAATGTGATACCATTTGAAAGCTATGTATGTTTTTCAATTAGCCTATCAATTAGGACTTTAGTTGTAATTTAAATAGAAAATTAATAATAATTACTTATTAAATTTAAAGTAAAGCATAATTTATATTGGTGGAAATCTGATAATCTCCTTTAAAAACCCTTTTTGTTTCATCAAATTTGGGTTAAAAAAAAGTCATCAGCCACATACCCATCATATTGCCACTTTTTGGCCCATCATGATCTTGCACATACCCATATGTAATGCAAAATAGTCTAGAGGGTAAGAAAATAAAGCTAACATTTTAGTTGCACCACTAGTCTTCTTCCATACATAATTTAAAATGAGACATTTTAGAGAGTTTATCAATATTAACAAAAACAAAATCAGTTACCTTGCTATATATTTGGTATCCCCAACACAAAATACATATTCAAACTTGTTCATGGTCCTTTAGGTACTAGTAATGGCATATATAAACCTATATTTTGTGAATTTCCTTTGGCCACTTGAAAAATACTATATCTTGTCATATATTTGGTTATTTCACTTTTCATTTTTGGCTAGTAGTAGTTATCTTCTACTAAAAAATGGATTTTTCCTTCCCAAAATTTCCAACCAACCGATTAATATGAAGCTCTCTTGTGCCTATAAAGGAAATATAGGGAGTCTCAGAGAAACCTCAAAGAATAGTAGTGCCTTTGGTATCTTTAATTTTGATTAGATTGCCTCAAAAACACATACAACTATGTCCAAAAGCATAAACAAGCATAGTTCATTTCCCACGTTAATCCTTCTGAGAGAAGCACATGTAAATTCAACATCATGCAATAAAAGATTCTAGAAGTAGAACCAATACAGATTAAAGATAAGACAGAAAATAGAACACTAAGATTTACGTGGGGAAAACCCTTTCGGGTAAAAAACCCCACACTCCAAAGATCGAGACATTGTATTATTCAACAACTGAAGATTATAATACAATTTAGGCTCATAGCCTTCTCAGAGATTACATCTTGTTCATTTTGGATACAATTTGGTAGCAACCGATCAATCCATTAGACCATACAACCTTCGCACTGATACAAAGTAGTGCAGATCAACATGAGAGAGATCAATCATGATCCATGATCAGAAGAGATTCCAGTAGAACCCTACTTCTCTCTTCTTATCCTTCGGCCTCATGGCCACAGCCTTTCAGCCAGCCACATGGCCCTCTCCATTAGCTCTCTTGGTTCTTCTTTTTCCTCTTGTTCTCACCGGCTCTTTCTGTACCTTCTCTTCAGAACGTCCAATGCATACATATATGCATTTGTTCTCACGACCTCTCTGAATCGATTTGCTTCCAACTGTCAGATCACAACTATCAAATCATCCAGCTCAGCATCGTAGATGTTTCCACTTCCTTGCATAGAAGATAATACGTCTAGGTCACGCCATGTAGGACAGTCATCCAAACGGTCAACAACGATCAACTTGTGTCACATGTTAGTGAGACACTAACCGTGTCTCCCCGATGCCACAAAGCCTATATCGTCATTATCGCCAAGAGTCTTCATTATCGGAAAGACATTATACTGAGTCCAAAAAGCTATTGCTTAGACTTCCCCTTGTCGTCAAGACATCTTACTGAAGTTCCTTCTCATCGGTGAGACAATTTCCATTTGATGAGACATCATACTGATGACCATAGGTTATTCTGAAGTGTTCATCAATCGGCAAGACTATCATCCTTTGCTGAGAGATCATACCGAAGTTCAAAGGTCATACTGACATCAGGATTCCCATCGGTAGGACAATCACTCTTTGCCAAGACATCATGCCGATGCCTTCAAGTCATATCGAAGAGTCCAACCATCGACCAAACATTCCACATTCACTAAGACTTCATATCAAAGTTCTTGTGTTTCTCCAATGACTCCATTCACTAAGAGTCTCACCGAAAATACCCAATCACATGTAGCTTTGTCGGCTAGACTTACCGCTGTCAATGAAACATCATACCAAGCTCAAGAGTCATATCGATGTCCAATGCACCCGTCGGCAAGACTTCATTTGTCATTGAGAGGTCATAGCGAAGTGCACAAGTCACATAGACAAGAGTATTCCCATTGGCAAGACTATTGTCTTTCACCAAGAGATCATACCAATGCCTTCATGTTACTCCAAGATCACCTTTCTCCAGGAGTCATACTGAACACATCCCACAACATTGGTGAGACAAACGCCCGTTGCCAAGAGTTTATAGCGAAACCTTTTCATTACCCTAATGACTCCATATGTATGACTATCAATGAGACATCTTCCTATCACCAAGACTTCATACCGATAGGAGCAAGTCATACCAATTACCACATTAGCGAGATAGACCAAATGTCACGCCGATATTGACAAGACTTCCTATCATCGTTGAGACATCATTCTGACAATCTAGGTTATGTTGAAGGTTTCAGATGCCGATCGCCAAGACATTCAGGAGGTCACAGTGAAAATCCAGGATGAACTAGCAGATTGACTAGACATCTCCTCAGCCTCACCGAAATTTCTCACAAGAATTTTCTGCCTGTGGGATTGAGGCACATAATTCCAACAATCTCCCACTTGACGAAGATCACACAGGCACCTCTATAGCAACCAGGAACTAAGATCACACTAGCTCCACTAGTTCAGACCCTGCAACACTTAAGACACTCAATCAACAAGATTCCACAGAAATAGTCCACCAGACAATCTACAACAAAGACCTGGCATCCAACTGCAACTCTCTGTCCAAAAAAGCAACCGAAATGCAATCGATCACAACCTTCCAAGAAATCACATAGCCCTCAAACATGCTCTCATGCTCCATCAAGAATTATGCTCCAACATCTAAGATGTCCACCATTCAGGCAACAATCCTGTCATCTTCCAACATGCCACCTGAGGAAGAAAGATACAAGCCAAGGGGAATAAGCATCATTCCAATGAACATAATCAAAAGATCCCAGTGATATCATCAACGAGATAATACTACCACTTCACTGTGCTCATATGCTATACAGAAGCAACATCAACTTCAAAGCCTCAAAAAGAGCACAACCATGAAGTCATTCTCTAGAAATAAGATATAAAACACCAACTAGAATAACAATCAGAATGACTGCTTCCATCCAACTGATAAACCCACGTGACTGAAAAATAGCACCCACAACTCGTGCTATTCCATCCAATCTTACATACCTAACAGGTATCAACATTAGTAAACTTATGCCAAACCATAACCAACTCATTAACAGCAAATACAAGCTCCAAGTGCTAGCCATTTGAAGAAGAAAAGACACATATAGGAACTCCCACTACCTGAGTAATCCAGATCTAAAGGATAAAAAACATCACAATTCTACCAATAACAGCACATAGAACATGTAACCATGTACTACCAAGGAAATATCCACAATGATATGCATAACCTGCAACAAACTGCTACAAGAAACATTTCTCTCACCACAAGTCTTCACAGTTCTCCCAAGATCTCCACATGCAACAAACAATGTAATGTGAAAACAAACATCCAGGAAGTAAACCAAGACTAAAGAGAGAAACTCTGCACATCATATTCTTGTAGAACATCCTCCTACAGACACTTATAATTGCCAGCTGTGTCAAGAATGATCTCCTTCTCATCCCAAAAGAAAATCAAGCTATTTCATTCCCCATTTCAAGAAATCAGCCCATACATCATCTCCTACAAATTCTGATTAGTAAATAACACAACACAAAATCTCAAGGAGATAAAAAAAGCTATACATCTTCCACCATGAATCCTCCAGAACCATTAAACAACAATTCAAGATCCATATCATGAAAGTGAACAAAAAAACACATCTAAAAAATATAATGGGCCAAATACCTCTCAGATCAACTGCCAAGTAGTCCAAGAGTGGGAACAATAATACTCCTTCAAGATATACAAGCCATCATCACTAATCTAAGAGCAATCTCCTCATAGGTCTCTTATTGAACTCATGTTCAGCTAAGGTGTAGGCTTCTCAGACTTTTTGCTGAAAAACTTCATCAAGAATACCAATCAACAACACTTCTCTCATAAGAGAAAAATAGCCTCACCTTATTCTCCATGTATCCATGAGTACTAGTAATCGATCATCTCATGCTAAACTTCAACTGCATTACTGCAAAATCACAAAGTATCAAGCAAATAATCAAAGCACCCAATACACAAAGAATTACTAGACCACTGTCAAAGCTCCAATCATCTGAATCAGAAACTTATCATGACACCATGATATACATATCCCCTTAGGAGAAACCATACTTCAAGTGACTTCACCATGGTCTCAAGTACAATGCACAATGCCAAAACTCCAGTGCACAAGCAAGAGTATACCATGACATAAAGCAAATAGACTCAAAACTAACATCACTTGTAAAGAACCACCAACACCTCAGCCAAAGACTCCAAGCGTCCTCCATGGATCCAAGATGTTGCACATCTTCAAATAATGTCCATGCAAATGTGAAAGAACCCTTCTACAGCAACAAGATCTAAAAGCTCCCTCTTGAAACATCTACAACACTAAAGAAGACCATTCACCACCATGTGATGAACCCACAGTCACTGCTAAAGCTCCCACTGAAACATAACACCTGAGATCTCCAAGCATCATGACCACCTACTTTAGGTTCCCATAATCAACTATTCAAGTACTCAACAATATCCATCCTCTCATCTCAAAGTAATCACACCAATGCACAAGTGACCATAGACAAGGCCAACTAACAAGTCTGCATCAGCAATGAATCAACCTCATGGATAAAGACAATCCACATCCAAGTTATCTCACTGCAACCAATGGGTAGCTAATCCACCAACTACATAACTCGTAGATCACAAACATCGAACTTGCAAACCTATCATCACATTGAAACTACAACACTGAGATTTCAAAGAGAATAACCACATAGACAACATGACTCAAACACCAGATCATGCCAAACCTAATTTTCCAATCATGTCCACAATGAGCACCATAATCAAGGAACCCACAAGTACCACCACAGGAATGTTGAGTGATAAATCACGTACCAACACTCCCATGCAGAGAAGAAATCACACCTCCTCAAACCATGCACAAAGCATGCATGCAGAATTGCAACTATCTCATCCAGCAACACCCCAAAAGCCAGTGTCTAGAAAATAGCTTAACAACAACTCCACATAACCACAAGTTTTTCTTAACCATGTAAAAAACTACAAAACCATAGAGCCATGCAAGTACAAAACATCCTTAAAAGGAAAACAACAGTTCAAGAAATCTAGGCCCCTTTCAGGCCAAATCTAAACCACCAACATGTACATGCATCCGAGAAAGAGAGAAACACTATTTTAGAAGCTTGAAAATCATCTAATGATTAACTCCATAGCCTTTATGTATTCGAGGTTAATAGGAAACAGTTCCTTCCAACGCCAGGAAACACCACCTAGCATAAGTACTCTCTTCCATGGCTGAGAAACAAACTAGGCTTCTCCATATCATCAAGGAGCCTCTCACACAAACACCCAATATGAAAGATTTACTGCTACACAGCCATGGAGCAAGAAAATCCACCTCATACACTAAGGTTATACTGCTACCAACAAGGAGATATAAATCACAACAAAACAACATGATCAACTCCCTTTTCGATCTCAACCATCCTTTAAGCTGCATGATGTCTTCGAATATCACAAGACTTCCACTCACCAAAGGATCAATTAATCAGACGATTCCTCCAGATTTCCTCCAGCCTAACAAACTAAGAAATCTTCACAAGAGAAATACCCAGAACCAACAACCAGAAGATGGCTCTGATACCACTTGTAAGGGAAATGTAGGGCATCTCAGAGAAACCTCCAAGAATAGTAGTGCCTTTGGTATCTTTAATTTTGATTAGATTGCCTCAAAGACACGTACAACTATGTCCTAAAGCAAAAAACAAACACAGTTCATTTCCCACATTAATCCTTCTGAGAGAAGCACATGTAAATTCAACATCATGCAATAACATATTCTAGAAGTAGAACCAATACAGATGAAAGATAAGACAGAAAATAGAACACAAAGATTTACATGGGGAAAACCATTTCGTGTAAAAAACACCACACTCCAAAGATTGAGCCATTGTATTATTCATCAATTGAAGGTTACAGTACAATTCAGGCTCATAGCCTTTTTAGAGATTACATCTTGTTCATTCTGGATACAACCTGGTAGCAACTAATCAATCCATCAGACCATACAACCTTCACACTGATACAAAGTAGTCCAAATCAACATGAGAGAGATCAATCATGATCCATTATCAGAAGAGATTCCAGCAAACCCTGCTTCTCTCTTCTTCTCCTTCGGCCTCATGGCCTTGGCCTTTCAGCCAGCCACACAACCCTCTCTGTTAGCTCTCTTGGTTCTTCTTTTCCCTCTTGTTCTCACTGGCTCTTCCTGTACCTTCTCTTCAGAACGTCCAATGCATACATATATGCATTCGTTCTCAATGGCCTTTGGGAATTAGTTTGCTTCCAACTGTCAGATCACAACTATCGAATCATCCAACTCAGCATTGTAGATGTTTCCACTTCCTTGCATAGAAGATATTATGTCCAAGTCACACTATGTAGGACAGTTATCCAAACGGTCAACAACAATCAACTTGTGTCGCATGTTGGTGAGACACTAACCATGTCTCCCCGATGCCACAGAGCCCATATCGTCATTATCACCTAGAGTCTTCATTATCAACAAGATATTATACTAAGTCCAGAAAGCTATCGCTTAGACTTCCCCTTGTCACCAAGACATCTTACCGAAGTTCCTTCTCATCATCGAGACAATTGCCATTCGATGAGACATCATACCGATGACCACAAGTTATTCTGAAGTGTTCATCAGTCAGCAAGACTATTGTCCTTCACTGAGAGATCATACCGAAGTTCAAAGGTCATATTGACATCAGGATTCCCATCAGCAAGACAATCACTCTTTGCCAAGACATCATACTGATGCGTTCAAGTCATATTGAAGAGTCCAACGGTCGGCTAGACATTCCACATTCGCTGAGACTTCATACCGAAGTCCTTGTGTTTCTTTGATGACTCCATTCGCTAGGAGTCTCACAAAAAACACTCGATCACATTTAGCTTTGTCAGCTAGACTTATAGTTGTTGATGAAACATCATACCAAGCTCAGGAGTCATATCGATGTCCAATGCACCTATCAGCAAGACTTCATTTGTCGCTGAGAGGTCATAGTGAAGTGCACAAGTCACATAGACAAGAGTATTCCCATTGACAAGACTTTTATTTCGCCAAGAGCTCATACCGATGCCTTCATGTTACTCTGAGATCACCTTTCACCAGGTGTCATACCGAACAAATCCCACAACATCGGTAAGACAAAATTCCCGTTGCCAAGAGTTCATAGCGAAACCATTTTGTTACCCCGATGAATCCATATGTATGACTATCAGCGAGACATCTTCTTGTCACCAAGACTTCATACTGATAGGAGCAAGTCTTATCGATTACCACATCGGCCAGATAGACCAAAGGTCATGCCAATATCAGCAAGACTTCCTATTGTCGCCAAGACATCATTCTGATAGTCCAAATTACTTTGAAGGTTTCAGATGCTGATCGCCAAGACATTCAGGAGGTCACAGTGATAGTCCAAGATCAACTAGCAGACAAAGTGACATCTCCTTAGTCTCACTAAAATTGCTCACAAGAAGTTTTAGCCTATGGGATTGAGGTACACAATTCCAATAGTGCCATAGAAAATTGAACCCTCTTGAGAAAAGAGACAATTTCACACATAATTAGACCCAGTTTTGAGTCCCTTCACATAATTTCCCTTGAAACCAACATTTATAGTCCTCTTAGACCCATTAATTTTGATCTAAAGGCCTGTTTCACCTGAAAAATAACATAAAACCTAACAAACAACATTTAATTGCATCATACCTTGCCAACCCACCTTCAAACAATAGTAGTGGGACCTATTCACCACCTTGGGTGAATGAGTCCCCTTTGAGGGAAAATTCAAAATTAAGTGGGAATTTAATCAATTTAACTTTTATTTCCAGTAAATGTCAACCTCTTAGGTCTAATTAACACGAAAATAAGGTGTTTTTGCTTATAAATACTCATTTTAAGTCATTTCACACATCTTTTATCATATTTTTATCATCTCTCAAGAGCAATTTTTAGAGTTAAGTCTTCCACAACAAGTTTCATTAGCAGAATTTGAAGTTTTAGGATAGCAAACTAGTGTTTTTGCAGGTCTTGAAGCTCACTTCTATTGTCAAGATCCAACATTGCAAAGGGTTGAAGATGGATGCCTATGGTGAATCATGAAGAAATCTAGGGTGAAGAGGTGCAACTAGCCACCAAATCATGCCTAAGGACTTGATTTCTTATTGATTCCATCTTCTATTTTCACTCTATCTTCAAATTAAGGTTTACATCTTGTTTGTTTATCATTTTCATGTCATTTCATCCCTATTTTTCATTTGTTGTAAGGTTTCTAGGGTTGAGATATTGCATCATATAGATCATTCTTGCATGTCTTATTCTAGAGCAATAGAATAGGATCATTGTTATATTTTAGCTCTTCCTAGTCTTTAACACATCTATGGCTAGGGTTTACTCATATTTTTCTCTGTTAAAGGTTTAATTACCCAACTAAGGGTTTGATTAGGGAAAACCCCCATTAGACAAACATTTTAAAGCTATTTTGTAGGAATTTTTGAGATTCCAGATTAGGTATCCATCAAAAATTGTTGTGCAGGTGTGAAGGTGCAAAACAAAATTTTGAAGTTGCAGGAACTACAAGGTGGACTGACTCACCATGCTTGGTGAATGAGTCCCTCTTGATGTGAAAATTTGAGTTAGATTCAAATCTAGGTTCCCGACTGTCAAAAAATAGATTATGTGCAAAAAAGTCCTAATTTGGGATTAATTCGCCCAAGGTGGCGAATGAGTTCTAGTCATCCTAAATTCAAGTTGCATCAATTTTCCAAATTTTTTTCCAGTCATCTACAGTTTTCCAGGTGCACACATTTTGAGAAACAACTTTTTATTTAGATTAATTTGCATTTTTGTTCATTCTTTCATGCTTTTTGCATATCACAACGTGTTTTCAAATATAGTTTAAATATTAGTTTTTCATTTGTTTTCATTCATTTAGATCAGTCAATTGCATTTTTTTAACTTCATTTAGGTTAGATAACATCACACATTGCATAATTTGAATGAACCATTAGCATTTTTTATCCTATCTCTCTCCTTTTAGGTGAAAAACCCTAGAAGAGCAAGAGTTGTCCATAGGAGCCAAAAATATATGGTTCATTTTGGTGAACCCGACTCTTGAACATAACACCATTCTGATTGACATTTCTAATTGCATCTTATGTCTTCATTATTTCATAATCTTGCATTGTTTTGCATATTTAGGTTTCTTACATATTGCATTAGTGAAAGAATTATTTAGTTTCCATCATTAAATTTCTTTCATTTATTCCAAATCTTTGCATCTGAATTCTATATTTGCATTGTACAGACTTGAAATTTTATAGAAAAAACAAAAAAGTAGTAAAATATTAAAAAATTCATCTCCTGGGACTCATTCACCACCTAGGGTGAATCAGTCCCTCTACAGTTTTACATCAACATTTCCAGATTTCAATTTCCTGCATTGCATCTTTTTGTTTTCTGTCATTATCATTTTGTTACAATTCAGTTATTTTTGTTTTCTTAGCATAAAGTTCATTTCTTTCCATGGCATTCATGGCTAGTTTTAGATCTTTGAAAATTTCCTTTTCCATTTGCATTCCTAGTTCTTTTAGATTAGATTCATCGATACATAATGACACCAAAATTGAAACAAGAAACAATGCCTTCAAACACATGATTCAAGTTAGGAACAACATCTCATCTAAGCCTCTTAGTAGTGATGATGTTGATAAGCTAGATGAGGTCCTTTAGGACTTCCTCTCACTCACTTCATCCTCTAATGCTTCAAATGAGAAACCTAAATCCCTTAATGATAAAGCCCCATCACACCTTTTGATCATGATGACTTTGTTTTGTTAGATGAATCCCTCCAAGACTTCATCTCGTATAATCCATCCACTAAGGTTTGTGGTGACCAACTCACGATAACAAACACAAACACCTCTAGTGCTTTTCTTGAACATCCTAAACCACTTGATGATCGTTTACCCCTCAAACCTTTAGTAGTGATGATTTGCATTTGCTAGATGAGTCTCTTCAAGACTTAATCTCATACAACTCATCCACTTTGGTTTTTTGTGAGACCTATAACATCAAAGACGTTAATGTAATTCAATCTAAACTTATCCTTTACCCACCCTCACATCTGCTTCACCCCTATAACCGACCCTGATACACCCTTTACCCATCTAACACTAATGTATCACAACAATCTAGTAACGATATTGTTGCTCATACATATAACACCCAAAACAACCTGCAACTGCCACAACCACCTCCACCTTCCTTGCCTTTATGTAATCCACCTACTGCTCCTCGCTATAGCCCACACACAAAGGAATATGATCTTGTTGAAAAATTAAAGAATGCTCCTTCCTAAATTGCCCTTTGGAATTGCTTCAAACCTCACCAAACTATAACAACATTCTTCAAACCACTCTAGAACAAATCACAATTCCTCCTGGTACCACTCTGAATGATGTGGCAACTCTCATCCAAAAAAAAAATCTTTACATTACTTTTCACCAACATGAGCTCCCTCCTTTGGAGTTCAGTAAACAACATGACACCTTTATGATAATTTCTTGATTCAATTGCATAGGTATCAAAGACACTCTCATAGATAATGGTTCCACCCTCAATGTGTGTAGTGTGTCACTTGATCAGTTAAAAGTTGATAGGTCATAAATAATACCTAATTTTGTCTCTATTCAAGGATTTGATAATACAACAAAGTAACTGCTTTGGATAATTACTTTACCTATTATGGTTGGGGTGGCTACTTTGAGAACTCCTATCCATGTCATGCCTTATGATATTTCATATAAAAGTATTTAAGGCTGACCATGGATTCACGAGATAAATGTGGTGCCTTCAACCCTTCATCGTCTCATGAAATGTGTCTATAACAATCACATTTATCAAATTGAAATAGATCATGAGCCTGAAAGTTGTTTTGCACCTCAAAAAAGGGGTTATAAGTCCTTTGAGAACATTAATTCCAACCTCTAACATAGACCCTCTTGAAATTGAACATAACAATACAAAGACGGTATCTAAATTATTTGGTGATGATTGGGGATCTTTAGAATTCACACGCTCGTTTATGGGAAAATATATCCTCACACAAAAAAAAGATGAGAAACAAGAACAACCAACAATTATGTCCACTCAAAATTCTAAACAATCATCTCAAGCATCTATTTCCTACAATATGAATGAAAATGCAACATACACAACCAATTTTGATGAGATAGATTACTAATCCCTGCCTACCCCTTGCGAAATGGAAAGAATTTATGGAAAAGGCTATAAATTTATAAAACAATTAGGCTACACTGGAAAAGGGTGTGGGAAAAATGAACAAGGTATTTGTGTCCCTATTGAACCTAGTACACAAGAAACAAAAGATGGATTGGGATATTCTTTTTCTAAAATGACCAAAGCTACTCAATGGACATCTTTAAACATTAACATTATAACATATCACCCACAACACAAACTCACACTCCAACATCCCGATTTGCTTGATATAACCTTACCGCCTTCATGGACATATGTTGATAGTGATGAGGCTTTGAAACAAATTTTTGGTGTTTATGATACCCCATCCTCGCTTACATACATGAAACACATTACCTGTGCTTTTAACTTTACCAAGCAAGAAGCTAGTGATATCACTAAAGAGTTTTCTGAATCTAAAAGTCTTAAATCCAATTCACTCCCTTTAGGAGATACAATTGATGTGCTAATGGACATTAATGATAAAGATAAAGTTATTAATATTGGGAAGTTCCTTGATGATGAGGAAAAAGAAGATACTACCACTTTACTTCATAATTTTCCTAATTTTTTTGCTTGGAAATATTTTGATATGCCAAGAATTGACCCAAAAATTGTGATGCATAACATTGTCCTTGCTGCGAATGCTAAACCTGTCTGTCAAAAGATCCGTAAAATGCACCCTAACGTAGCCTTGCATGTTAAAGAGGAACTTGAGAAACTTCTTGATGCAAGCTTTATTAGACCTATTAATTATTCTCCTTGGATCTCAAAATTTGTCATAGTTACAAAACCCGATAATCATATTAGGATATACATAGATTTTCGAGACTTGAATAAAGCCTCTTTATAAGAGGATTTTTTGCTTCCTATTATAGACATGATCATGGATTCAATTGTTGGACATGCTTTGCTGTCATTCATGGATGGATTTTCTAGTTATAATAAAATCCTTATTAGTCCTCAAGATCAATACAAAACCAACTTTACAACTATTTAGGGAACATTTTGTTGGGTTATGATGCCCTTCAGTTCAAAGAATGTCAGTGCAACTTATCAAAATGAAATGGCATTAATATTTCATGACTACATTCATGAAATTTTAGAAGATTATGTCAATGATATCCTCACTAAATTGTTAACACGACAAGCCAATGTGAATGTCCTTTGTAAAATCTTTAAACGCATAAAACACTACAACATGGGATTAAATCCAAAAAAGTGTCTTTGACATAGATAGTGGTAAAATTTTTGGGTTTGTCATATCTCATATAGAGGCATTGAGGTGGACACAAAGAAAATCGATGCAATCATTAACATGCCACCTCCTAGGAATATTTCTTAGTTGCACATGTTACAAGGTTGAATTCAAGCTATCCATCGTTTCATTGCATCTTTAGTAGATTGCACACTACCTTTCATGCATCTCCTTAAAAAGGGTGTCCCTTTTGATTTGGATGAAGACTGTCAATAGGATTTTGAGAGTCTAAAGGAATATTTAGCCATTCCACCTATTTTACAACTTGTTGTGATGCATAGACCATTTATCTTGTACATCGCCACATCTGCCCATGCTCTTGCAACATTGTTGGCTCAACACAATGATCATGGTAAAGAAAACCCTATTTATTACATTAGACACACCTTAATTGATTATGAGACACAATATTAACCAATTGAAAAACAATGTTCGGCTCTTGTATTCACTACTAGTAAGTTGTGACATTATTTACTAAATGTTGAAGTATAGGTTGTCACAAAATTTGATCCTCTTAGAATCTTTTTGACAAAATCAATCTTTTAAGACACTTAGCTAATTGGGTAATGTTGTTAATTGAGTTTGAACTTAAATTTGTTTCCCAAAAAGAAATCAAAGGACAAGCATTAACCGATCACTTACCTAATGCTCCTTCACCTTCTGCTTTACCTACTCCTGATTCCTTTCCTAATGATCATGTCTTACCCACTGATGTTAAACCATGGTTGTTAATTTTTGATGGATCTAAGTGTAGAATAGGTTCTGGTGCTGGTGTGATACTAATTCCACCCAATGGAAAACCTATTCCATTATCTTATTGATTAAATTCCCTATGCACAAATAATACAACTGAGTATGAGGCATTGATCGTAGGTCTGCAAGCTGCTTTATCTCTACACACTAAACATATTAAGATCTTTGGCGATTCACAATTGGTCATCAAACAATTCAATGGAACATATCAAACTAAACATGAAAATTATTAAAATACAAGGATCTTATAATGAGACTATTAGAAAAATTTGACTCGTTCACCATTGATAACATCCCATGCAAAGATAACCGACATGAGGATGTAATGGCGAGTGTAGATTCTCTCATATCCCCACTCGATCCTTCAACCAATTTCACCTTTATTATCCATCCCATCACCAAACCTTCGATTGATACTCTATTAGAAGACATTTTGGCGATAACTCATGATAATTCGTGTGAATGCTATGATACAATATACAACTACTTGAAAGACAGTACCATTCCCAAACCTACCACAACGAATACTCAAAAACGCTTATGTAAATTCACAACTAAATATGTAATCCTTGCCAATGCATTGTATAGAAGATCTTTCAATGGTCTCCTATTATGCTATCTTAAAGATTCTGAAATCCCTATAGCACTTGAATAGGCTCATGTTGGTGCTTGTGGAGGTCATTTTGGAGGATGTTTGTTAGTGCAAAAACTTATTCATATGGATTATTATTGGAGACATATGGAGAAGGATTGCTTCACCTATGTTAAATGATGTCACAAATGTCAAGAGCATAGCAATTTGATTCACGCTCCTGCTGCTAAGTTCTATACCAATGTGCCCATTTGGCCATTTTCAATATGGAGGTTGGATCTTATTGGAAAAATCTCACCGCCTTCTTCTACTAGACATACATTTATTATAACCGTAACGGGATATTTCACAAAATGGGTGGAAGCTATTCCCCTTCATTCTACAACCGCTGAAGCAATTTGTCATTTCATCTTGGAACACATAATTGCTCACTTTGGGCTTCCTTCGGAAATTGTTTTAGTCAATGGAACACCATTTAAGAATAGTGAATTTCAAAAATTTCTTGAAACATTTAATATTCAACATCATTTCTCTACACCGTAGTATCCACAATCCAATGGACAAGCTAAGAATACTAATAAGCTTCATGAACAAATCCTTAATAAAACTATCAACAATAATCATAAAGACTAGCATACACAACTATCTTACAGACTTTGGGCTTATAGAACTAATGTTCGATCATCCACATGAAATACCCCTTATAGCCTTATTTATGGTACTGATGCACTTATGCCCTTGGAGTTAGAAAAATTACATCAACTTGAGATGCTCAATAAACAACACATTAATGCTCTCAAACATCTCCAAGCTCACATTAAAAAATTACAACATAAATACAAAATTCATGTTATCCCTCGATCATTTTCTAATGACGATTTTGTTCTTATTGAAAATCAATGAAGTGCTAGTGCTGACAATGAAGAGAAAGATAAGTTCAGCCCTAATTGGTTGGGACCTTACGTAGTTGATAGCAATTATGGATCTGGTGCTTATCTCTTAATGTAGCTTGATGGAATGCCCCTTAGGGAACCCATTAATGCCACACATTTATGTCCGTATTATATCTAATACCCTTTGAATAGTATGAGTGATATAGTAGTGTTGTTTAAAGTTATTTGATGTCATAACCTTCACATTGCTCTATTCTTGACAACTAAATTGGTGTTTGTATTGAACACTAAGGTAATTATTTAAGTTCATTTTATAATTTCTTTAGGCTTCATACTATTCACCTTCTTGTTGTGTTAAGTTAAATCCTTATTAGTGTATTTAATTTAGCATATTATTTTTCCATTAATAATGTTGTATCTATGCTAAAACTAAAATATGTTTCATACTAGATCACATCACTTATATTAAATCATGAAGCCATTAATTAAATACTTTTACCATAAGTCATTTAATTAATCACATAGAATTTAACATTCACATAGAAGATATACATCATCATAAAATCCAAGTGTGCATGTCTATATATATATATCAATGTTTTATGTACATCTCAAAATCATATACAATGTCATAGTGGTCTATGAGAGCTAGACCCCTCAGGATTTGGCACTTGTGATTCAGTCCCTAGCTATCGAGAGATAGGCTTGTGTGACCATGACTATGAACTGTTGAGTCTTAGTGCATATTCTAGACCCCGTACTCGACAAACGACTATAAGCCACTCATCTGTCATCTAATCCCTCTTCACTCCTATCTATGCCAGCTCTGCCTGCAGTCCCTCTACCTCTGCTAAGGTCTGTGTTGACTGTAGTAAACTCTCAGCCTAATGGAGTCATCTCCTCACGCTCTCGTATGATGCCCATAATCTTGAAAAAGGTTTGAGTGTCTCTGGCTCCTCCTCCATGATCAGTGGGGACACATAGTCAGGGTCCATCTCCTCCTCCTCAATGGATGTGGGAACTATCTCTGTAGCAGCCTGACTATAGAATTCTTTCTAGTCTCTCATCACTCCTACAAGATAGGAAATGCACACAATCAGTAACACATCATCATGATAAAGCATAAATCACTAAAAGACACATGTAAAATTAAATATCATCACCTATGTCTCTAGATGCATGAGGAATGTCAACCTCCTCATCTCTGGGGGGCATGGAGGAGTGATGATGTCTGGTATAGCTATTGTCTATGATATGGTCTTGTAAGTATGTGATGACTCTCCATGCTCGTACTGATCCTTAATAGCTACCTCATCACCCTCACTTAGGGGTGGCTCCTCCTCATAATAGTAATCCAACTCATAATCCTCATCCTCCTCCTCATAATCCTCTCCTCTGTCCTAGTCCTCATAATTAGGATCAGCCTTGGACTGGTACTCCTCATCGATAATATTTGTAAAAACATTTGTTGGCCTATACTATACCTCCTCTGCTCTCTCCTCTATCTCTGCATCACCTAGAGGGAAATCCATGGGGAACATAGGATCTAGTTGTGCATATGACCACCACTCCTCATGCTTGTTTGTGCTACCAACGTCATCAACGTCAGAGATTGGTGGCTGGTCGTGATCTGAATCATCAGAATCACTCTCTCGTACATGATCTATCATTAGCCCGAATAGTGTCACCTAGCCTCTCAGCACTCCGCACTAATCATCTAATTAAGGGGCATGCCCTCGATGGTGTCTACACCTATCCAAACTATCACATGACTCACCTATAATAGAATGGTCGTACGATGTAGTCATCCCTCCCCGCTAGATACTTATCCATCTACATCCTCTCTAACTGTCTAGTGGGGTCTGGCCACTATTGAGTGAGTAGATAGGGCCTCCATAGGATCTCATCCTCCTCCAGTCAGTCGAATATCACCCTCCAAAAGTGAAAATCCCCATAGTGCCATAACCATCACAAAGGATAGCTGAATGCTCATGGGTATCTTGCTACTATAGTACAAGGGTATCCGACATGCCTGAAACATGTGATACACTCAAGGCACCACACCTATAGAAGCATACAATGGACCATATTGTCGATCTCTTGAAATACAAAATGACCAAGATCATAATACAAATGTGCTAGAATGCAGCGACCCCAAGCATAAATTGTCCTCTACTCATACATCCCCAATATCAGGTGTACTAGTCCCCCATCCAAGTGTGTCGCTCGTCCATCTAGATTAAGAACTAGTGCCACTTTGTGCATCATAATCCATCTAACCATAGGAGCTCATGAATACAGTAGCATAGGAAGCTTGATCCATGCTCTAACCCTCTAATCATGCACAGGTCCATCTAAACAATACTGTATATATCTCTTCTTCTCCTGAAATGACCAATCCTCTAAAAAATACACTCACTCTCCCTAAATGGGAGCTTAGAGAATGTGGTGTACATCCTCAAGTGTGATAGTCATTTCACCAGTGGAAAGATGAAAGGTACAGGTTCTGCATCCCAACGCTTGCACAGAGCCATCAACATGGTGCCATGGTATCTCATGGGTGGCATAAGTTAAAGCCCAATAGATACCCACTGACTCTAAATGATCTACCTCTACTACTAATAGCGCTAGTGCATGATCTCTCAAAAATGTGAATTGTCTTCCCCCTAGCCGTTGCTGCAACTAGGCAGGGACCTATCAAAATCATCACAAAATGCTCTAAATTTCATCTAATATCTTCAAATTTCATAATTTTCATCATGCAAGTGTGCTAAACTCGATCTAATTTGCTTCTCTAATGGCCCTAGACACTTTAGAACCCTTTTATGAAATTTCACAAAGAAATAGGGATAGTTCGCAAAGAAATATGACACTTTGTGAAGAAACAAGACACTTTGTGAACAAAAGGGACACTTTGCGAACAAATGGGACACTTTGCAAACATTTTTCCAAGAACCCTAAATTAACCTATCCATGCATAAAAATCATTAAATCATCATAAAATCACAAGGTGAAAGTTACAAAATCAACTCACCTCATGATACAGCTCGCCACGTACCACCTACTGATGAAGATCATCCAGCTACAAAGGTGTGTAATCTCATCTGTTTGGCATATTATTCTCTCACTTGTCACTCTCAAGCTGCATGAAGGTAAAATAAATAGTAAGTGACAACTTACTTTCTCCTCCTTCTTTAATCACTTTTCACCTCTTTTTACTTTTACGCATTACCATAGGGTTATTATCTCTTAAAGAATTCATAAAGTATATCTCCTTAAAATCATCATAACAAGTGCTAGGGTAATCCATTTTTTATGTTGTTTGATGCATTAGAATTCTAATTCCGCACCTAACATCATCATTTGTCTATTTTTATGTGGCATGGTACTTGGAAATTCCCTATGATATGATGATTCTTGTTCGATGTGGCTACATTGCTACTTTGATTCCACCCCTGTAAAGCAAGCAAAATCAAGGGGGGGAATACATCTACCCTTGCATTAGATTCCTAAGAGTTAGATAGAAGGATTTTGGTAAATTAATGAATGTGTGTTGCAAGACGTGGTTCCTAATGTTGTGGTTGTGCAGATAACTACATTGGGGGCTTCGTTCTCCTGTCTTTTTGAATATGTATCCTTTTATGTAATTAGGTGCATCGTTTAGAGTCCTTTAGCTTACATATGCACATAGAGTCATATGGGCGCTAAAGTGGGGGATAAATGTGCCATAGAAAATGGTACCCTCTTGAGAAAAGGGATAATTTCACGCATAATTAGAACTAATTTTGAGTCCCTTCACATCATTTCCCTTTAAAACAACATTTATAGGCCCCTTAGACCCATTAATTTTGATCTAGAGACCCATTACACCTAAGAAATAACATAAAACTCGACAAACAACATTTAATTACATCATACCCCGACAACCCACCTTGAAATAGCAGTAGTGGGACCCATTTTCCACCTTTGGCGAATGAGTCCCCTCTAGTGAGACCCATTCACCAAGGGTGGCGAATGAGTCCCCTTTGAGGGAAAATTCAAAATTAAGAAGGAATTTAATCAATTTAACTTTAATTTTTGGTAAATGTCAGCCTCTTAGGTCTACTTAACGAGAAAATAAGGTGTTGTTGCTTATAAATACTCATTTTAAGTCCTTTTACACATCTTTTATCATCTTTTTATCATCTCTCAAGAGAAATTTTAAAGTTAAGTCTTTCACAAGTTTCATTAGCAAAAGTTGAAGTTTTAGGGTAGCAAACTGGGGTTTTTGCAGGTCTTGAAGCTCACTTCTATTTTCGAGATCCAACATTGCAAAGGACTAATGATGTATTCCTATGGTGAATCATGAAGAAATATAGGGTGCAGAGGTGCAACTAGCCACCAAATCATGCCTAAGGACTTGATTTCCTATTGATTCCATCTTCCATTTTCACTCTATCTTCAGATTAAGGTTTGCATCTTGTTTTTTTATCATTTGCATGTCATTTCATCCCTATTTTGCATGTGTTGTAAGGTTTCTAGGGTGTATATCTTGCATCATATAGATCATTCTTGTATGTCTTATTCTAGAGCAATAGAATAGGATCATTATTATATTTCAGCTCTTCCTAGTCTTTAACACATCTAAGGCTAGGGTTTATTAAGATTTTTCTCTATTCAAGGTTTAATTACCTAAATAGGGTTTGACCAAGGCAAACCCCTCATTAGACAAACATTTTGAAGCTATTTTGTAGGAATTTTCTAAGATTTGAGATCGGGTATTTGTCAGAAATTGTTGTGTAGGTGTCAAGGTGCAGAACATAATTTTGAAGTTGCAAAAATCCCAAGGTGGACTGATTCACCATGCTTGGTGAATGAGTCCCTCCTGAGGTGGAAAACTAAGTCAGATTCATATCTAGGTTCCCAATTGTCAAAAAATAGATTTTGTGTAGAAAAGTCCTGATCTAGGACTGATTCGTCCAAGGTGGTGAATGAGTCCCAAACAGCCTAAATTCAAGTTTCATCAGTTTTCTAAATTTTTTTCCAGTCATCTATAGTTTTCTAGGTGCACACATTCTAAGAAACAACTTTCTGTTTAGGTTAATTTGCATTTTTGTTCACTCTTTCATGCTTTTTGTATATCATAGCATGTTTTCAAACATAGTGTAAATCCTAGTTTTGCATTCATTTTCATTCATTTAGATCAATAAATTTTATTTAGTTAACTTCATTTAGGTTACATAACATCACACATTGCATAATTTGAATGAAGCATTAGCATTTTTTCTCCTATCTCTCTCCTTTTAGGTGAAAAACCCTAGAAGAGCAAGAGTTTTCCATAAGAGCCAAAAATCCTATATCTTGTCACATATTTGGTTATTTCACTTTTCATCTTTGGCTAGTACTATTTTTCTTCTACCAAAAATAGTTTTTTCCTTCCCAAACTTTCTAACCAACCCACTAATATGAAGCTCTCTAATAATATTATGTCTCATAGACCCAACTAAAATACATAGTTTCTTTCCTTTAAAGGGATAGTCATCCTGCATAAAATATTCACCTTAAATATTGTCCATACTACAAGTTATTAGGGTCTTCAATTGTTCCAAAACTAATAGAATCAAAATGAGTCATCTGACTTTCCATAGTTATTAGTAGTACTGCATGTCTACTTAAAGGATTTGAAACTTGATTATGTTTTCTCGTCTTATGTTTTTGAAAAAAATTGTAACCTTGCAAGAAGGATCCACTTTGCATTCCTACTATTCAACTCTTTCAATATTCTCAAGTATTTTGAGGCAATATGACATTTTTAAACATTAGAAATTTCTTTGGTACCAAGTAATTCCTCCAATGTCTCATTTTTTACACAACTGCATAAAATCCCATATTAAAAGTTGAGTACTTTTTCCTTACCTCATTAAATTTTTTCACTAAATAAAGCTATGGGTTTACCTTCTTGACTTAGTATAGCTCCAACACTCACATAAGAGCCATCAATTTCTACTTCAAATACTTTATCAAAATTTGGTAATGCTAAGATAAGAGCTTTTGTCACCTTCTTCTTCATAAATTTAAAACTCTGCTTAGATAGCTTTGTTCACACAAATTCCCTTCCTTTGGTGTAATCAATTATGGGTTCTACAATACTTCTAAAATTCTTAATGAATTTTTTATCAAAATTTTACAAACCATGAAAAGTTTTTACCTTTGTTATTTTCCTTAGACTAGTTCACTCTAAGATTTCCTTGATCTTTTTTTCATTCATTCTAACACCATCTATAGAAATGACAAAGCCCAAAAATACTAAAATATATTGTATAAACCTACACTTATTCAAATTTTTATAAAGGTTCTATTTTCTCAACACATCCAATATGATCCTCAAGTGATTCAAGTGCTCCTCTTTACTCTTACTAAAAATTATAATATCATCAAAATAAGCTACTACAAACTTACTTTAATGTAATATTGTAGACAAAAAATTGTTAGTCTTGTAAAGGTTCTAGGTGCATTGGAAAACCCAAATGACATAACCATCCACTCATACAAACCATCCCTAGCCTTGAAATTGATTTTCCACCCATCCCCTTCTTGAATATGGATCTAGTGGTATCCACTACAAGGGTAAATTTTTGTCAAAGTTTGTATCCCCTACATGCACATCCATCATGTCATCTAAATGAGGTATAGTAAATTGGTATTTCACGGTGATTTTATTGATTAATCTACTATCCACGCACATCCTCCACATACAATCCTTCTTTGGAATTAATGTGAACCCTAAATCCAAACTTGCATGAACAAAGAAAACAATCACTTTATTAGATAAAAAATGCAAGCTTAGGATAAGAATTCCCCATAAAATCCATTTGCATTGTTAAAGAACAAGGAAAAAAGATGAAATAATTGAGCAAATACGAACAAAGATAGCTATTCCTCTAAAACAAAGCAAACACTTGATATTATGGGTGGATTGGTGCTATTTGGATGTGGAAAATAGCCCTTTCCCAACCCCTTTTTGATAAGCTCAATGATGAAATTTCTTTGAAGATGCTCTGGATTCAAATGACAATGATGAATTTGTGCATAATATTGTGGAGTTGTGTAGGATTAATACAATAGAAAAACTCTCTATTTATAGCCAAGAAGGATAAAAGAATGCCAAACATGGAGGATGTGGGACTAAAGATCCACCAATGACAAGGTGCTACTTGTCATCATGTGAGAGGTTGAGGAATGAGCACATTTTGGTCAATGTGCCAAAGAGGGGGAGATTTGAAATTTGAATTTGATGACAAGATGAGTTAAATGCTCAGTTTGACTTGTGCAAGAGACATGTAAGAGACATGTAAGAGCTCTTAATTGCTTTGTTGGATGTACATGTCAATTTGGGGGGAGATTCAAATTTGGAAGAATATTCTCCTTTTATGCCATGTTGAGAGAAAATGGAGAATTTAATAAATCAATAAATTGATTTAATTGTGCAAGTGGGAAAAGCTAGAAGATGTGACACGAGTTTAGATTAAATTAATCAGGATTAGATTAATATAATGAGGGATTAGATGATTTGACTCATTTGACTTAGATTAATGGATAAAAATAAATCAAAATGAGATGAAAAGTGATTTAAACTTAATTAAATATAGATTTTGATTTATTTAATTAAAGAAGATGGTGATAGCTTTAAATCAAATAAAGATAGATTTATTTTATTTAAATGAGATGACCTAAGATTAAATAAGATGATTTATTTAATAAAATGAGGTAATGATAAAGTGAATTTATTTAATTAGAAGATGAAATGATTTAATCAAATAAAGTGAATGAAATGTTAGATTTAATTAAATAAAGGTTATTCAATTAAAATGGTGAATTGAAATGCATGCATATTTTATGTGTCTACATTTTTCCTCTCTTTGAAGCAATGCACTTGCTACGTTGGTTCAAATAATGAACTTTCCATGATCAAAATTCAAAAAAATTATGATCTTTTCGGATGCCCTAGCAGAAAGAAGTATACTGGTACATTTCCCCCTTGAGAGATTGAGCAAAAGAGGTTGATCTCGTGATAAAGAGGTTCAATATGGACGTATGGATGGTTATGACGATGATGGGATGGTTTTAAGATGTTGAGAATGACTAATATGTATTATCCTAAACATATTAAATGATGATGCAATGCATCTGGAATGGATGATGCGAATGATGTGATGATGCCTATATGATTATGCAATGGATGTTTCATGCAGATGCTTAGACTAACAAATCTATATTATGATGATGATGCAAATGCAATGTATGTGAAATGATCAGTTTTTCCTATTATGTATGATATGAATGATATGTGATATGTTGATGGTTTGTTGATGCATGATGGATGCATGTCATGATAGCATGTTAGTTCAGAGAGAAGAAATAAGAAATGAGATGAAGACAAGAGGATCTAACAAGTCCATGATTGGTTGAGACTTTATTAGAGATGATGATGATGATAGATGATGCTTTTCTTATAAGGAATTGGGATCTAAAAAGAGCTACTTACCTTATGTTTGATAACATGCATAGGTACAATGCATCAAGGTATAAAGAACCAAGATAGTGTTGCACCTAGTGAGATGGACTTTGACTTGAAAAATAGATAGGAGTATCCTTGTTCATACCCGACATACGAAAAACTTCCTAGGATGCACTTCTAAAGTTTCAAACATCTAGTACCAAAACACGGAAAGGTATAACCTATCGATGCAATAGTCAACAAGCTACCCAAAACACATTCCATACACATCTAACAAGGAAAGTATTCACCAAGTTATATTACAAGAACATCCAACAAGCACAATAGACAAAAAATAGTGATCATTGCCCCATTCCTATCTCTCTAAATCCATTTGTTTGTACATCATCGAGAGGTTATGGGAATGAGTGCAAAGAGATAAGTCAAAAGAAAAACATAAAGTAAACAAACAAGCTGATGTTCTTCAATACCGTTAACTAAAAGGAAATGTGATTTTAAGGATAAGAACTGAAACTATTGCCAAAAGATAATTCCAATTATAGGAAGGATACATCCTAGGACATGTTAGTGGATGGCGACACATCATTTTGTTTATCCAAAGTGTTCTTTCTAATAAATAATTCCCATTGTAGGAAGGATACACCCTAGGACATGTTAGTGGATGGCGACACATCATTTCGTTTATCCAAAGTGTTCTTTCTAATAAATAATTCCCATTGTAGGAAGGATACACCCTAGGACATGATGCTATTAGATGATTGATATGGGACTCATTGGATGATAGGCTATTGACAAAAAGAGTTGACCAACTTGTTTACGTACTGACTTAAACCTGAGACTTGATGTTTTGAGTTTTCACTTTTCACTTGCTAGACTTGTTTCTGATTGTTTCACCAAAGGTTGGGAATGATGTTATTGTGGGTGAAAGCAAGATGGGATGGATGGATTTTTTCAAATATTTGGATGTTTTTTTTGGAGTTTTGAAAATTTTTGAGGTTGTTTTCAGTATTTTTTGAGATTTTATGATTGTTTTGATTTTTGATTTTCAAATGTTTTGGGGTTTTCTAAGATTTTGACCAAGAGACTAGTCTATGGACCTATCCTAGGGGCCTTGGGGGCTGGTCAACAGATTAGCCTTGCCTACGTTATACACGCAGAAACCACGTAGTTCAACTAACAACTTGACCAATTTACAGATGAAGATATACATGATGAAATGACAGTTTATTATGACTGACTCCTAAAGGACTGAACTAAGTGTCTCAGGGGTTGATATTTTGAGTCACCTTTAAGAGAGGGATTACTATGAGAAACACCTCACAATAGGAAACTCATAGGAAAGTTCTTGCAAGCGTGTTTACTGATGGGCTATATCAAAGGGTGTGAAATTGTGAGAAATTAGCACCAATCCATGCCAAAAATAGACTACACCTAATCCCATGCCTTAAGTGGAATGAGAATGGCTGAAAAGCCTTAAGTGGCCAAGTTGGTGAGTGTTGGTTCTGGTGTTCACGGTTTTTTTTTCATTAAGAACCTTGTTTATAGTAACCAACCAATCCATCCAACGAGTTTATCAAAGTGGTGCATTGGAACTTAGATTCCAAGAAGTTACTTTCCATGTATGATCTTGGTTAAAATATAAAGTTTAAGACTTAATTCTTAACATACCTTTATGTTTTCCCATTGGTTGCATGCAAAATCATCTCTTCTACTACGAAGGGCATGAGGCAAGCCCACCAAGAAAAACATACCAATTGATCTAGGATGTTAAATTGCTTGTGAGTTAGTTTGAAAACACGATGCTTGGATCCAAAACATTGAGACAAACATTAAAAAAATCATTCAAATTTCAAACCCTTTTGGAGAAGCAAATATCCTTGAACGAATTTGCATGCCCTTGCTTGCCCTTGGGATTCATATCCTTAGAGTTTTCTAGGCATTTGGATTTCATCTCAATTCTCTCCTACTAAAGTCAACATTAGGTAACCTTTGTCTTGATTTCCTTGATCTCCACATAATGCACCTTGTGGGATGAGAAGAAGTTAGGACATTAAACATCTAGTTTCAAAATTTAATCAAGATTGTGTTTGTGATAAAAAGAACTCATTAAGAAAGTTAAGGACAATTGGACCCCACAAATGTGCTTTCCATATTTTGGCCATATGGTTTTCATACAAGCATTGGTCTTTTGGTTTTGAACTACTCTTAGAGAAAAGCATGTTCTTCACCATCTTGGTCTTGTAAAACAAGTCCTTCTTAGGTTCATTTAGGATCGAAATCAAACACTTCATCCATCCCAAACATTTATCATCTCATCCCACAAACAACTTTAGAGCTTTGGAAACATCATTATCTAGAGTTGGGTACATCCTTAAACTGAATCAAAATCATTTGTTTAGATAGGTGTGTTTGGATGGATCCTTCCTCACACACTTAATTAAATTATCACCGCTTTGAACAAGTTTATCCTAAAGATCACATCTAACATCTTAGGGTTTACAAGTTCATTATTCAAATAAAATCAAACCCTAAGTATAGCATTGATCCAAAGTTCCTAAAAGTTCAAACACCCATATCATTCACCCTTTTCATCCTTCATCTCATCATTGGTCCTAAACACCTTAGAGGTCAACAAGGTCAAAAAACAAGAACATGGAATATAAACTTGATTCATACATCATGAGTAATCCAAGTCAAATGAACTTTCAAAGTCTTACAATGTTGATTGATTATCAACACTCACATCTATACAATTTGTACATGGGATCATTATCTCCTACAAACTTCGATGGTACAATAAATGTGAGTATGCCCAATCAAAAGTTTGGAACACCTTTCCCAATGATAGATTTAAATCCAAGTCCAAACTTACAAATCTATCAATGAAATAATCAATGCATGAATCTTCAAGCAAACAACATCATTCCACCAAATCCATACATGCCAAGTACAAGTTTACCAAACATGAACATTTTAAATCCACATTTGGTAAAATTTTGGATGGATATGTTTTCAAATCACACAAATGTTGTTCAAAGTCCAAACAAGATGTTAATGACTCCATGTATTAGTCCAATTCAAGGTAACATCATGCAAAATCAAAGTTACATAAATCAAGGCAATGTGATTCCTAACCACAACAATGTTAAATTTCAACCTATCATGCCAAATCTAAGCATCATCCCAAATCAGAACATTGTCCAAAATCAATTTTTCTAGGATCCCATACAAACATCGCAAGTATGCATTCCAAACCTGCTTGAACAAAAACCAAATCAGCTATATCAAGGGTGTCCAAATAAAAATTAGGATGAAATTTCACTAGATCAACTTGCTTCACTTACTGAGATAGTCAATTCATTGCACCAAGATCAGTCGCCACATCTCCAAAATCAACCACCACAAGGTCAATTCAAAGTGAAAATCTCACAAGGGAACAAACAAAAATACACACCACTTGGGAGACCAATCGAATCACTCTTGTAACAATTAGTACGAGAAAATATCATCAAGCTCCCCGTCTATGGGAACTATCAAAAACCCCTAGTTAAACCACCAGGGTATAACAAGGAGCACCATTGTGATTTTCACAAAACAAAGGGACACAAACATCAAATTGTATTCGACTCAAAAATCTCATCGAAGACCTTATTGATCAAAAGGTAATCACTATTGGGGACAATGATCAGGATCCAACCATTGGTGATAGCATTGAAAATCTCTCCACCACAATTGGTGAAAACAATGATCAAAATATATCAATCAATGAGCATATTGAAGATGTTTCTACCTCATCCAATGATAAAATCAACATGCATCAAGAATCATTTTTTAGTCATGATCAAAATCCCTCAACAATATTCGGTCATGATCTATTTTAAGGAGTGTTAGAATTATTTGATCCCATTGACATAATCTATGATCCATCGACCAATGATCATATTGAAAATGTCTCTACATCACCTTATGAGTTAGATGACATATCTCAAGAATTTATTCCAAAGCATGATCAACATCTTTCACCAAGGTCTAGCAATGGTCCTTTCCAAGACATGTTCACACCCTTTGGCCTCATGGTTACAGATATTGAAGGGATCCTCAGCTCAACATTTGACCTAAGTCCACCCAAAGATCAAAATGATATTAAGCCACTTCCCATGATTAATGATGATTTCCAAGAACCTTTTGTAAGCAATCCATCTTTTGAAACTAACCCACATCAAAAAATTGATCCAAAGCATGTCAAAAGAAATTCTGAAATCATTCAAGATCAATAATTTGTATCTCCAAGATACTAAAATGATCTAATGGACACTCTCCTATCTATACAAGATGTCCCAAATAATGATCATATCCATATAGCACATACTCCTCCATCTACCCATGAGATGCTTTCTTTGGATGGACACGTAGATGATCTTCATTCAGAACAAGATTCCTTTGCTCTTGACATTACTACACAAAAAGAGTAGTTTATTGATTCCTGCAGTCAAACTAGATTGTCAACACCTGGATCAGATATATCTGAAATTCAAACTAAGGACATCATGAATAAAGATATCCCACATTATCCACTCAAGGAAATAGGTTAGACAAAACAAGATATTTCAAAGTCAGTAGATTCCAATAACATCATCTACGGTTGTCATTTATTAGAGAATGCATTCTAAACAATAGCTCTTGAAACAAGTAGAATCAAAGCATGAAGGTACTACTTCCACAATACTAGGGGAAACTTTTTCTCAAGCAAACATCATCATAGGGAGCACAAAGAATCCTTATGATGAAACTGATGCCAATACTACAACCAGCCACGCCATGAATCTTCATCCACCCATCACCCCATCCATGAATTGGGACCAACATCAAAATAAGGATTTGAATCAAAGCACAAAAAAAATTATCAAAGCAAAAGAAGCTAAGAAGCATAATGGACAAATAAAAAACAAGTGGATACCAAAGAATACAAAGAAAGATTATCCCTATCAAACTCCACTAGTCAAAGAAACTATGGGGCCAAATATAAAGGGGAAATGTATCCATCAAAGACATCCACAAAAGAAAAAGTAGGATTCCCAAGCAACGTACAAAGTATATCAAGTAGTTCGTCCTAATTCCATTCACACTTTCGTATCCACTCATCATTGCTCATCTTCCCAAGTTTGGAGAGTCAAAATTTCCAAACTGTCAACCAATGCATCTTTTATCGTTAAAAACAATCTATCCATGCCCCCACACATGATATCCAATTCTTAAATTGACCATGTGTTGGCAATGAGCCTTCATCATAAGGATTCAGAAGGTACTCTATCGTGATGTGTGCACAAAGAAAAAGTTAACTCCAGTATCAATAAATTAGATTAGGAATCTCAAAAGTTGCATTAAAGTGCACGTATCTTGGAAAAAAAATTCCTCAAGAAGGATATCTATGACACATTATGATAAAAGCATCTACATTGACACCACTAGGTAGTTCAGTATGAGCTTAAAATCTTTCAAAAAAATCCAAAAAAAAAAATGAAAATTGAAAAAAATCCAAAAATGGAAAAAAAATGATAAAAATCATCCTCTAGTGAAAACCACTAGGGTGGCACTTTGGGAAAGTACCATGATGAAAACCTGGCAAACAGGCATCATGTGTAGAATCAAGCATCTACGTGGACCAGTTCAGGTGAAAGCATCTCATCCCATCCATAATAAAATCCAACATTTTGTCCCATCCATAATAAAGACAACATTACATCCATCTTAGCCATAATAAAACCATTTATCCAATCCATTTCCATCCATCTACATCCATCATCCAATTTATCTTGATCTTAATGAAAGTTTGAGGCAAACTTTACACTTGCTTATCGTAAACATCTTGATGTGGGTCGTTTTCATTAATCCTATCCTACCCAGTGTTATCTAAACCATGAAGCATTATCCCAATAACCATCCTCTATTCGAACACCTTATCTTATTGCAAGATAATCCATATATCCATCCATCCACACACCTATCCAAGCATCCAACTATGACATTCCCTACATTGCTAGACATTGGGGGCATATATTTACATCTTGCTTCAGGAATAAATCTTGATCTATATCCTCTAACTTATGTGGTGATCCGAACATTGGCAAACATGAAATCAAATTGGTCAAATCATTTGTGATCCAAAATCCAAATCACTAGCCCATGACACATTTTGACGAGTAGACATTCCTTATCAAGCTTTATCTTTCATCAAACATCAATCCAAACAATCACCATCAGTCACATCTAAGTTGCACTTCAAACGTCACATCAAATCATTCAAACACTTTTGTCCCAAATCAAGCTTCAAAATTTTGATCAATCAAATCCTTGCATTGTTGTGCATCCCCAACAATGTTATCATCATCAATCGCATCATCATCATGGGATATCCTTCCCAATCCTTGTGTAGCTTAAATGTTGGTGTAATTAATATTTAATTACACTTTACATAAGTTTACTTAGGTAATTATTTAATTCCTAGGTTAATTAGTTGTCATCCTTATCTTGTTGAGCTATCTTGTTGCTCAAGATAAGATTAGGGTTATCCATACTTTCTTTTATAAAGCAAATCATTATCATGTAATTATTGAATTCTCGAATAATATTATGTTGCACATTCTTTTGCAACCTCTATGCTTTTTCTGATTTTCTCTTCTGTGGAAGGTCTTTTCAGTTTGCAAATCTGATCTTGGTTTCTAACATGGTATCAGAGCCTTGATTTGCAACCCCTTCTCAAATTTTTGAGAAAATCATTGCAGGGTTCATTCGAGATTCCTCAAGGGTATCATGCCTTGAGTTCATCTATGAGGCATTTTGGATCAGATTGGGCTTCACCATTGGATTCAGAGCCCTAGAAAAGTCAGGATTGACTTTTGTTTTGTAGATTTTGGTCATCATTTGCCAGATCTGTGAGGGTTTGAAGTTCAAATATTTTTTACAAGATCTGGGGGTAGCCAAATTTTTGGAGTAGTTTGGGCAGAAATGGAGGTCACCATTGCATTCACAGTGGCCAAAAACCCTAAGAATGCCCTTTGTTTCACAAATTTCTGAGTAGTTGGTCTGGGAGGCAAAAAAAATTTGCCAGGGAGGCCGTACGGCCTCCCCAGCATGCATTATGAGGCATGTTTCTTTGAAAAATTTAAATTTTTCAATAGTTTTGTGTGCCACCCACACAGAAGCCAGGCGCTATGCACCCAACCCTCGCTCGGCCGCCTAGCCCCCTCTGTAGAACTGATGGTCCCATGGAGGACCAGGGGCTCTGCCCCAGCCCCCAACTTGCAAGCCCCTAGTCATGCATAGGACCAGGGGCCAAAAAAAATTTTAGCCCTTATTGGGCCTTCTGGAGTAGTGTTCATGAAATCAGGTGTATTTTTTGCATACGATGTCTGTTTTTTGCAAACGAGATATCATCAGAAAGCTGATTCTGATGCTGATCCAGTGATGGAGGTGTTTTTACCAGATTTTTCTCTAGATTTATTTTGCAGGCCTTTGAACTTAGATGTTGTTGTTTTCACTCTGGAGGGCATATCTTTTGACTTAGTGATCCATTTTTCGTCATTCTTGTAGCGTTGGAAAGCTGATTCAGTCCTCTACATAGATATGTGGTCTATTTTATTTTTCTACTTATGCATGTTTATGATGATATCCTTTTACTATTGTTGGGTTATTGTAATAAATGAACTGAGATAAAGTTCCATTTAGCGGGGTTTCTTGCATAATAATCTGATTAGAGTGTAGTTTTCACTTTGATCTCCATATCCATCTTGTTTTGATGGCAGCTCATATGAGTTATCTAGTCTCCTAGTTTATTTTGGCCACTTTTTTTGCTATAGCTTGACACATATCAGATTCATCGGTTCACACTTTAGTTGAGAGATTATGTTTCTTGATCCTCATTGGCTTAGATTCTTCTTAGATTGAGGGCCATGTTTTTATGTTTAATGTTCCAAAGTCTATTTTTGGTACTCCTTCCCATGGAAGAGTTTCAGTCACAGTTTGGCATCGGCATCGAGATACATGGTTTCCAGATTCTGTCATCATCTCATCTACTGTTGCTTCATAGATTCCATGGTTGTTCCAGTTTGTGAGTTTTTCTAGTGTTTTGTGGAATCGAGTTTGCTATCACATTTTCATGATTCCAATTTTGGTTTTAGTTGTAGAGATAAGTATCTTTCCTTGCTTGTCAGATTGTGGTTCCAGTGTTACTCCATAGTGTTCTTCCAATGCTTCTTTGCAGCAATCATCTCATTGTAGGGGGGTTTTGTCCCACTGGGTTTTCCTTCTCTACTTCATCTTTGCATTTGTACAGGAGTACCTGATTAGGCCTTGTTGCCAAGACTCATATTTGCGTAATAATCTACTTCTCCCTAAGTTGCACTTATGGGGGGGTGTTGGTGTAATTAATATTTAATTACACTTTACATAAGTTTACTTAGGTAATTATTTAATTCCTAGGTTAATTATTTGTCATCCTTATCTTGTTGAGCTATCTTGTTGCTCAATATAAGATTAGGGTTATGCATACTTGCTTTTATAAAGCAAATCATTATCATGTAATTATTGAATTCTTGAATAATATTATTTTTCACATTCTTTTGCAACCTCTCTGCTTTTTCTAATTTTCTCTTCTATGGAAGGTCTTTTTGGTTTACAAATTTGATCTTGGTTTCTAACATTAAACACTATCCTTGCATTGTTGTGCATCATCAACAATGTTATCATCATCAATCCATCAATCTGATCAATCAAACTTAGCTTTGTTTTCACCAAAATCCCAAGACAAATCACTAATATCATCAGACATATCCATATACAAATCATCAAAATCATGCAAAAAATCCAAGAAAATTCAAAACATCGAAAATACAAAAAGATCCAAAAACATTCATAAATGTTAAAAGTCATAAAAAAATCAAAAACATGATATCCAAACTACGTCATCTCTAAGCTTCAACATAGGAAAGGCTAATCTTTGATTAGCCCTCGAGACACAAAAACACAAAAACATTAAAAAAAAACAAAAACATGAAAACATTTAAATAACTTGAAAATCTAAAAATAGCCTCATAACATTTCAAAAACATCAAAAACATCCAAATATTTGAAAAAATCCATCTGTCCCATCTCATTTTCACTCGAAATAATCATTCATCCATAATAAACTGATTGTCACCTTCATCCTTTGGCAATACAAACAAAAACAACCACAACAATTGGAAAAATAAAACTTCAAATGTAAAATAAAAATCGAAACAAAAAACCTTTAAACACAAAATGAAACTATTGATCATTCACAAATATGTCAATCAACCATATACATCAACAGCCTATCAATCAACTTATCAACTCATCATCATCCTATACAATGCATGTCCTAGGACATATCATTCTGATAATGGGCATCATTTTGGATATCACTTGGATTCTTATCCTATCAAAACAACTCCCTTTGGCTGGAGGTGTGAAGAACATTGATTTGTTTGTTTTCTTGATCTTTTCTTTTGATTTATCTTATTGCACTCATTCCAATGACCTCTCGATGATGTCTAATCAAAGCGATTTAGAGAGGAATGAATGGGGCATCAATCATTATCTTTTTTCTGTTGTGCTTGTTGGATGTTCTTGTAATATAACTTGGTGAATACTTGCTTTGTTAGATGTGTACATGGAATTTGTTTTGGGTAGCTTGTTCTGTGTTTTGGTCTGAGATGTTTGAAACTTTAGAAGTACATCCTAGCAAGGTTTCTATATGTCAGGTATGAACAAGGATACTCCTATCTATTTGTCAAGTCAATGTCCACCTCACTTGGTGCAACACCATCCTAGTTCTTTATACCTTGATGCATCATACCTACATGTGTTATCAAACATAAGGTAAGTATCCCTTTTTAGATCCCAATCCTTGATAAGAAAATCATCATCTATCATCATCATCATCTCTAATAAAGTCTCAACCAATCATGAACTTGTTGTCGATCCTCTTGTGTTCATCTCCTTTCTTATTTCTTCTCTCTACACTAACATGCTATCATGACATGCATCCATCATTCATCAACAAACCATCAACATACCACATATCATTCATATCATACATAATAGGAAACACCAATCATTTCACATACATTGGATTTGCATCATCATAATAATATAGATCAACATCCGCATAAAACATCCATTGCATAATCATATAGGCATCATCACATCATTCACATCATCCATTCCAGATGCATTGCATCGTCATTTAGAAGTTGTTTAGGATAATATATATTTGTTATTCTCAACATCTTAAAACAATCCCATCATCGTCATAACCATCCATGCGTTCATTTTGAACCTCTTTATCATGAGATTGATCTCTTTCACTTGATCTCTCAAGAGGACAATGCACCAATATACTTCTTTCCACTGGGGCATTTGAAAAGATTGGAATTTTTTTGAATTTTGATCGCGGCAAGTTTATTCTTTGAACCAATGCAGCAAGTGCATTGTTTCAAAGAGGGGAAAAATGTAGACACATAAAATATGCATGCATTTCAATTCACCGTTTTAATTGAATAACCTTTATTTAATTAAATCTAACATTTTATTCACTTTATTTGATTAAATCATTTCATCTTTTAATTAAATAAATTCACTTTATCAATACCTCATTTGATTAAATAAATCATCTTATTTAATCTTAGGTAATATCATGTAAATAAAAATAAATCTATCTTTATTTGATTTAAAGCTATCACCATCTTCTTTAATTAAATAAATCAAAATATTTATTTAATTAAGTCTAAATCACTTTTTATCTCCTTTTGATTTATTTTAATCCATAAATCTAAACTGTCAAATGAGTCAAACCATCTAATCCTGATTAATTTAATCTAAACTCATGTCACATCATCTAGCTTTTCCCACTTGCACAAATAAATCAATTTATTGATTTATTAAATTCTCCATTTTCTCTCAACACATCATAAAAAGAGAATATTCTTCCAAATTTGAATCTTCCCCCAAATTGGCATGTACATCCAACAAAGCATTTAAGAGCTCTTACATGTCTCTTGCACAAGTCAAACTTAGCATTTAACTCCTCTTTGGCACATTGACCAAAATGTGCTCATTCCTCAACCTCTCACATGATGACAAGTGGCACCTTTTCATTGGTGGATCTTTAGTCCCACATCCTCCATGTTTGGCATTATTTTATCCTTCTTGGCTATAAATAGAGAGTTTCTCTATTGTATTAATCCTACACAACTCCACAATCTTATGCATAAATTCATCATTGTCATTTGAATCCATAGCATCTTCAAAGCAGTTACATCATTGAGATTATCAAAAAGGGATTGGGAAAGGTCTATTTTCCACATCAAAATAGCACCAATCCCCCCATAAGATAAAGTGTTTACTTTGTTTCAGAATAGGAATAGTTATCTTTGTTCGTATTTGCTCAATTATTTCATCTTTTTTCCTTGTTTTTTAACAATACAAATGGATTTTACAGGGAATTATTATTCTAACCTTTCATTTTTTATCTAATAAAGTGATTTTTTTCTTTGTTCATGCAAGTTTGGATCTAGGGTTCATAGTTAATAATGTAGGTTTCAACACACAATGTTAGTGTTAATTTTTATCTTAGGGATAATTATTTAGGTAGTTTTCTCGTATTGGGTAGTTTTTTAGGCCCATCTCATTTCCCACACCTTTAAAAGGCCTACACACTATGTATTTTATCATCTCATCTCATCTCATTTTTTGAATATCATCTTGATATTTTAGAAAAATAGTGTTTGTGCTTCTCTTCTATGTGTGAGGGTGGTTTTTTTTCGCAGGTTGAGGATCCTAGGAAGGAGCTTCCATCTCCTACATGGTATTAGATCTCCTCCTCCTACTTAGCTTCTTGGAGAGTATCTATCCAGGAGATGTAGGCAATATTTTTCTTGCTAAAGCTTTTTTTAACATTTGAAATTTATTAAATTTTAAAGTTGCCATTATTGTCAATTTTTTGTTGAGAGGCATGTTTCCTTCCATTTGTGGTTTGATTTTGCATTAGAGGAACAATTCAAAATAGACAAGATTTTAAGTTGAAAAGTATTGAGTTTTAGTTGTAGATCAAAAGAGGTTGAATTTGGAGAGGCATTGTGAGGTGATACAAACTTTCCAGGCCCACACCACAAACCTCCCATGCCTGCGTTAGATTGCAGAGAAGAGGCACTTTTTTGGGGCATCTATAATTGTCAATTTCCAAGTCATGACTCTTGAAGCAAGAGGTGATCGACCTTCAAAAGAAAAAAAAAACTATGTGGAAAGAATAATATTCAACTAGTAGAGGCATATTTTTCCGACGAGAAGAGCAGCATAATAACCTTATTTTTTTTAATCAAACTTTATACTTTATAAAGTTTCAATGGAAATATTTAGGGCTTCTAATTGGTACACAGTCAAAGAGGAAGTGGACCCAAGGTTTTATTGAGGTTGTTTTGAATGGGAAAATATATCCCACATTTGTTGTGAAGGTATCTTTTTATCCTTTATATGCTCTATCACTCACACTAGACATGTGAGGTGCTTGTGTGCATCGTGTGGTGGCTTGTGTGCTTGGTGAGTTGATTTGGAGATTTGGTTTACAAATTTGGCATGGGAACTCGTCACAAAATGCTTAGTAAGGTGTACAATTGTTTGCTCAATTTTTTTCAAATTCAATTACATAATTGGCCTTTTTTGTATTCTTGCTTCCTGAAGTATTTTGGAAAGGTGAAATTTAATTTCAAGAGGCTTCATCAATTTTTTTGAGGTTTCAATATAGTTTGGTGTGTTTTTTATTACTTTTGGTGCAAATTTTTGTCATGGCTACTACTGATTAAGTTGAAATTTTAACCCCCCAAAAATATCATACTTGGAAGATCATAATGTGTACAAGTTTCTCCAATCTAATAGTTTGTGGTCCACACTGAATGATAATCAACCAAATTTTACAAGGGAGTATGAAAAATTTTCTCACAAAAGCAAGTGTGACAAAGCTATGGGTCTAATATCTTTTCATGTTTCTAACAGTCTTCTTTTCCACATTGAGGAGTGTAATACACCCAAGGAGGTATGGGATGTGTTAAAAAACCTATTTGGTCAAATTAGTGAGTTTCATGCTTTACAACTAGAGGCAGAACTAACTTCTCTTTCCCCTGATGCATTTCCTTCCATTGGTGATTTGCTAGTCAAGTTCAAATTTGTGAGGTCACAATTGGTGGGATGTGGGAAGGATAAAATTGATAAGAAGTCCATTTTTTTATTTTATTTAAGTTGAGAGGTCCATTTGTAGTTTTTTTTCTACCTTCTACTCAACCATGGATGCATTGAGCAATGCATTCACAATTCCTTCTTTTGAGACATTCTATGACCGTTTGACAAGAGAGAAATTCAAACTTTCCTAGTTAGAGGGGGTCTATATGAATCATGCATTAGTTGCACAAGCATCTTAGAGAAAAGGGAAGAAGAAAAATAAGGCTAAGACAGAGTGTAATGAGTCCTACACCTCTTCAAAAGAGGATAAACCTAAGAATGAGAAGTTTATTTGTGTGTATTGCAAGAAGAAAGGTCATGATGAACAAGACTATTATACGAAGAAGATTGATGATATTTCACATCTTCTTCAGAAGAACAATATTCCATTGCATTCATCTATGACTCCTTCTATAACCTCTCCATCTGCATCACCTTCACCTTCATCCAAACCTACATAGTCAAGGAATGCAAGAATTTCACTTGGTAAAGGACATGCATTGGTAACTTCTATAGTTCATTTTGGTTATGATAGATGGTTTTTGGATTCAAGAGCATCTCATCATATGGGTTTTACTCTCTATCATTTTTTGGGTCTTCATCCTACTGATACTTCTAAGATTTTTTTGGGAGATATTAAGTTTTTTGGATCGGGGATAGGAAATGTTGAGATTGGTGATGGTTATTTTAGATATGTTCTATGTATTCCTAATTTGCACACAAATCTACTTTCCATCTATTAGATTACTAATGGTTAGGTACTTAAGATTGTAGAGTTCATTGTAGATTTTGTTTTCATTAGAGAGGCTGATACTAGAAAAGTCATTGATGTTGGTGGAGTTGATCATGAGTCTCCTCTTTATGCCTTTTTTCATTTTGTTGATGATGATGATTATGACCCTCACACTCCTCTTGCTATTGTTGATAGAAATTCCTTAGGAGAGATTGGTCATTTGAAATTTGGAGTTCTTCAAACCTATGTTGATTTATTTCTTGTTGCTTCATAGATTGGTTCTTCAGCACAACGGGATGTTTTTGATCCTTCATATTATTCTTTGTGGGATAGTCACTTGATAGCTCTTATATATTTGTTTTATGAATCTCACATTTCTGATTTGGATGATGCATTTGAGGGTATATCCCTTCTTTTTTATGATAGTATATACGCACTACTATCATACCATCTGTGTCTTTGGATATTTTTACTTTAGAGTTTTCACATGGTCTTGTTGATCCACCTTCTTTGGTTGAGGTTGCACTTGATCATGATGTGACATTTGGTTAGATGAAGGAACCGCGATAGTTTTCAGAGGCATATTTCATGTTGATTCTTCCTCTCCCTTCTCTTGTTTTAGAGTTGGATTTTCTCTTGCACCAATGGTTTCTCCCTAAAGGGAGGCATGTTGTTTGAATATATTAGATTCAAACTTTTAGGATCAGCACAGGAGTTTCTTCATCATGGGGAGATATTCAACATTTCTCTCTCCTTTTTTATTTTGCTGAGATCAATGACAAGATTTATCTTGGGGGGGTCTTGTGAAGTCCTCCTTTCACTTTTCATCTTTTTTTCTCTCTTTTGGAGAGGAGTTTTATCCCACAGAGTTTTTCTCCTTTTCTCCAATTGTGAGAGATTGCATTGCGTAGTAGTTGTGAATGGGTACCTAACATGGCCTTGTAGCCGAGAGCCACCTTGCATTTCATTTTGCATAATAATCTCCCTAAGTTTGAACTTAAGGGGGGTGTTAGTGTTAAGTTTTATCTTAGGGATAATTATTTAGGTATTTTTCCCATATCGGGTAGTTTTTCACCCATATCATTTTTCACACCTTTAAAATTCATGTACACTATATATTTTATCATCTCATATCATCTCATTTTCTAAATATCATCTTGATATTTTGGCAGAATAGTTTTTTTGCTTCTCTCGTATGTGTGAGGGTGGTTTGTTTTCCCAGGTTGAGGATCTTGGGAAGAAGCTGCCATATCCTACACACAAGATCATGCTTTCCCTCACTAAAACTTTCATTATAAGTTATGTTACCTATCTATTTAGTTACTATATGTTGCGTAAGACTCATCTTGTAATCTACTTGATTAGGTAGGGGTGATCCTAGAATTAGATCAATATAGCGTTGAATATCTCTCTATGGTTGTATACCATTAAGTAACTCATCTAACACAACATCAACATACTCTACTTATAATGTTTTTTCTTATATTAGTATTGGTATTTCTCGACTTCCTTCCTTGTGCACTATGAGTGCATAACAAAATCTTGTCACCTTTATTTCATTTATGATTTCCCTTTTGGAGAGAATAGTTTAACTTTTACCTTCATCCTTGAGGGGCAATAAAATTAATTTAGAACTATCCTTCCAAAAAGTACATGTATTATTGCCTCCATCATGTATTTCCTTCTTCTCATATTTCCATCCTTCCCAATAATATATGACATACATCTATTGGAATTGCATACTTATCCTTATAGTTCTTTCATATGGAAAACTCAATCATGCATCTCTTATCAATAGTGATATCATTTTCATCCTTAAACCATGAAATATTGTAAGGGTGGGGATTTTTTTCACATTACATTTTTATCTTATCTACCATTTCTCTAGAAACCTCGTTCTCACAACTCCCACCATCAATAATAATGTGACATACATTTCCTCCTAGGATGCACTTTGCTCAAAATATGCTTGTTTAAATCTAGCAATTATCATGTCCATTGGTTTTCATATGATATTTCTTTGGAATGACCATTGTACTTCTCATCAAGAGAATTTCTCCTACATCTTGTGGAAACTCTAGATATCCCACTTCTTTGTCAACCTTGGCTTCAGTTAGGTTTAATATGGGTTGTCCTCCTTGTTTCCTTTTTTGTGTAACATTTTTGATGTTTTACCTATTGTTTTCACCTCAGTTTAACCCATATGTGAATATTTTAAGTTCACAAACACGTAGGAATAATTTTTTTCCATAATTTCTATTTCAATAATAAAGATGCACATTCAAGCTAACCACATTTTAAAATTCTATTGAATTTCAATAGCAAGATGCATATAAATTGAAATAATCCCATTTCAAATTTGCATTGCGTAAATAAGTAACCTTACATAATCCCATATAATGGTTTCATTTTACAAATAATGTTACATAATCCCATGTAATTATTTCATTTTACAAATAACATTACATAATCCCATGTAATTATTTCATAATGATACAACATCATGTTTACATATGTAGCTTTCAATAGCTAAATGAAATAAAGTAAAAATGGTTCAAATATCCTCACAGACATACATCCTCAAATTTCAGCTACCTATTACATGAAGGAGAGCATCACCCAAGTGTTTTACCTGTAACCACAAACTTACTATGATTCCCCAAACATCTACCTAACTAGTAAGATGACCCTACCCTTTAATGAAGAGTTTGGTATGATATTCCTCATAATAATAATAGCCTACTTGAGCTTTGTGTTGTGTCCTACATATCTAGAGCTACCATATAGTGGATACCCACCTACATGCATGACATTCCTAGCCTAGTTATGTAACCTTGACACATAGTGAACCGACAATGTAATCAATGGAAACTTACACTACTTTGGCCAACAATTTGATCATTATTTTCAAATTTACTTTTAAGGAGTGGTGTCTCACCTCTATGAAGTGGAAATCGTATGTTCACCCACCCTATTGCTCGATTTGGTAAATAATATGACCATACTAACTCTTATTGAGTTTATTCCATATCATAATTCCATCCCAAAGGATAATGTATTTTTCAGTGATCTAACTAGTCATATAGGTTACTTCCAACCTTGGATTATCCTAATCCTAGGAACAAAACCCAAACCATTTATAGGTTTACATAACTATAATGGTGCAAACTTACACGCTAGGTAAATTCCCCATTTATTTACCCTTACCTTAGAAAATATAAGTTTGATGATGCAAAGCTTGCTGCCATCATCAAATTCCTTCCTTGTAGCCTTGTATTTTTGCATAGGTGGATGAATTTCTATTGAGGACATGCATGCACCACACAAACATCCATGCGTCATGCTACCATCCTAATAGGATTCTTACCCTTGGAATTTGCAAAAATGTTATGTCCTTAATTGGCTATGAAGGTAACGTCTTTTGTCGATCCTTGACTAAAAAAAATGATCTTTTACCTCCCTTTTGAAAATTCAAACTCACTTCTTCATGCTTTGATTTTATTCTCTCATTCATTCATGCTAATTCTCACAAATTCTTGTTCATTCTCTCAAGCTCACACTCTTGGAAGATCTCACTTTCTTTTCTCTCGTCTTTACTTGGATTCTTAGCGTACTCTTGTTGCAACTCCACCTTTCTTGCAAGTTGACAAAGCTTCATTCTCTCAATGTGGTGTCACCTTCCTCTCTTAGCCTTGAGTTCTAGTAGAATGTTCATGATATTGTTATTTTTATCTTGTTTACATCATTGTATCTTATAGAGTGACATTCAGGCTATCTTGGTACTCTATTTAACGTCTTCTCTATTATCTCTTTATCTATTTTCTATATTGTAGTAATGAAAAAAGTATCTCTTTTCCTTAATTTGGGAATAATTTTAACTTAATTAACCTAATTTTTCCTAGGTTTAGTGTTGTAATGTGTTGTACACATTCACATTAATCTTGGGCCCTTTTTAATAAAATGTGCCTAATTTGTACCCTATTTTAGGTGTTGTAAAGTGTTGTGACAGAGTTTCACACTTATCTAGGATCTCCTTAATTAATTGTACTTAATTGAGCTTAATTAACCCCTTTAATTCAAATTTAATCCTTGTTTATGAAACCCTTAGAGGATTCATCCTGACACACAATATTCAAATTGCATAATATTAAATTTGGAAAAATTTATAACGTCCTAGAAAATGGTGCCAAGACCCATTTTGCTTTACTGGTGAATGGATCCTCTCCACATAGGGCCCCTCTTTCTATGCATATTTCACATGGGCTTTTGATGTAATTTCACCCTCTCGGAGAAATGTCTTAGAAACTTGTGCTAGGAACCATTCTCCTTTAGTGTTGAATGGGTCCTCCTTAAGTAGGACACCCCTTGTTTGAATTTAATTTTGGTGTGATTCTAGTGGTTTTCAATTCTAGGTTTTGTGTTGGCTTGAATCATTTCAATTTTGGGGTTAATCTCTAGGTTTATTATAAATATGAGGTTAATTCACATTGTTTCTCCTAGCAATTTTATGTGACTTCATGAGATCAAGAGCAAGAGGATTATACAACATTTCAAATACATTCAAGGGAAAATTATCAAGGTTTTATTGCAACAACTCAAGATCATGTCATCATGTTAAAGGCATAATACCCCAAACATGTTGTTGAGCTAAGATTGTTAATGTAGCATTGAAGATCCATCTTGCAAGCATTGTTTCACATCCTATTGATATCAATATCCACATTGTTCATGGAAACCACATGTTAGTTTGCAACTTTATATTCCAAGACATCTCCAAGGTATCAAATTGCATGTTTCATGTTTCATGCTTCAATTTCATTATTTCATCATTTGGTTTAATTACCTAAAATGGGTTTGACCAAGGAAAACCCCTATTACTCTAACAATAAATAGGTTCTTCTTCTCTTGAATGTGTGTTTGTAGATTTATAGGTTGAAGATCAAGCACAGATAAAAAATTGGAAGAAAAATTGTCAAAGTTGTCAAGTTGCAAAGTTGTCATTCATAGTGCAAGAACATGAAAACAAGGCCACATAATTTATTTCTGACTTTTAGGAGCTGAAAACATGGGAGTTGAGAGTGAAAAAATTTAAGTATAGGACCTAGAAATTAGTTTTCCAAAATCCTAAAAGGACCCATTTGCCACTAAAGGCGAATAAGTCCTCAGTGAGGCCTGAAGCAGTAAAAACATGGGATCTAGGAATGTAGATTGAGAGTAATGAAACCCAAAAGTTAGTTTCCATAACACTAATAGGGACCCATTCACCACTAAGGTGAATGAGTTCTTCGTGCGGGTATGTACAGGATCATCATGGAAAAAATAGGCCCTTAAGTGGCAAAAAATTTAGAAAAATCAGAGTTAGGCAACTTGATGTAAAAATTTGAATAAGTTATCTATATTATTTCAAAAAATTGTAAGAATAGAATATGTAGAAAATTGAATGTATTTTTTAAACTACTAGGTTTATTTAAAAAAAAAAAAAACTATTTGGTGAAAATTTGAAATTTCAATGTAGTAGTACTTAAATTTCAGGGAAAAATTAAGAAGTAGGAGTTTGTCTAACCACCCTAACCACAATAAAATGATAATATTTTTTTATAATATTTTCTATATAAGTAGAGGACTCATGTCTCGATGTGATGTATATTTTTTTGTAATTTTTTTCCAAGTAAATAATTAATTAAGAATTTTTTATTACAACTATTAAAAATTATAAAAACTCATATGTTTGACCACCTTAACTTGGTCAAAACTTCATGGAATTCAATTTTTTTTTATGCCTATAGTATGCGAAGCATAGAATGTGACACATGTTTTGGATTCAAAAAATGTGATACTATTTGAAAGCTATAGATGTTTTGTAATCAGCCTATCAATCAAGACTTTAGTCATAATTCAAATAGAAAATGAATAATAATTATTTATTAAATTCAAGGGTGAAGCCACAATAGTGGTTTACAATTCAAGTGAGGAATGAAAACTCACAAAAGATGACCCCAAAGGAAAAAAGTGATTTTGGGGATTCGTAAGAACCTACTGGTTCGACTGAATGCATTATGGGTTCGCTTGAACCAGTGTTCGAGTGAACCCCTTTAAATTTTGGCCGCCAAAAAATTAAAAAAATGCATAGCAAAGGGGGTTCAAGTGAACCCCCTTGAAGAGGTTCACTCGAACCATGGTTCGGCCGAACCCTGGTTTGAGTGAACCTCTAGGGGTTCGCTCAAACCCCTAGGGGTTCGCTCAAACCCCTAGGGGTTCATTCGAACCCCCCTTGCCCCTCATCCCCCTCTAGGGACACAAAAATGGTCTATTTCTTTATGCTTCAAAGCTTGGGTTGAGGATGAAAATGGAGAAGTCTTCAGAAACCCTTAGGGAATCAGATAGTCCATAGAACAAGCTATCCAATGAATATAATTTTTATATGTTTTGATTTTATTATGTATTTGTTTTTTTAGTTTTATTAAACATAGGTTCTTCACCAAAAATGAAGGTCTTTGTTCTGCACATGTGGAAAAATAGTAGATGATCAATTTTTTTTTTGAAAAACTATCTAACCAAGTGGAAGCACTAGATATCAGAGTTACAAATCTAAATTTGAAGGAATTATAATTTTATCCTTCATGGAAAAATAATTATGCGTTATACAGTGTGTGTCACTTTTTAAAAATGTTGTTTTTGAAAAAAACTAGTTTTCGTGGGAGATGGAAAAAGAAGTTCAATTTGATTTCAAAAATTTTGAAAATAATATTTTTAGAATCTAGAGACAAAATGTGATGAGACTCTAGTTTGCATCATCTTCAAATTCCTCATGGTTTAGCCGTTATAGGTGCCCAAATGTGAATATATAGTTAAAAATAATAATTTCAGTGTCCAGTTTGGCCAAAAATTGTAAACCACTATTGTGGGATCACCCTCAATGTAAAGCATAATTTATATTAGTGGAAATATGAGAATCTTCTTTAAAAAACCCTTTTCTTTTCATCAATTTTGGGTTAAAAAAAGGTCATTAGCTACATACCATAAACATGCCCATCATATCGCCGCTTATTGGCCCATCATGATCCTGCACATACCCGTGCCCTAAAAATAGACTTCTTGCAATAAGGCACACATTATTTCAAGATCTAAAAACTCCCCTCATAGTTGCTATAACAGTTAGGGTTTATTTTTTATTGTTATTTTGGAATTTTGACCTTCATAATTGAATGTTTCATAGTGAAAATTAGTGGCTCATCATCTTGATCCATTCACCTTGGCGAACCCTATTTTTCTATGTTTCATTTTGGTGAACCCGATCCCTTTGAGCATCTTAAATTTTGATTTGGAGTGAACTAAAACCCTAGATCCTAGTTTGCATCAAATTTACATTGCATTTAAGGTTTCTTCATTGTGAATTAGTGAACATTGCATATAGGGGTTTAAATTTTCATTCTTGCATTGTTTAAATCTGAAAATTTCAAAAATTTGCATGCATATTACATTGATTTTGCATAGTGTTTGCATATTAGTGTACTTTTCATCATTGATATTAAAAAAATGAATCAAAATTACATTTCAAAAAGTGTCATATAGTTCAACATTTACCCTTCATTTCACTTGAAAATTATAAGAATTGTTTTCATAAGAGTTATAGTTTGAAATTGGGCACACAAAACACATAAAATAACTTTAAAAATGCAAATTTCACCTCTTTGAAACCCTCATCTGGGACCCATTCGCCCCTACTAGTGAATGAGTCCTTGATCAGGCTGAACTTGAACTTTTTGGCATTTGGAACTCACTAGAAAACACCTACAAATCAGTAAAAACATCTCAAAAATCATTATCCAAGACCCATTCGCCCTACTAGAAAATGAGTCCCTGATCAAGATCTGAACTACATTTTCTGGAAGTTGAAATCTCAATTTTTAGGCTTCCATTTGGTGCTATTACTTTTTTGTTTCATTTTTCTAATTTTCTATTTCATCAAATTAATTAGATCTAGCTTAATTTGCTTCATTTAGTGCATTTTCAAAATTCAAAACTATATTTACCATTTCATTTCTAGTCTATTGCATGGTGTAATTAGTAAATTACCTTGTTTAGAAGCTGAAAATTGTATTTACACATTTCATTCTAGGTAATTTCATTATATGCCATAGGTTAATTTTCACAAATGTTAGTATCCATCTTTTCCAATTTTGCAAATAAAAAGTTACACAATAAACATGTTAGTCATTCATTTAGTACATTTCCTAGTTATGAGACTCTCTTAGTGCAAGAGAGTGAAAATATTGATGTTTTCCTTAAACCTAAACCCCCTCTTATCTCTCCTATTTGTGATAATGATGTGATAGAAGAAGATGAAAGCATAGACAATCATGATAACCATAGTTACTCTTCTCCTAATACCTCTCCTACATGTGACAAAGGGATTTCTATGTTAGAAGATGCACTCATTGAGAATCATGACAATGTTGAAAGCTCCTATTCTATATACTCTCCTACATTAGAAGATATTATAGCACAAGAGAATGAGATCATAGACCCATTTCTAAACATCACCTTACCTAATCTCCATTCATCTCTTGCTTGTGATAATGTTTTAGTGAAAGATGATGCAATTGCAAGGAATCATGACAATGATATTTGAACCATAGATTTTTGGCGCCAATGCACTTGCGTAGAGCTCTTCTAGGGGTTTTCACCTAAACGGAGAGAGGTAGGGAAAAAAATGCTAAGGGTTCATTCAAATTATGTTATGTACGATGTTATTTAAGCTAAGTGAAGTGAACTAAATGCAATTAAGTGATTTATATGACTATGAATGAAAAAATAATATTTAAACTATGATGGAAAACACACTGTAATATGCAAATAATGAACTAAAATATGAATAAAGGGTATGTGCAGATCATCATGGAAAAAATAGGTCCTTAAGTGGCGAAAAATTCAGAAAAATTAGAGTTAGGAAACTTGACGTAAAACTTTGAATAAGTTATCTATATTATTTCAAAAATATGTAAGAATAGAATCTATAGAAAATTGAATGTAGTTTCTAAACTACTAGGTTTATTTAAAAAAAAAATCTATTTAGTGAAAATTTGAAATTTCAATGTAGTAGTACTTAAATTTCAGGGAAAAAAAAGAAGTAGGTGTCTTTCTGACCACCATAACCACAATAAAATGATAATATTTTTTTATAATATTTTAGATATAAGTAGAGGACTCATCTCTGGATGCGATGCATGTTTTTCTATAATTTTTTTCCAATTAAATAATCAATTATGATTTTTTTATTACAACTTTTAAAAAATATAAAAAATCATATATATGAGCACCTTAGCTTGGTCAAAAGTTCATGAAATTCAAATTTTTTTTTTCTAATCCTATATTATGCAAAGCATAGAATGTGACGCATATTTTAAATTCAAAAAATGTGATACCATTTGAAAGCTATAGATGTTTTTCAATCAACCTATCAATCATGACTTTAGTCATAATTCAAATAGAAAATGAATAATAATTATTTATTAAATTTAAAGTAAACCATAATTTATATTTGTGGAAAGCTAAGAATCTCCTTCAAAAACCCTTTTCATTTCATCAATTTTGTGTAAAAAAAACCGTCATCCACATATACTACACATACCCATTATATCACCACTTTTTTCCCCATCATGATCCTACACATACCCTAAATGAAAAACAAAGAGAGAAAGGTTGAATCAGAGTGCACCTGGGCAAGATTTGAGGAATTTAGAATCTATGGAATGTTGTCTAAAATTAATGAAAATCAATAGTGGGAGTCATTAGCCCAGGGTGGAAAATTAGTCCTGCTACTAGTGAAAAATTATCGAAAGCAAGTTTCTAACTGTTGGGATCCAGAATTTGACAAAACCTAGATTTTCAATCTTAAGGTGGGACTCATTCACCACTGGTGGTGAATCAGTCCTCTCCCAAAATTTTGAGAAATTAGGAGATAAATCTGCAACACCAGGTCTGGAAATGTCTATTTGTCAGGTTGTCGAAGTCAATTCAGCAGGAAATGAACATAAAACCTTCTCCAAGCTTGAAATATGATTGATTTGACTTGAAGCACCTATTTGACTTGTTGACCACTCTTTAATCACCTAAATGCTTGTAAAATATGCATACCTAGGTCTTCAAACACACATGAAAGAGGGGAATAATGGTTGAGGGTTAGCAAATAGGGGTTTGCTTTGGTCAAACCCCACTTTGGTAATCAAATCCTTAATGAAATAATAAAATGTAAGAGGATGATAAACTAACACATGCAAATTCTATCAACTTACCAAACTCTTGATGATGAAAATTTGATGTAGTGTTAATGGATGCTCCAAAATACTTGAATAGTGCTTGATTTGATGTTGTAAGATGCTTGAATGCTTGAGATTGCTTGAATATGATGTGTGAATGTTGGAGGATGTAAAATGAGGTGAAAATCACTTATTTATACAATCTTGTGCCTTACTAACCCATTCATACCTCATCACAGGCCGACATCAAGTGATTTTGAATAAAAACCTAAAAAAAAATTGAAGTTTTTTTAATTTGGAGCCAAGGGGGACTCATTCGCCACCGATGGTGAATGGGTCCCACCTAGGACCTAAAAATGGGTATCCGAAATTATCTTGTATTTAATGATATTTGTTAGGTTTACATTAAAAAATAAACTTAATTAAAGCATATAAGGGCATAAAGGGACCAAATAAAGCATAAGAAAGGGATAAATAGTGAAGTTATGCCTAGAAAAGTGTGAAAGCTTGTTACAACACTTCAAAATAGGACTTGTTTAGTGATGAAAAGGTGATTTTTAGGTGAACTGTAATAGATAGAGTCTAGAAAAGTGTAGAAATGTTATACAACACTTCACAACACCTTCACAAGACATCATTATTTGAATTTTAGTACATAAATATGCATGTTCAAGCCATTTTACATCATAAAATTAGAGCAAAACAGACCAAACATCATGAAGAAAGGCCTAAAAGACCACGAAAATGACAAGGGCCCATTTTTCTATTGTGCATTTAGCCCCCACTTTAGTGAGAGGATGAACTTGCTTCAAACTCACACTAAAGTAGCCTAGAACATCTAGAAGAGGGTACAAATGTACTTCCAATAGCAAGATGGAATAAAACAATCAAGAGGGATGATCAAGCCCCTAGGGTGAAGATCCCATGGAAAAATAAGCATAAGAACAAAGGAATACACAAGTGTTGAGAATCAGATGAAGCTTCAATCGTCTATCCAACTAGTTATGGATTAGATCTAGGTTGATTAAGAATGTATAGTCACTCTAGCGTGACATATCTCATTGTGGTCCACCGGGTGAGAAGGCCCAAATATACTCACTCTGGGGCCACAAAACTTCTTATTATCCATGGGGTGAGAAATCCCAAAAGGGGAGATACATACACTAGTTGGCATGCACTCACAAAAACAAAGGTGGCTATGGGGAAAAGTCATGCCACTAGATGGGCTTCCCACTCAACCATATCAAAGTTATACATCTTGATAACTTTAATAATGTGCCACAAAGAAAAATTTTAGTTCATGCTTCATGAGACAAGAAAAGCTCTATATTCTTAGAACTCATGAACAAAAAGGAAGGTACCACAAGCATGCAAGTTGCATTATGCAAGGTGGTAAAAATGAAAAATGTAAAAGATGTTGAAAGCAGTCTTGTTAAGTTAATGCAATGTCAGTCACTTAGGGAACATTATGTCTAGTGTCTCGAAGAGAGGACCAATCAAAGAATAGTATATTCACAACTTAGGGGATAGAGTGCGTTGCATCAAGCCACCAAGAGGAATGTAATATGCTCATATAGATCACACTTATGAATGACATCACACCCAATTTCATCCACAAAGTGACAAACACATCATATAAACAACAAGGCTACACTAGGAATCAAGAATGCAAATGAATTATGGTAATGTATGCCCCCCACTTTAAAGGAATTGCTACACATTGTTCTGTGAGCAATTAATTTAAAGTAGCAAAGGGAAAATGAGACATGAGATCCAACTTGGAAAACCCTATTCCAAGTCATATGTTTCGAAGTTAGGCTGTGTCATGTCAGTGAAAATGAAAAACAAAGAAAGGGAGTTTCCCCCAAGAAAAGAGCACACCAAACACATAAGGGATCTATGGATTCGGGGTTAGTATTTTTTTGTTGCAGTATGTTTTGATTAAAGATCGCAGAATTGACAACATTCCCCAAAGAACATAGAACTAGAAGAATGACATAAAGAGAGTGAAAAAGAAAAGAAAAAGAAAGACCATTTTGGGTCAAAATGGAAGAGACATTGCGGTCTTAATGCCTTGCATCATCCCCAAAAGGAAAATACAACCGAAAAGAAAACAAAAAGGTGAAAGAAAATGAAAAATATTTTGGGTCAACATGAAGGAGACATTGTGGTCTCAATGCCTTGCATCATCCCCAAAAGGAAAACACAAAAAAAGTGAAAAAGACAAGGACCTTTAACATGGAAGATACATAGGGTATCTCTATGCTTTGCATCATCTCCAAAAGGAGAATGTTCACAAAACAAAAGTGAAAAAGACAAGGACCTTTTGGGTCAACATGGAAGAGACATAGGGCATCTCTATGCTTTGCATCATCCCCAAAAGGAAAACACAAGCAAAAAGAAAACTAAAAGGTGAAAGAAAATGAAAAAGCTTCTGGGTCAACATCAAGGAGACATTGCGGTCTCGATTCCTTGCATCATCCCTAAAAGGAAAACAAAAAACAAAAGTGAAAAAGACAAGGAAATTTTGGGTCAACATGCAAGAGACATAAGGTGTCTCTACGCTTTGCATCATCCTTGAAAGGAGAACACAAAACAAAAAGGAAAAATAAAATGCACAACATATAGAAGAATAGAGGTACAAAATGAGGAAGTGTATGATGAGAGAGAACATCAAACACACTTTACAGGGGAGCATGATACACACATGAAAGAAAACATAAAAAGATAAATGAAAAAAGGCTAGCTAGGCAAATGCAATTCAACCATCTAACAAGTTATCCACCTCCCAATCATGTTCAGTGTAGTGTGAGGGTAGTTGACTATCCAAAGGAAGAATTGCAAGCATTGAACTAGGAGTTGTACCAGGTTCTTCACTTGGTGGAGAGGATCTTTTAAGCTCATTGTAGATGAAAATAAAGAGTTTATATCACTGTGTACTTCATCTATTTTGGCAATTTCCTCATCGCCATCATTATCAAGATTGATGACAATGGGAGGATGAAGGGTGATTTCTAGGGAAGGATGTATCAAAATTTGTGGTTGTTGGATTGGTTCATTTTGTTGTGAAGGTTGCATTGGACTATCTTGTGGTGGGTTAGGAGGAGCATGGTCATCTATTACTTTTGTCAAAGGCAGAGGTTGTTTTTCTTTATTTTCTTCTATGCGAGACTGACGAGTGAGGAGACAACGATGACGCCTACATTCCCTAACACCGTAGTTTCGTTTAATTCATTTTTAATTTGTTTAGGTGTAAGAGCGGATTGACTTATCATAGGTTCTTCTACTTCTAAAGAGGGAAGAACAAAAGAAACCAAAGAGGATGGATCAATCACTTTCTATTTGGCTTTATACACTTGTTTAATGCGAGGAGGTATGATAGGATTAGTTTCATTTTCTCTTGGTCTTTTAAATGATGGAGGAGAAGTGTGTAACGGTGGTTGTTCATGAGGTTGTATGGTTTTCCCAATATCGGAATCAGGTTGAAGCATGGTTTCATTTATGATGGGAGGTGTGGAAGTGGATGAGGACATGTTATGAAGAGACAATTCAACTATTTTTTTGGCTTTAAACTTTTGATATGCTATGAAAAAGAAGTCCTTTCAAGGTGTGATGGGTTTCATAGGTGTAGGCCAAAAGGCTTCTAAGGAAAAAATACCTTTAGAGGTTAATGGATTAAAGCCACTATGATGTATTGTAAATATTTCATTTCCATGTGGAAACTTCAAACACTTGTGAAACACTGATAGGACACTCTCATTGAGCGAAGCCAAGGGTGGCCTACCCACAAATGAAATTGATCTGATTATGGAAAAATTGAAAATGTTACATCCAAAGTTTTCGGTCCTCTCTGTAATGGGAGCATGATCTATCCAATCATATGGTGGGAAAAACCAGTATGTGTTTTAATCCATGCAATCAATTTATTATAATCATCTTGATAGAGATTGTGTAATACTAAAAACTCTTCTATGATCACATTCACACCACATGCGGGATCTATTAATATCCCATTAGTGGGCTTATCATAGATTCTATCAACTATGTAAAGAGGATTATGAAGATTTTGTAGTATATCTTTAGCAGAAAAAAGTGATATCAAGATATTTATTGTTTTGGCCCTTACGAGGGATAACGTCTATCGTACCCACAAGTTTATCCATAGGAGTAACTTAGGTAATAGTTGGAGTTATATCAAGTTGTTCACTGTTTGTATCAACATTCATTACATCAGTGTTTGAAGGTTCACTAGCCTTGACAAAGGAGATATTGTGTTTAGGTATAGGATTGGTGAAGATTTGTAAATTTTGGTTATGAGGTACAATGGACTTATTGCCTTGATCATTCACACCCGCAATGTACAAATGGGCTGAATCAATGAGGCCTTGAACTAAATGTTTTGGATGCTTCTAGTGTTTAGTGTCATGTCCATTTTGGTGATGAAAATGACAATAAGCATTAGGTTTGAAGGTGGGTGGTAATTGTTGGGTGGGATCAAGTGGTTTAATGGGTGGAAAAGTTATCATGTGTTGTTGAAGCAATTGGTTCATTGTGTTATGAAGGGTATCAGGTAAGGGAGTAAATTGTCTCTTCGGGTCCCCATAGGTATAAGGGACCACTGCTTTAATAGTTTCCACTTGATTTGGAACTGGTTGAGTTGGTTGTGGTTGTGTTTGAGCGGGTAGATTAAATTGTAAAAAGCCTCTATTTGGCTGGCGAAAGTTTTGATTGTTGGTTTGATTGTTGTGCTCATGTATTTAAGCTTAGTTAGAAGTGGATTTTGAATCACAACTAGAAACCAAGTTATGATATTCACACAAGGTTGTACATATATTCATAAATGAAGGAAATTTCATCATAGCTAGTTTATCCTAAAGGTTTGTGTGCAAGTTTTCAATAAACATCTTTTGCAAATGTGCATCAGGAATCTTGACATCAATTTGAGCATACAAGGATTGGTATCATGAGATAAAATTAGTTATTTTTTTGTTTGTATTTTTTCTACATCTCATGAGGTCAACCATTGTGTTTTTAGGTGTCATGCGAACTTGAAAGTGACTTATGAAAGCATCCACCAATTCATTGAAGGAGTGGATGGAATGATTGGGTAGGTTGGAAAACCATTCTAATGCAGTATCTTTCAAGGTCCTTGGAAAAATTTTGGCTAAAATTTTATCATCAAGGACAAAATCACTACATAAGGTTGTATAAGCATTAACATGGTTGATAGGGTCTCCTTTACCTCAATATTTCTCAAACTAAGGCATTTCTATCCCTTGTGGCATTAGGGTACATAAGATTTATAAGGATAAGGGGCTGATACGAACATGATATGTGGGTGGAATGGGTTGACCTTGGCTAATGGTGGAAATTTGTCGTTGCATGGAAGAAACAGTGTTAAGGAGTTGTGTAAGAACAGGGTCAGAGTAAGTGGTTTGATGTGGAAGGGAAAATGGTGATGGAGTTTAGGTGATGTTAGGGGAAGTGAAAGGAATATTAAGGGGGGTGAAGGTGGTGGAGGGGACTTGTGATGCCAAAAGAGAACTAGGAATGCTAGTTGGAATTGGGAAAGAAGTAGCTGCATAATTTAATTGGTGTGTAGTTATGGTGACTTGCAGATTGGTATAAGTTGGTATGGATGCGATGGTTGAAGGGGAAGGAACTTGAGGTCCTCCTTGGTTTACAAGAATGTTTGTGTATTGGGTATTAGAAGAGACATTTTTATTGTAAATCTCAGTAATTCTCTTCATCACTTGCAATTCATCATCACTTTCAATCAAATGATGAAGATTTTCAATTGTGAGTATGGCGGTGGTGGAAATGTTTTCAAGTGACAAGTCTTGTTGTAAATGTGCAAAATCCTCATGAATGTTAATGACCTTTTCTTGTGGGGGGGAGTTGTTTTGGGTGTCAACATTCATTGGATGGAAAGATGAATGCATAGAAGTGGTATTGTCAATGCCTAATGCACCATTGTCCATACTAGGAGTAGGAGATCTTGAGATCCCAAGGTCCACAATGAAAGTGCTATCATGGGAGGCCATGAGTCTAGAACTTCGTCTCACTAAAGTATTATCAATGGGGCACCAAACACTCATACAAGTACCACAAAAGATAGGGTGAATGCAAATGCAAAGTAATCTAGGAGCTCTAAATACAAATAACAAACATTATGCTAACTATAATAGAGAAGTAACTACAAAAAAAAAAAATGCAGGAAAATGCCATAAAAATGCCAAAAATGTTGTTTAAAAAGTGTAAAGGGATTGATTCGCCCAGGGTGGCGAATGAGTCCTTGTATGATATTTTTTTGTGTTTTTCAGAAATTTTAAAATGATTCTAATGGTTTTCAGAATGCAATTAAGGATGTAGGATGAATTTTTTTGGTTTTTTCATTCATATGCATTGCAAAAACAAAATCTAAATGAATTTTGTACTAATGTAATATGAAAAGGTCCTAGAATGCAAAAACAAAACAATATCCTAATTGAATGTTAATGCGAATATAATGTAGGTTGCAATATGTGAATGAAATAAAAAATGCAAAGTGTTCAAAATACAGGTTCACCAAAATGAACTATAGATTTTTGGCGCCAATGCACTTCTCTAGCTCTTCTAGGGTTTTTCATCTAAAAGGAGAGATGTAGGGCCAAAAATGCTAAGGGTTCATTCAAATTATGTTATGTATGATGTTATTTAAGCTAAATGAAGTGAACTAAATGCAATTAAGTGATTTATATGACTGATTATGAATACAAAACTAATATTTAAGCTATGATGGAAAACACACTATAATATACAAACAATGAACTAAAAGATGAATAAATGAAAAATAGAGAGAGAAAGGTTGAATCAGAGTGCACATGGGAAAGATTTGAGGAATCTAGAATCTATGGAATGTTGTATGAGATTACTAAAAATCAACAGTGGGACTCATTCTCCTAGGGTGGCAAATTAGTCTTGCTATTGGTGAAAAACTGTCAGAAGCAAGTTTTTGCCTGTCGAGATCTGGAATCTAACAAAACCTAGATTTTTCAGTCTTAAGGTGGGACTGATTTTCCACTAGCGGTGAATCAGTCCTCTCCCAAAATTCTAAGAAATCAGGAGACAAATCTGCAACACTAGATCTAGAAATGTCTGCTTGTCGGGTTGCCAAAGTCAATTATGCAGGAAACAAACATAAAACCTTCTCTAAGCTTGAAATATGATTGATTTGACTTGAAGCACCTAGTTGAATTGTTGGCCACTCTTCAATCACCTAAATTCTTGTTAAATCTACATAACTAGGTCTGCAAATACACATGCAAGAGGGGAAAAATCATTGAGGGTTAGCAAATAGGGGTTTTCCTTGGTCAAACCCCACTTTGGTAATCAAACCCTTAATAAAATAATGAAATGTAAGAGAATGATAAACTAAAAAAATGAAAATTCTATCAACCTACCAAACCCTTGATCAAAATCTGAAGTAGTATCAATGGATTCTCCAAAATGCTTGAATAGTGCTTGATTTGATGTTGTAAGATGCTTGAATGCTTGAGATTGCTTGAATATGATGTGTGAATGTTGGAGGATGTAAAATGAGGTGACAATTACTTATTTATACAATCTTGTGCCTTAGTAACCCATTCATACCTCATCATAGGCTGACATCAAGTGATTTTGAATAAAAAATCCAAAGGAATTTTGAAATTTTTTTAATTTGGAGCCAAGGGGGACTCATTTGCCACCCATGGCGAATGGGTCCCACTTAGGACCTAACAATGGGTGTTGGGAATTATCTTGCATTTAATGTTGTTTGTCAGGTTTACATTCAAAAATACACTTAATTAAAGCATATAAGGGCATAAAGGGGTCAAATAAATCATAAGAAAGGGATAAATAGTGAAGTTGTGCCTAGAAAAGCATGAAAGCTTGTTACAACACTTCAAAATAGGACTTGTTTAGTGATGAAAAGGTGATTTTTAGGTGAATTGTAATAGATAGAGTCTAGAAAAGTGTAGAAATGTTTTACAACACTTCACAACACCTTCACAAGATGTCATTATTTGAATTTTAGTACCTCAATATGCATGTTCAAGCCATGTTACATCATAAAATCATAGCAAAATAGACCAAACATCATGAAGCAAGGCCTAAAAGACCATGAAAATGACAAGGGTCCATTTTTCTATGGTGCAATATTGTAACTGAGGATGATAGGTTGGTATTAGATGATTGAACCTTTAAGATATATGACAAACCTCCTTATTTTTCTTCCACTACCTATCCTATTTTGGAAGACATTATGGGGCAAATAAATTAAATTATGGATAATCTTGACAATCACATTTTCTCTTCTCCTAGTATCTCTCGTAGTTGTGAAGAATATACATTGAGGTTGGAAAATGCAATCAATAAAAGTCATGAGAATCTTAGTTGTACCTCTTCCCCTAGGGAAACCCTTATTGGACAAGAAGATCCAACCATTGATCATTCCCCTACTAGAAATTATGTCATTTTAGAAGAACTAACCTTGGAGTTTCATGAACATCTTATTTGCAGATCTCCTAAAAAATCTCCTACTAGGGAGAATATCATGGTGCAAGAAAATAACAACATTAACAATAGTGATATGGTTTCTCTAGGTGACGGTGAAAAGATGACAGTAGGCTCCCCTTAATTCGAAAGATATTAAACCAAAACCATTGAGGTTATGAATGCGTAAGTTTTTTTTAGATCCCCCTTGATTATTGGACCTCATAAATACCCTATGGGACTTCCTAAGAATGCTCTAATTATTTACCCACCCTCACAATGAACAAAAACTCAAAATAAACCCATCCTTATCCTCAAACCACCTAAGAATACTATTTCACAACAACCAAGTTATAATATTGTTGCTTATACATATAACATGAGGAATAATCTGCAACCCAGAAAAACAACTCAAACATCTCTCCCATTTCCTAACCCCATCTTAGCTAGTCCTCCCCGTTTATTGGCGAACAATGTAAAGGAATATAATCTTTTTCAACAACTCAAGAAAAATCCTGCTACGATATTCCTATGTGAACTTCTTCAAACATCACCTAGTTATCATAGCATGCTTCAAACGACCTTGCAAAAAATTATAGTTCCTCCTAACACTAGTTCTAATGATGTGGCAATGGTAGTCCAAGGAATGAATGATATGAATTTAGATATTTTTTTTCACCAAAGTGAGCTACCTTCCATATAAATTTAGAAGAAACATGAACCTTTCAATACAATAGTCTATGTTAATCGAATTGGGATAAAATGAACCCTTGTTGACAATGGTTCAACTATTAATGTGTGTACTATGAGCCTTTTGGAAAAGAATGACATGAATAAAAGTGACATTAAGCTTGATTTTTTATCCATACATGGGTTTGATAATATAGGAAAACAACCACTTGGAGTTATCACATTACCTATTAAAATTTTGAAAGTAACATTACAAACTCCAGTCCATGTTATGCCTGATGATATTTGATACAACCTCTTTTTAGGAAGACCATGGATTCATGCAATGAATGGGGTGCCTTCTACCCTTCATCATAAAATGAAGTATATCTACAACATCAAAATCTATACAATCAAGGTCGATACTAAACCTAAAAGTTGTTTGATTGTTGAGAGAGAAAAATACGGTCCTTTGAAGACATTGACACCAATTACACAAGTAGAACCCATGCAAGAGAAAGAAAAAGAGAAAAAAAATGGAAAGGTCACTACTTGTTATTCAAAGATGATTGAGGTTCCTTAGATTTCACAACATTAATGGGTGAATGCAAGATCATAAAAAAAGAATATGAAAAGGGAAAATAAAAAGTAGTAATTTCAACACAAAATTCAAAATCATCCTCCTCAACTACTTTACAAGATCAATAAAATTACATAAAAAACTTTGAAAAAGTTTCTTATGCACAATCACCAAGTTCTAATGAAATGCAAAATCTTTCTCGAAGAGGTTATGACCTTATGAGACAACTTGGTTATAGTGGAAAAGGATGTGGTGCTAGAGAAGAAGGTATCTATGTCCCTATAGAACCTAACACACAAGAAACAACTCATGGTCTTGGTTATTGTCCCTCAAAAGAAACAAGCAATCCTTCACTCCATATCAAAACTCTTACAGAATATTCTTCTAAGACAAATTTAACATTAGTGCATCCTAAAATGATAGACACTAGTGGTCTTGGTTATTTTGCTTTGATAGAAACAAAAGAAACAGAGAAATATTTGCTTAACATTAATGTCATCACACAAAATACTCATGATTGGAGTTCGTTAGATTTTACACCCTCCTTTCAAGGAGAGTTCAAAATCTTGCAATCTAAAGAGTCTTGTGTAAGTATGACACCTTGTACTAAGAAAGCAATATCTTTGTCACAAAATAAAGGAATATATTCTACTATTGATCAAGAGAGTATCTTCTCAAGACTCCTCCAAGATCATTTGATATGTCTCCCTCCAAGAACCCAAAATAAATTTTACTACAAGAATTTATTTTGTGCATATCATAGAGTTCATGGTCATTCTACTAACGAATGTAAGGGTTTGAGTAATAAAATTCAACATCTGAAGGAGTGTGGTGCTCTTTCTTGTGTTGAAGTACCTCATTCCTCTAATTAATACTAATTTTCATGTTTCTCATCAACCATCTCAGCTCACCCTTTTCCTGCACTCAATGGGGGTAAGGGGTTAGGTAGTGGGACACTTCGCACTTTATGAAAAAGATAGACGATTTACATCAATCTTTATGTTTGTCCTTGTATGTCACTTGTCTATTATCTCTTTTGTCTAGTAGAGTGCCTTCCATGTTTATATGAGAGCAAGCTTGGGATGTAACCAATATTCCTTAATTTATCTTGCATGTGACATAGTTTGTTATCTTTAGTATTGTATTTTTTGGGGGAAACCCTTCCTATTTCATGGTGTAGCTTTATTTTGGAAACATGTGACTTGGTATAGGGTTTTCTAATGAAATCTCTCATGTCTTAGGACAAAAAAATTGGCTACTTTAAAGTAATTTCTCATAGTAATGGTGTAGCAACCACTTTAAAGTGGGGGCATACATTGATGACATATTTAGAAATATTTCATGGCATGATTTTCTTTTTCCTTGTGATGTGTTCTTTTCTTGGTGGTGTCATTGGGTTTGATGTCCTCCAAGAGTGTGATATTTCTAAGCATACAATCTCCCTTCGTGGCATGATGCAAAATGAGAGGCATCCCATAAGTGTTGATTTGATATTCTTTACTTGTCCTCTCTTGGAAACATTAGGCATGATGTTCCCTAAGATGAAGACCTTACATGAACAAAGAAAAATCCCCTTTAACAAAAAATTACATACATGACATTCAAAAGAATTTACTAAAGCATTACATTGTGGTGCCTTCTTGAAGTTATCAGGAGGATAGCTTTGATATGGTTTGTATGATGGGAATCCGATAGACTGGCATGACTCTCTCATTATATGATGAGAAGCCAACACATTGGCATCCCTTTCTCACCAAACCACCTCATTGAGACAACTCACCCACTAGACAGACTAAGGTTCCACTACCCCAGAGTGAGTAACACATGTTATAGACAAACAACTCCATTCCATATCGCATTGGAATGGTTGTGATTGATCCTTTGTTTTTCTTTGTTTTTCTCGACCTTTGACGGGGTATGACTATGTATCTTTGTTATTTTTGCATACTAAAATGTCTTGAATGTCTAGTTTAGTGTGAGTTTGTCATGCAGAAAAAACTCTTACTAAAGTGGGGGAAAAATTTAGTAATGGAAAAAAGGATCCCTTTTCGTTAATTTGGGAATAATTGTCATTGAATTAACCTAATTTTTTTTAGGTTTAGTGTTGTAATTTTTTGTACACATTCACATTAATCTTGGGCCCTTTTTAATAAAATGTGCCTAATTTGTACCCTATTTTAGGTGTTGTAAAGTGTTGTAACACACTTTCACACTTAATTAATTATCAAGGTTTTATTGCAACAACTCAAGATCATGTCATCACGTCAAAGGAATAATGCCCCAAGCATGTTGTTGAGCTAAGATTGTTAATGTAGCATTGAAGATCCATCTTGCAAGCATTGTTTCACATCCTATTGAGATAAAGATCTACATTATTCATGTCCATCACATGTTAGTTTGCAGATTTATATTCCAAGACATCCCCAAGGTATCAACATTACATGCTTCATATTTTATGCTTCAATTTAATTATTTCATCATTTTTTTTTTAATTTCCTAAAAGGGGTTTGACTGAGGCATTTATCCCTATTCCTCTTACAATCAACAAGTTCTCGTTCTATTGAATGTGTACTTCCATATTTATAGGTTGAAGATCAAGTGGAGAACAAATTGGAAACACAATTGTCAAAGCTGTCAAGTTGCAAAGTTGTTATTCATAGTACAAGAACACAAAAACCAGGCTATAGAATTTATTCTAAACTTGTAGGAGCTGAAAAGTTGAGAATTGAGAGTGAAAAAATTGAAGTACAAGACCCAAAAATTAGTTTTCCAAAACCCTAAAAGGACCCATTCTCCATTGAAAGTGAAATAGTCCTTAGTGAGGCCCGACATAATGAAATCCTGGGATTTGGGAGTGCAAATTGAGAGGAATAAAACCAAGAAGTTAGTTTTCATAACTCTAATAGAGACCCACTCGCCACTAAAGGCGAATGAGTCCTTTGCACCATAAAAAAAGACTTCTTACAGTAAGGTACACATAATTTCAAGCTCTAAAAACTCCCCTCATAGTTGATATAATAGTTAGGGTTAGTTTTTTATTGTTATTTTGGCATTTTGACCTTCATAATTGAAAGGTTCATAGAGAAAATTAGTGGATCATCATATTGATCCATTCACCTTGATGAACCCTATTTTTCTATATTTTATATATCTCAAGGTTTCTTGGCTATCCATGGAGGTGGGAACACCAAAACATGTGTCCAATTGTGGCATACATCAAAACACAACCCAACATTTTTTCTTGTTTTTGTTCATGTAGGAATAGGTTTTGTCCATTTGGAGCTAATTGAAGGATTGAAGCATGGGTGGAGTGGTATCTTTTCCTTCCTTTCTTTGTGACTTCTATATTACAAGACCACTTAATATTATTTTTTCTATACTATCCATATTTAGCACTTTCTCTACAAAATTGTAAACCTCAATAGTCGGTTAGTTAGTAGGCCCACTGTGATTTTAGGTTGTTATCAAACTCACTATATGTATAGGATACTGACACATCTATGAGATGCTAGTGTGGCATGCTTGAGTCTAGTTCCCACATTGCCATCCTTAGATAGTGAGTTGTATGGTCTACAATCCAAAACCTCTAAGGCTAGCTCACTTGATTTTGATTAGACTAGTCTTTAGTAGAAGGGAAACAGTGTGTGGTTTTCCCTTCCATTTCAACCTCTATCTCCCCTCTTTCTAATCTATTGGGAAAACCCAAGGTATTTTAGGGTAGTTCATTCCTTGAGACTCTCTTGTGACCTAGAGCCTCAAGGGTGATGTAAAATACACTCCCCTACTCTACATTTTTGGTGAACCTGACATGAAAGTGTTGTTTTTGTTTCTTAGTGTCAGATATCTTTCTCTCATTCCCTGGGTGTGTTGCAGGCTTTTGTGTTGTGGAGATTTATGAACTTTACAACTCTATCAACAACCTTTGAGCACGTTATTAAAAGGAGCATATCACATATAGAGATAAAATCTAAGAAGGTCATTGCTTGTCCTACCTTTTGTAGTGTAGAAAAATGTTTCCCTTTACATTTTCACACTTTTTTGGGCCTGCCTTATTTAAATGTATGCTTCTTTATGCCTTAAGTGGTCTTATTTTGCATCCACAAGCCCAATCCTTTATTAATTAGATAATTTTTAATTATTTAATTAATTCATTTTTTATCTTTATTCTTCCCTTGATTAATTACATCATTAAATAAGCCCCTTAGGCTGATGCAAGAAGTTGGGTCCACAAAAAGCTCAAAAAGTGGAAGTGTTTTTGCTGGTTTTTAGAATGTGTCACACTTGGACTGAAAATTTGAGGCACTTAGATAATGAATCTTCAAAAAATCTAGTAGTATGAAATTTAGCATTTTGAATATAGTTTCCAAATATGTAATTTATTCAAATACCTAGATTATAGAAATTAAATTTTGATAGGGATGTATAAAAACCACTTTTTTAAAGTCCCTGTTTTTCACCATACCATGCATGTGTATGGACACCACTTTTCGACCCAAATAAAATTATTTTGCTAATTCTTTTTGGGGAAAGAGAGTTAACATCATGAATATTGATGCAATTTTTTTTGTAATTTTTATTTTTAATATTATTTTTATTGAATTTTTATTGGCCTTAATTGTTGGTTTTAAAAATCAATGCGTACGGACATCATAATTCAACCTAAAATAAAGAATTTTTGAATTTTTCTTTTTATTATGTAGACAATTGTCTGAAGATTGATGCCATATAATTTTTTTAACAAGAAACTTAACTAGAAAAGGGTTTATAAAAAACAAAAAAACTCTTATATTTCAAGTTTAAGGACTACTTTGCTTAGAAATTAATTCAAAAATAACAAATATAATTTAATATTAATAAAAAATTATATATTTAAAACTAGACATTGTGTTCTCTAATGGGTTTTAATTTTATAGATTGATTTAGAAAAAAAGTCCATTAGCCATATTGCCAAAGTTTTAATTTTAACCTTGTACTTGTAGGTTTAAGCCTAGGTGTTTGGTTACCATTCCTTTTATAAGCCTAAATTGAAATTAAAAACATCTCTTGTGAGTTTCAAACCTTTTGGAACAAGTACACACTTCAAAATGGGTACTTATTTTAAAAAATGAATGGGTATTTTTTTTAAAGCTAAAGAATGACACTTCCCCTGAATGTGGACCCAACTTTTTGCTCAAACCCCCTTTTCCTCTATAATTAAATAAATTCTTATTTATTTAATTATTTTCTTTTCCTTCTATAATTAAATAATTATTTCAATTATTTAATTATTCATTACCCTTTTCTTCTATAATTAAATAAATCTTATTTATTTAATTATTTCCCACTTTCCCTCCAATATTAAATAATTATTTTTAATTATTTAATATTTTGTCATTTTCCCCCACTTTTGAATTAAATATTATTTTAATTCAAAAGTCAACTTTTCCCTCTTCTTCTATAATTAAATAATTATTTCAATCAGTTAATTCATTAGCATTTTCTCTCTATAATTAAATAAATGTTATATTTATTTAATTATTTATCCTTCCTTTATCTCCCCATTTTAATTATTATAAAATTATTTAATTATCTTATCCCTCTCCATTAAATAATTATTTTTAATTATTTAATTATCTAATTGTTTTTTGTCACCTTTCTTTTTAAATAAATAAAATCAATATTTTTTTTATTTCTCCTATGTTGGCCACTAAAATTAAATACTTTTTATTTAATTTTAGCTCCTTGATCCATTTCTTTCTTCTCTCAATTAACCTTCACCATTGATTAAATTATTTTCTAATTTAATCTTATCCCTTAAATGTGATCTTTATTCTAACCACTCACTTAACTCTCCTTTATAAAAGGAGACCTTTCATCCTCATTTGAAAAAACACAACAAGAAGATGATCACACACCAAGAATGCAATCTTACAGACTAAGCACTGTAGATCAAGAGAGCATCTTCAATAGCATTATCAAGGCATTCAACACAATATTATCAAAGTCTTATTGCAACAATCAAGGATTTGTTATCATGTTGAAGGCATGCATGTTGATAGAGGAATCATGTTGATGTGGCATTCAAGATCACTTCAAGTATTTGAAGATGTCATCTCAAATCAAGTTCATGATCAAGAATCACATCCATGGATATTTCTACCTATTGATTTCATTCAAAGGCTTCAATATTGGTATGGTAAGTTGTGGCATTGTTATGTTCACTTGTCATTCCTTCAATTACATGTTTCAATCCATTATAAACTTTGATTACTAAAAAGGGGTTTGACCAAGGAAAACCCCTATCCCATAACAATCAACATTTTCTTCTCTATGATGTGTGATTTGCAGGTTTTAGGTTAAAGATTTATGAAGATAAAGATTTGAAAAAGTAGCTTTGGTGACTGGTACATATCATTCCTATCTCTTTAAAATAATTTTTTTATTATTATATGTATGGTTAGAATTTATATATGCACCCCATATTGCTCATATTTGAATGGAAAATCGAGAATTAGTGATCTCCATTTAGAAGATCTTCTAATTTTCTATGTTTTATTTTGGTGAACCCAACATTTTGGACATTCATTTTTCTAATTCGAAGTTCATTAAGGCCCTAGATATAGGTTGCATTTTTGTATCTTTGCATCATCTAAAAAATAGAAAAATTTCATTATTATTCATCATAATTACATTTAGAGTCATTCTTCATTCACTTGAGATTGGAAAATTGGATTCAAAATTGTATCTTGTTTGCATGATTTTATTCATGCTTTAAGCGTTGGGCTCTAAACATTTATTTAAGGGTAGTCATTTGAAACATTGCATAAGTTGGATAGATCAATTGTCACATAATTTTTGTATCTTTCCTTTTGAAGTATGCCAATAAAAAGCTCATTAACAAGAATAATAGTCATCCTTCCAATATCTTTCCTAGTTATGAGAGTCTCCTAGTGCAAGAGAATGACAATGTTGAAACACTCCATAGTTCCACACCCTCTAATATCTCTTCTATTTGTGGGAATGATGTGATAGAAGAAGATAAAATCATAGACAACATGATAATCATAGTTCCTCTTCTCCCAATATCTCTCCTAAGTGTGACAAAGGTATTTGTGTGCTAGAAGATACACCCATTGAGAATCATGACAATGTTGAAAGATCCTCTTCTATAACCTCTCCTACTTTGGAAGATATTATGGGAAAAGAGAATTATATCATAGAAACATTTCTCAACATCACTCTACCTAGTATACATTCATCTCCCAACTCCTCCCCTATTTGTGAGAATGTTTTTGTGATAAATCATGACAATCACATTATTTGTGAGGAGGATATGTTGACATTAGATGATAGAATATTTAAGACCTATGAAAATCCTCTTTATTTTTCTTCCCCTATTTTGGAAGAAATATTGGAAAAAGGGTTGTAATCATAGATAATCATGATAATCATACATCTTCTTCTCCTAATGTCTCTCCTGCTTGTGAAGAAGATATTTTGGGATTAGAAGAGCTATTCATTGAAATTCATGAGAATCTTCTTGCTCCCTTTCCTAATGTTTCCCCAATCCAAGAGTACATAATTGAGAAAAAGGATCCAATCATTGAAAAACAAGAATGTGATGCTTTTCCTTCTCTTGATGCCTCCCCTCCTTGTGATGAAGTTTCTCTACAAAACCTATTCATGGAATGTGATCAACATCTTGTTTTCTTCTCTCCTAAAAACTCTCTTACTAAGGTAGATAACATTGTGCAAGATAATGATAGTATTGATGCTTGTCTTTTAAACAAAAGGGAGGTGACTTTGTTAGATGAAGATGATGGAGTAACATTATACTCCCCTTCACTAAGAGATTGTGAAAATAAGAATAAGTCTCTTGAGGTTATGCACCTTAGATACCCCTTGAGGTACACTCCTGAGCCTATTAAACTTATCATTTATCCACCCTCTCAAAAACCATAAGTTCAAAGCAAACCCATCCTTATCCTTGAACCACCTAAGAACAATGTTTCGTAAAAACCAAGTTACAATACCATTTCTCATACATATAACACTAGAAATAATTTGAAACCAAGACAGACACCTTCAAAATCTCTCCCATTACCTAATCCTATCTTTCCTAGTGCGCCTCGTTTTCCTTCACAAAGTGGAAAGTAGTATGATCTTGTTGAACAACTTAAGAATACTCCAGCTAAGATTAACTTATGGGATATTATTCAAACTTCACCTAGTTACCACACCATGCTTCAAATAGCTTTGCAAAAATTTGTGGTTCCCCCTAGTGAAAATCCAACTGATGTAGCAACTCTCATTTAGGGAATAAATGTGGTTAACATCGATATTAACTTTCATAAAAATGAGTTACCTCCCTTGGAAGTGAAAGAAAAATGATACATTCATGATAATAGATATCTACAAGATGGTAGGGATTAAGAATTCCCTTGTTGATAATGGATCATCTCTTAATGTGTGTAGTGTAACTCTTTTGGATAAACTTCAAATAGACAAGTCACAAATTCAACTCGATTCCTTATCAATTTGAGGATTTGAAAACATATGAGAGCAACCACTTGGAGTGATTACTTTACCTATTATAGTTGGAAAGGATACCTTGAAAACTCCTATTCATTTTAGGCCTCATAATATTTCATATAATATTCTTTTAGGAAGATCATGGATTCATGAGATGCATGTTGTGCCCTCAACTCTTCATTGTGTAATGACGTATGTTTATAAAAATAAGGTGTACAAAGTGGAAATTGATCCTAAGCCTGAAATTTGCTTACAAGTAGAAAAAGGAACACCAAATCTCTAGAAACATTAATTCCAACCTCGAAGATAGAACATCTAACAACTACAAAACAAGAGATTAAAACAACATCAAAAATTTTGGAAGACAATTGGGATTCCTTAGACTTTGAACCAACATTCATGGGAGAATACAAGATTATAAACAAAGATTCCTGAGATAATGGAAAAGAAAAAATGATAATGTTAGCACAAATCTTAGAATACCCTTTGAAAGAATCCACATCAAACACTTTAAAAGAGGAATAAAATTATACAACAAACATTGATGAAGTTGATTATGAACAACTAAAAAATCCTAAAGAAATGAAAAAGCTTTATGGAAGAGGTTATGAGCTTATGAAACAACCTGGATATAGTGGAAAGGGATGTGGTACTAGAGAGCAAGGTATTTGTGTCCTTATAGAGCCTAACACACAAGAAACAACTTGTGGTCTTGGTTATTGTCCATTGATAGAAATCAAACCATCAAACAAACCTTCACTCAATACCAAAACTCTCACAAAGGATTCCTCTAAGCCAAATTTGACAATAGTGCATCCTGAATTGATAGACACTAGTGGTCTTGATTGTTATCATTTGCAAGAAACAAAGAAATCTTTGGTTAATGTCAATGTCATCATAGAAAACACTAACGAATTGAATTTGATATATTTTACACCCAGCTCCTATAAAGGAGAGATCACAATCTTGCAATGTAAAGAGTCTCGTGTAAGTATGGAACCTAATACTAAGAAAGAGATATCTTTGTCACAAAACAAAGAAACATATTCTAATTTTGATCAAGAAGGTATCTTGTTGAGACTCCTCCAGGATAATTTTTGAACCATAAATTTTTGGGGATAGGCACTCTCTTACACTTCTAGGGTTTTGCACCTAAAAGGAGAAAGGTATCCCAAAAATATAGGTGGCTCACTCAATAATAATGCTAATATGATTGAAATATTCCTAAATAGAATTCCCTAGATGCAAAGAACTGATAAAAGAGATGAATTATTAATGCAAAACCAAGGAAATGCAAGATGTTTTAAAACACAATGTGATATGCAAAATGAACTAAAAATGCAAATAAACTATAATAAAAATTGATGAAACTAGAGAGGAGCACCTAGAAACTAAAATGTGATGTAGAGAGGCTATGGAATCCTACATAAATCACTGTTGATGCCAAATGGGACACTTAAGCCAAGCTGAGCGACTTAGTCCTATTTCAAGGAAATTCTATTAGAATAGCTTTCAGCCAAAAGAGTATCCAAAACTATAGAAAACACTTTTCAGGCCTAGGAGTGGGACTAATTTTCCATTTATGGAAACTTATTCCACCTTCAGCTTTCAAGAATTTCAAAGATGTAAAACTATAGCTCTTAGTCTGCACTTCGGTTACTGACAAATTTCTAAATATGAATATGAGAATCTAGTTTGCAGGTGATCTCCAAGCTTCCTTTAGGATTTATTTGACTTTGAAATACTTTGATGAATTGATGACACATTTTAACACCTTGCTCTTTGACAAATCTGCATACAAGACCTACAGAATGCATGTAAAGAGGGAAAAAGTGGTTAAGGGTTAGTGAATAGGGGTATGCCTTGGTCAAACTCTAGTTTGGGAATTAAACCCTTGAAAATGAAATGAACTAAAATGAGAATGATGAATGAACAACATGCAATGCTACAACTCACTAAACCCTTGAAGTAGAAATTTAAAGATATGCAAGTAGAAGCTCCAATGGATGTAGACTTGATAATGCCAAAGTGAATGCTTAATAATTGCTTCAATAATGAAGTGAATGAACTAGTGAGTGGATGAATGGGGGTGAAAATGAAAAGAAAACCTTATATTTATACATGATTATACAAAAATTTTCAAAAATACCACATTGCAGGCCAACCTCAAGGCTTAGAAAATAATATCCCTACAAAATTTTGAAATAATTTTGATTTTTGAGCCAAGTGGGACTAAGTCGCCCTTAGTGGTGACTTGGTCCCACTAGGGAATTTTTAATGGATGTCGAGAATTAAATTGCAATTAATGATGTTTAACGAGATTGTTCTCTAAAACACACTTAAGTAGGGCCTGTAAGTGTATTAAGGGGTCATTTAAACATAAGAAAGGGTCAAATTATTGATTACAAGCCTAGAAAAGTGTGAAATTTTGTTACAAAACTTTGAAATAAGGCTTGGTAAGTGATAAAAAGAGGTTATTTAAGTGAATTATAATAAAAAGGTCCTAGAAAAGTGTGAAAGTGGGTTACAACACTTTTATAAGACATCATAGAATTATTATTGATTCGCAAGGAAGACCTAATGTGAATGTGTTGACCACATTACAAAATTAAAAATCGCAAAAAATAGGCCAACATCCATAAGAAATACCTAAATGAGAGTGAAAATGTCCATGGATACATTTGTTTGCACTACATTTAGCCCCCACTTTAGTGAGGATGAACTTGCTTGAAACTCACACTAAAGTAGCCAAGCATGCAATTCAAGAGGGATCCAAATGTACTCATGTTGGCAAGATGAGACAAAAAAAATTGAGAGGGGTGATCAATCCCCTAGGATCAAGATCCCATGGCAAACCAAGCATTAGAAAAAAGGAACACAAAAGAGAAGGATGTAAAAGAACGAAAGGGAGAGAAGAAAAAAGATAATCAAATCAAGCTTTGATCGTTTGTCCATCCTATTGTGGATCAGATCTAGGATGTCTATTTAGAAAAATGCATACTCACTTTGATGTAATGAAACTCATGGTTGTCCATTGGGTGAGAAGGCCTAAAAGGTGAGAAACATACACTCATGGCTGGTATGCATTAACACACACGCAGGTGGCTATGGGGAAAGTCATGCCTTGGAATGGGCTTCCCACTCAACCATATCAAAGTTATATCTCCTAATAACTTTAATAGGTCACCACAAAAGAAAATGTTTTTTTAAGCTTCATGAGAGAAGAAAAACTTCGTATGCTTGGAGCTCATGAACAAACACGATGGCACCATAGGAATGAAAGCTATGTTATGTAAGGTGGCCATATAACAAATGAAAAATGCAACATGCAAAGAATTTTCAAAGGAGTCTTGCCTAGTTCATGTGAGGTCTTTATCTTAGGGAACATTGTGTCTAATGTCTCCAAGAGAGGACCAATTAAAGGATGGAAAATTCACAACTTAGGGGATGTAGTGTGTCACATAAAGCCACCAAGAGGAATGTAATATGCTAAGATAGATCATGCTCATGAAGGACATCACACTGAATTTCATCCACAAAGTGACAAACGCATCATATGAAGTAAGAAGGTTGCACTAAGAACCAACAAAAAGGAAAAACACAAAATGCAAAAGAATAATGCTAATGTATGCCCCCACTTTAAAGGAATTGCTACACACTGGAGATACTATGAGAAATTACTTTAAAGTAGCCAATTAGTAATGCAAAAAGAAGAAAGAAGACATGAGATCCAACATGGAAATTCCTTATTCCAAGTCATATGTTTCCAAGTAAGGCTACGTCATGTGAAGAAAAGGAATAGAAAGAGGGGTTGCTTCCCAAAAATGAAAATACCAAACACATAACGGATCTATGGATTTGGGTTAGTATGTTCTTTGTTGCAATATTGGTTAGAGAGCTTAGAACTGTCATCATTCCCTGAATACATAGAACTAGAAGAATGACACAAAGAGATAAAATACAAAGAAAGAACCTTTTGGGTCAATATGGAAGAGACATAGGGTGTCTCAGTGCTTCACATCATTCCCAAAATAAAAACACAAGCCAAATGAAAAAGAGAAACTGAAAAGGAAAAAAGGAAAAGGAAAAGCCTTTTGGGTCAACATGAAGGAGACATGAATGTCTTGATGCCTTGCCTCTTCCCCAAAAAGAAAACACAAGAAAAAGACAAAAGAAAAGGAAAAAATAATGTACGAAATAGAGAAAAATGAAGGCACAAATAGAGGAATGCGACAAAGTGATAGAACATCAAACAAAACATCATGGGAGATCACATTATGCACATGCAAAGACACAAAAGAAAAAGAAAAAGACAATGCAAAATACTATTAAGGAAAATGCCAGTCAACCATCAAGCAAGTCATATGCCTCCCAGTCATGTTCATGATATGTCGAAGGGGGGTAACTAGCCAAAGGGACAAGAGCAAGTGCCAAACTAGGGGAAGCACTAGGTTCAACACTCTTTGTAGGAGATTTGTTGTTTAAGCTCATGGAAGAGGAAAATAATTTGTTCAAATCATTGTACACCTCTTCGTCAATTTTAGCAATCACATCATCATCATCTAGATTAATCACAACATGAGGACAAATGATAATGTCCATGGAAGAGTGTACCTCTTGTTGTGATCGTTGTATATGTAAGTGTGAAAAAGTAAAAAGTAAAAGAACAATTAAAACACTTCTTAATAAGACATTAGATCAAGATTAACATGAATTAAAATAATTAAAAACACTGAAAAGCCTAAAGATGTCTCATTGTCTCCTATCTCCAAAGATTTATCAAATTACAGAAGCTCTCAGATTTGTAAGCACCGTAATTGTTTAAAATGCCTATCTAGAGAATGGAATGGATGCTAAATGCAATGATGTGATGATTTAAGAATGATTTCTAGATGATATGGAGCTATTGTAAATTATATTGACATGAAACTTGCTAAATGGAAGCTACAGTGTAAACTAATGATGCTCCCATGATATAAAATCTAATAATACCATGATGCTATGATGATGTACTAAAATGCTAATGCTAATGCTTATGATTGCTTGATTTCTTGGTTGCTTGGTTGTATTCCTGTAGAGAAATTTTGCATAAATTGGGATTCCTCAGATCATTTTGATGCTTCAGAAGGCTATATATATAAATTTCCAGCAACAATTTTGCACAAGGGTAACACAATAGAAGATGAGATTAAATCTAGAGATTTGAATGGTAAGAGATGAGAAGGTGGAGCTGATCATGGAGGATTGTTCCTCCCCATGAAAACACCAGGAAAGATGCGAGGAAATATTTGAGGCACAAGATTGAGAGGATTGCCTGCAAGTTTGTCCCCGAGGCTTTTCCCATGAATGACAGTTGCATTAATTAGATTTGAAAAATCTAATTTTATTGGTGAGTGAATAGAGGGATTTGATTTATGCCTTTATTTGAATATATTTGATTTATTCAAATTTAGCAACTTAGGAAGATTTAATTAAATAAAACAAATATTTGGTATTTACCCATTTAATAAAGAGGAATATGATAAGATAATTAAATAACACAAACTTATTAAAGTTGCATTTTTAATTTTAAGATAGAATTAATGGATAAAGTATAGAAGAAAACATAATGATAATAATTAAATAAAACAAATTATTTAATTTTGTTTATTTAATTAAGAGGAAATAATGTGATAAAATAGAAGAATTAATAGTGAAATTAATATAAATAAATATTTCTATTTATTTACTAAGTAGATGAATTTAGGATTAATTAATCAAATAAATCATATTTAATTAATTAGATTCTCCAGACCATTTTTAGGTGTATACATTTTTCCCCTCTTTGAAGTAATGTGTTTACACATTGCTTCAAAGAAAATTTTGTGCTACTGTTGCTAGTATTGACGAGAAACTTCAATGTGCCCCAAACATGTTTTTAGGTGATTCATGGATATATGGTCCCTCGGGAGATAAATTAATGATTTTTTGATTTTTTTGATTTTTTGGAATTTTTCAATTTTTTATGATTTTCTGATAATTTGATGTAGATTCGATGAAGATTTGATGATACATAATTTATCTCCCAATAATTGATGAAGAAAGTGGTCTTGGATAAATTTCAATTTATCTCCCCTTTGAAAATTAAATTAATCTCAAAAAAATCCCCTTTTAAATAACCTATAAAAGGTTTAAAAAAAGTCATTTTCAAAATATTTTGCACATTATGACTTTTGAAATTTTTTGAGAGAGATTCTTGTGCTACTTGGAGCAAGATGTCAATTCCATATCACACCCACCGTTTCAAGCGTGTTTAGTTACATCAGCAGCCGACCGCATTCAGACCTTTGGTATGTCTATTATTTTTCCTCGGTTTTCATGCATTTCCTCATTTTTTGTGTATTTTTTAGATTTTTAAAATTTAAACTCCTTTTAGTCCTTTTAGAATCCATTGTGGTGCTTTACAATTCCGTTGTAGCACTTCTAAGTTATGTTGTAGCACTTCTAGACTTTTAGTGCTTCAAAGGTCTGTTTTAGTGCGTATATAGGTTAGGTTAGCGCTTTGCAAAGTTTAGCGCTTAGGATAGTCATTGTAGCGCTTCTATAAGATACATTAGCACTTTTTAATTTTTAGCGCTTTGATTATATTTTCTAGTGCTTCGACCTCTTGTTTTAGCGCATTTAGAGTTTTAGCGCTTCTACCAAAACTGTTAGCCCTTTGACCAAATAGAATGGCGCTTTGTCCGTTTGTAATAGTGCTTTTATCTGATGAAATGGCGAATGTCATTGTTTTAGCATTTTTAATGCCTTTTGAATGTAGTTAAATCAAATTGTTTGTGATTTTTGTCAATTTTTTCTTGATGTTCTCAATTTCTGATCATATCAACTATTGTTTTGATATGAATGATTTATCCAATCAAATGCATTATTTTTCGACCTCATGATAGGTGAGGTCTGATGTTTGTTTTGATGATAAATATCCTCATGATAGGTGAGGAGTAATTATGATTAACATACCTCATGATAAGCAAGGTTGATTTGATGTATTGATGATTGACCTCATGATAGGTGAGGTTGATTTGATGCATTGATGATTGACCTCATGATAGGTGAGGTTGATTTAATGCATTGATGATTGACCTCATGATAGGCGAGGCTGATTTGATGCATTGATGATTGACCTCATGATAGGTGAGGTTGATTTGACGCATTGATAATTGACCTCATGATAGGTGAGGTTCAATGATGTGTGCTCATGAGATTTGATCAAAATTCTCACCAAGAGCTGACTTGATTTGATATGGTATTTTGATGTTATTTGATGATTGTGATGAATTTATTGACTTTGATAATGTTATAGGAGCGATTGGGTATCCTCCAGGTTCCAGAGTGTTTCCCTTGGAAATTTGATCTTATACCACGGTTGGCACAACTTGAGATGGCTATTATCACACATTGTGGATTGTCTCCTCTTCTATACATGCCCCAAATTAGGATTAATTGGGGTTTGTTGACAATGCTAGCTGAGAGGTGGCATAGCAAGGACAACACCTTTCACCTTCCTACTGGTGAGATGACAGTCACCCCAGAGGATGTTTGGCAGATTCTGTAGCTTCTGATTGTTGGAGATGTTGTCATATATGATTCAAGAGAGCAGGGTGGGACTGCAACTTCAGATTGTTTTAGAATGATGGTATTACTGGAGAGAGGATTCCATGGCATGAGATGGTTGATGCATACACCAATTTGCATATAGTACTTGCTAGTTTCATCGATGGATTCCTTAGTCCCGATCGTAGGTCTAAGGGATTCATGGTTGGTTGGTGCCAATTTTTAGAGAGTATGATTGTTTATGGCATGGATTTGCTTGGGGTATGTGTATGCTTTCCCATTTATATCATGATTTAAATTTAGCTATGTATCTCAGTGGTCAAATTTTATCGTCCAGCGTTTGTTTTCTTCAAGTATGGGTGTGGGAGTACATAGCTGTCACACATTTAGTTCTAGTTAGATAGAGGCCACCCATGAGACCTTATGTGTTCAGATATGCTGACTAGCTTACTCAGTCCAAATTGGGTAAGTTATAGTATTAGAGGAGAGTTATTGATTACATAGAGTTTGTGACATGGCATCCCTACCTAGATTGTGATCATTGGGATGATGATGATATTTAGCTACCATTTCTTTATTAGTCCATGATCTTGACTGGCTGTGCTCATCGGGTATTAGAGAGATTCTTGATCAGATGAGTTTATAGACAGTATGGGATGGTACAAGGTATGCCCCAGGGTGTTGCTCACTACACTTGTCATTAGTCAGATACAACAGATTGGGAGCCTTATTTGTCATATGTTGCAGAAGTTTAGGAGTTTTAGGCTTTACAACCATTTGTGTGGGACATTCAACTAGATATTGTCAAGCCTCTAGTTATGAAAGATTATGCTGAGTTTTTTACTTTGCATCCATTTCCATGCCTTACGATTCCAAATGAGCCTTCCCCATTACCTGCAGAGGAGGATGTTCCCATTGCGCATAGTTAGAGATAGAGGAGAGAGGATGTTGGAGGAGTTGAGGTAGAGGATGTTGATGTGGTTGGTGAGGCAAATGTTGAGCCTAAGGAGGATGTTGGGGTAGAGGAGGATGTTGGTGGCAAGAGCAATGGAGATGAGAGCAGCAGAGATGAGAGTAGTGGAGATGAGAGATTTGATAGTGGAGAGGTTGCTAGTGGGTTAGGCCCTACTTTATATTTTCCTAGTGAGACCATGCCTCATAAGAGGTAGGCTATGGGAGGTGTTTCAGAGTAGCTACAGATAGCAGATCTTCAGGTTCAGTTAGAGACCGTTTAGGAGCAACTTCTTCAGACTCAGGGTTTACTAGAGTAGACCCAGGCTCAAATGCAAATATAGGTTGAGTTGCATGCAGAGACTCTATCATCAGTGTAGGCTCAGTTAGTCATAGCTCAATCATAGATTGCAACATTAATAGCTGAGAGGGATGCGACCAGATAGATAGCTAAGGCAGCCTAGGCTCAGATTACTTTGTTGACAACCAAGAGGGATGCGGCTAGGTTTGTAGTAGATGGTGCTTAGGCTTCTACCAATAGATTACAGAGATTGGTAGATGGTACCTCCCTAGAAGATTACATGTGAGAGGTTGCTCGCATTGGCAAGGAGATTGAGTTCTATAGAGCAAGATATAATGACATAGTTCCCTCTGAGCAAAGAGTTAGCTATGCGAGGTCTCATTCTGCAAGGTCATGATCTAGGACTATTAGTGCAGGTGTTACCCAGCCTCTACCTAGAGATCCCAAGGATCCTCGTTCTTTTGGTGGTAGGGGTCTTGCTCCTACGATGCCTACACCATCTAGAGCTAGTAGCACATGATTGTTGTTTGTGTTACATTTGATATGTGATGTACACTTTGATTATTTTGTATACAACAATTTTTGATGTTATATCTCTCTTCATTTTAGACATCATTGTATACTTGACATTGTGATTTTGATATATATGAGATGTAGTGGATTCTATGGTCTATTATGTGTTCTTTATGATTCTTTGATGGATGCATTTTCTTCGATGTTCTATATGCTATGTGATGGTTTTATTATTATGATGGTATGCTTTGATATGATGTTCTATGTATGATGCACATAATCGAAATGTATGGATGCATGTTATATGGATACATGATTATGGATTGATGCGTTTAAATGATATACTATATGTAAATGTAAATATATGGATGAAAATGTTTGAATGATACATGATGCAATAAATTGATGGACTTTATGATCAAATAGATGGATTATATATGCATATGTGATATAATAAATGGATGAATGTAATGAGTTGTGATGATGATGTATGTTTGTGAAAATGGAATGATAGAGATATTTGTATGCTGAGATTTTTGTTATGATATGATGAGAATGTAAAATGATTTGATTGAAATGTATGAATGATGAAATGATGATGTAAATGATTTTAATGTATGTGAATGAATATGATGATGCAACTATATGATCATGAGGATGTTTTTGTTAATGTCAAGTATACTCAGTCTATTATGATAAAAGATAATTATTTAATGAATGATTCACAAATTTTGTAACAAATACTCTACAGATGTAACACTATTATGGATGCAATCTACTTATACCATGCAAATCTACATGTAAACATAGGCATTTTAACAATACTTTTGTGCTTTGTATCATCATTGAGCTTTTTAAAATGTTGATTCAAGTGAGTATAAGCATCAAAGGTATAATATATACCAATGATGACCTAAGCATTACTTTCATGATTTTTGATATTACAAGCAAACACAAGCATCGAGGTATAATTTAACTGAGATGACCTGAGCATTTCTTTCATAAAAATAGACAAGAATTAACCACTTTCCTATGTGAATTGGAATTTCATCTGTGAGACTTTGTAGAGTATTTCCTACAACAATTCACATAGTAATTATGATTATTTCACAGATAATAGACAAAGAAAATACCATTTCTTCTTCCTAGCTTCTCTAGTGCAATACATCATTGAGTTGCTCAAAAGAAATGATAACAATGATCAAAAGTACATCTCTTACATTTTCTTATAGTATTCAATCATTTATTCAGATTAGATCATCCATCTTGATTTTGTGACGTTTTTGTGTTTTCAAGGTTTTGGATCAAACCTAACCTAAATACCTATCCTAGGGGCCTCGGGGGTGGATCAAAGATTAGCCTTGCCTACGTTATATATGTACAAATCATGTAGTTTGACTGACACAGACACATGTTTTGACTTTTTGAGAATGACTTTTTGACATGTTTTTGGATTTTCTGTTGTGATATGGATGTCCAATGTGTTTCTGATGGTGATTGATGTTTCATGTTGGGTTGTGTTTCGATTGCTAGTTTTGTTTCTTTTGTCCATTTTGTTAAGCTCAAGATTTATGTTTCCCCCAATGATCTTCAGATGTTTCCCCCAAGCCAGGGAAAGACATGACCATATGATATGATATGATATGATAATGGATGTAAAATAATGGTGGAAGTAACGACCATGACATGTGTCCAAATAGATGGGATAGCTGATTTGAATCACAAATAGCTCTTATTTCCAAGTTTTCACTATATGTTTTTTTTTATTGTAGCTTTTCATTATTTTTTATTTTTTTTGTATTTTTGTATTTTTTTAAATTTTTAAATTTTTGTAATTTTTTTGTATTTTTTCATCACCAAGATGCCTATTTTCTAGGTTTTCATCAAGGTAATCCTTTTCAGAAACTAATTCATGCACTAAGTGATTCAAGTATAGAATTTTCTAAGATGGATACTATTGATAGGTTCATCAAACAGATCCCCTTCTTATGAAGACAATTGATATGCTCTTGATCCATACACTGATATGATTATAAAGGGACCTAACTAATTAGGTTAAAAATTCCCTTTCTTTTCTCTATCCTACTATTTCTTATGGTTTTCCTTTAGGACCAAGTCTGCAATTTGAAAGACTCTAGGTTTTACCCTATGATTGTAACTCCTTGACATTCTTTGTTGGTAGGAGTTCAAATGATTGATTGCTTGTTGATGTCATTCATCTAGTAATTCTAGTTCATGTAGCCTTGAAACTCTATAATCCTCATCTGTTATGATACCCTTCAGTGATACACAGAGTGATAGTATTTCTAACTCAATTGGTAGAATGGCCACTGATCCATACACCAAGGCATATGGTGTAGCTCATGTTGGTGTTCTGATGCTGGTTCTATAGGCCCCTAGTGTAGGATTTAACTGAACATGCCAATCACATCCGACATCATTTACTATCTTCTTCAGTATTTTTAGGATTGTTTTATTTGAGGCTTATGCTTGGCCATTTCCCTGTGGATAGTATAGTGTTGAAAAAATGATTTTAAATATGGAATTGTTCACATAATTCCTGGACGTCTTGATTTTGAAAAGGCCTACCATTATCTATGATTATGGATTGAGGTAACTCATACCGACAGATGAGGTAGTTGAGTATGAAAGAAGAAATCTTTTTTCCAGTGACAGTTGTTAAAAGAACTACTTCTATCCACTTTGTGAAATACTTTGTTGCTGTGATGATGAAATTGTGTCCATTAGATGAAGAAGGATTTATTTTCCCTACCAGGTCTAGTGCCCATTGACAAAAAGGCCATGTGCATGTAAAGGGTTGTAATTCTTGCACCAATGCATGAATTAGATTACCATGAATTTGACATTTCTGACACTTTTTAACATATTGTTATGCCTCCCTCTCCATGTTCAACCAGTAATACCCTAAATGGAGGAGTTTCTTAGCTAGGGTTATCCCACTTGAATGAGTCCCAAAAATAGCTTCATGGACCTCTCATAAGGATGTTTCAAATTCATTATTCTCCAGACACCGAAGAAGAGTACCATCTAGACCTTGATGGTAAAGGATGTCAACGATTAATGTATGTCACACCAATTGACAGATAAAGTTACACTTTTGGTTTCTAGAGAGATCAAGAGGAAGAATGTTATCTTTGAGGTAAGTATAGATCTCTCCATATTGTGAGGGTTGAGTGCTATTTATGTGGCATATGGTCTATGAATTAGGGTTCTTATATGCAGGATTAGATACTTGTTCAACCATAAACTCATATCGACCTTTCTTTTCTAATAATTGCAAAAGGGAGGCAATTATTGCCAAGGCATCTGCAGCTTTGTTTTCTTCCCTTGGTATTTTCTTGAACTTGATATCCATGAAGTACTTTTTGAGATCATCTATCATTTTCTTCTAAGGCATGAGCTTCTCATTCTTTGTTTGATACTTGTCATTTACTTGATAAATTACAAGCTATGAGTCCCGATATACTTGCATTTCTATGATTTTCCATTCAATAGCTATTTTGATATTGATAATCAATGCCTCGTACTCAACTATATTGTTTGTATATGGAAACATTAACCTATAGGATCTTGGAATGGTGTGTCCCTGAGGTGTGAAAAATAGAATTCCTGCACCAACTCCTCTTTGTGTATATGATCCATCAAAAGAAAGTCTCCATTGTTGTGTTGTAACATTCATGATGTCAGCATCTAGAAATTCAATGTTCATTAGATGATGATCCTATAGTGGAGCTTCAGCTAGTTGATATGCTATTACCTATCCTTTGATGGCTCTCTTGTTGACATATTAGATGTTAAACTCACTTAAGATCATGACCCATTTTTCCAGTCTTCTTGTTAGAGCAACCAAGTAGGCATTTCAATGGATCTATTTTTGCTATGAGCCTGACTGTATAAGTCAACATGTAGTGTCGTAATTGCTGGGTTGCAAATACCACTGCCAAGTAAGCCTTTTCTATGAATGTATAGTTTATTTCATATCTGTTGAGAGTCCTGTTGATGTAATAAACTGCTTCTTCTTTTCCTTTAGAATCCTCCTATGCCAATAGAGCTCCTAAAGTATGTCAATTGTTGCAATATATAGTAATAGCGGCCTTTCTACTATGGGTGGCATGAGTATTGGAGGTGACACCAAATACTGCTTTATTTGACTAAAATTTGTTTCATGGTTATGATCCTATTTGAATGAAACATTTTTATGAAGTGGATGATTAAATGGGTGACTCTTATCTACTAGTTGGGAGATAAATCTCCTGATGGATTGTAACCTTCCTTGTAGAGACCATAATTGACTGATATTTTTAGGTGGTGGCATATCCATTATTGCTTTAACCTTAGCTGGATCCACTTCAATTCCTTTTTCTGACACTATGTAACCAAGAAGTTTTACTGATGTCACCCAAATAATCTTCCATGAAAGTATGCATCATGTCATGGAAAATTATGGCCATTGACCACTAATATGTTGTACCTACATTTTTCAATCTAAAGGGCATGGTATTCCAGCAAAATGTACCCCATGGGAAAGTGAATGTCATCTTTTCTTGATCTTCAAGTGCTATCTTTATTTGATTATATCCTAATAAGCCATCCATTATAGATAACATGGCATGTATTGCTGTTAGATAAACAATTATGTCAATGCTAGGCAAAGGAAAGTCATCCTTTGGGCATGCCTTGTTTAATTACCTAAAATCTATGCATATTTTGATGCTATTATCAGGTTTTGATTTTGGCACAATGTTTGAGATCCATTCTGCACAATCTATAGACCTGATAAAACCTACATCCAATAATTTCTTTAGTTCAACTTTAACCATAAGAGTGATGTGGGGATGCATCTTTCTCAATTTTTGTTTGACCAGTTTGATTCCCTTTGGTAGTGATAGATAATGCATTAGGAGCTATGGATCCAATCCTAGCATGTCAGAATAAGACCATGAGAAATTTATGTGTCACTACTCAAAGAATTTGATGAATGTCGGCTTCTCTTGTTCTGTCATGGATGCTGCTAGATGTAAGATCTTTGCCTGTTCAGTTGTTCCCAGATTTATAGACTGTGTCGGCTCTACCAGTACTGATGATTTGTCATGTTAATGTTTTGGGAGAGTGTCAAATCTTCCCTCCTTCAGTGCCTCAGAAAGGTTTTCACTATTGGATGCATTCTTTATTTTTCTCTTTTCAAAGTCTAATGCTGCCTTAGGGAGGTTTTCATCATTAGATTTATTTTTCCTATTATTACTTTTGCAACTGAAAGAATTGGCACCCTACCATTGTAAAGAATCGATATGAGTGTTATGGATAGTACTTGTATTAGTTTCATCACTACAAAGATAATTTATGATGGCATCATCATTTGAAAAGATTGGTATGAGAATAGGTTCGGTGGGTTCCTAGTTAATAAGTTCAGGGTGTATTAAAGGTAACAAGTCATTAGTTTGAATAAGGTCAAATGTTGTAAGTGTCATGATAGCTAGGTGGTCAAAGTTATTGGTAGGAAGTTCCAGGGCTATGAAAGTACTCACCTACAAGTTTTTTGACTCACTCAATGTATGTTCTTCCTCGCTTGAGTCATCAATATTTGTTGATCCTATAACAAATGTTCTATTTCCTGAACCTTGCCCCTCCTCTCGTAAGGGTGTAAATACTTGGATAACATCAACCTATTTTTCAATATAAGATGTAGCAGATAGATGATCCCATTCATATTCATTGGAGTTTGTGTCAGATCCATCCTCATTTGTAGTATCCTTTCCACTTCTTTTTGGGTTTCTTCCTCTTTTTGTTCAATTATGTAGCCTAATCCTATTTTGTCTTTAGGTTGTAATGTTAGAGGTTGAATGGGTTAAATAATACCATCCTTTCTCTTGCCAATTGGTCCTTGACCTTTGTAACCCATTTTCTCTAAAATGGCCTTCCCTTTTCCATATAGATCTGTTTTGATGCTAACATTCACTGATGTTGATGCTTCCTTGTCTTTGTATAGCCAATTGAGAATGGCTTTTTCTTCTGACTCATCTTCGAGTCTACCTACTTTTATAAACTTTTCATTTAGAGTTGTGGTGGGTTGCGATGAACTTGGAGTTTCCAATATGGGTTGTCCATATGTTTTTGGCAATGGTAGCAACTGTGATAGGCACAAAGATTGCTCAAGAGAATATTCTCCTAAACCATTTTACTTTATCTGAAGCTTTCCTGAAAGTTGTGATAATTTGTTTATAGGACCTTCAGTGTTTGATGTGTCTATGATTGTTGTTTCTTTCTCTAGATTCTTCTTCTCAACCCATTTAGATAAGAAATTGGGTTGGTTGTCCATAGTGGATGAAGTAGAATTATTGACTTCTCTCTTATGAGGTACCAGATTGTCTTGAGTTGCTTTTAGCATGTTGCAAGTCTATGGATTGTTGTTGTCAGCTGATATGGTGACCTCCTATCCATTTACTGGAAATTTTAGACATTGATGGTATGTTGAAGCTACCGCTTGCATGTCATGGATCCATGTATGACCCAATAGTATGTTGTATGTTAGATCCTTGTCTAACACTTGACAATTGAGAATTAGCCCTACCTGAATTGGAAGTATAATAAGCCCTCTGGAAGACCTTTCCTCTTCATCATATGCCTTTATTGTTATTTTTCTTCTAGCATCAATGGCGTTGTCAGAATAGCCTAGTGCATGAATTAGATTTAAGGTACACATATTTAAACCAACTCCTCCATCTATTAGAACACATTTAACATGGTTTTTATGGATCAAAAATTCTATATGCAAGGCTACATTGTGTGGGAAATTTAAAGATACATCATCTTGTTCAGAGAACGATAGACAATGAGGTGTGGTGAGATGTCCCACCATGAATTGGAATTGACAAACATCAAAATTATTAGGGACCGTTGTAGCTACTAGAGCCTATTCTAAAACTTCTTTGTGTGATGGTGAAATTTTGAGAAGTTCTAGAATGGATATTTGCACAGGTATCTTTTGTAATTGTTCTATGATATTGTATTGATGTGATGGGGGAGCATTGTTTTTGGAGGAAATTCCTTTCAGTATTACTCTGGACTATCCCCTTGTCGTTATATTGACTTGTGGATGGTATTGTGTTTCCTTGATCTTTAGAACATTGATTTGATTATCAAATGTGTTTGTGTTGGGCATTATGTTCAGGGATTCAATGTCATTGATGTTTGTGTCATCTTTTTGAGCATCAATGTCATTTTTCTCTACCTTAGAAAGGAAAAGAATAGTGGTGTCATAGAAATAGTTTATACTTTTTCCCTTACCACTAGAACAAGACTCTCCTTTTTCATAGTTGGGTAATGGATTTGTAAATGTAGTGTGATCATTGTTCTTTTTATGCCCTTCAACAAACACCTTCTTGGATTCGATCAATTATTGTATTATGTGTTTGAGTTGCATACATTCATTTATTTTATGTCATTTATTCTTATGGAAATTACAATAATTTGCATCATTCCACCATGATGGTTTTACCTTTGGTTCCCAATTTTGATCTTTTGGTAAAGTAATAAGTTTGTTTGCAATGAGTTCTTTCATTGCTAATTCTAATGTTTATCCTAATGGGGTGAATTTATGTTGATTGAGTTGTCTTTGGTATGACGGTCATGATTCTCCATTGTTGGTGTTATTGTTTTGAATAGTTCCCTGACTGTTGTTTTGGTTTTCATTTTGATTTTCTTTGGTAGTTGATGCTATCAAATTGAATACTAGTTTTACATTGTTAGTTTTAGGTTCTTTGCTTCCAATATTTTTGTTTTTCTGCCAAAATTTTGGCTTGGCATTGTTTCCATAGTGATTTATCTTGTTGGATGTTTCACTATAGTTCTTAATCACTCCTCGTTTGACCAGGGCTTCTTCGATTTTGAGCCCATTCTCAATTACTTTTTTGAATGTTGGGGGAAATTGTAATTCAATTCTATAACTCATCTGATCATTTAAGTTGTCTATAAATAATTCAATCTTCTCCTCTTCAAGTATAGACAGAGGATATCTAGCAAACAAATTTCTCCATCGTTGTAAAAATGATAAGAATGTCTCACCACTTTTCTGTTTCAGATTATAGAGATCCTTTATGGTTACATCATGCGTATGTTGAGGGAGAATTGAGAAATGAATTTGTTGACCAATTCTTCAAAGGGTATAATCCCTAGTTCTAATTTTGAGAACCATTCCATACAATGGGCCCCCAAACTCCTAGGAAATAATCTCATGAGGTAGGTATCCTCCTGTGCAAATTCGAGGCTCATTATTCTGAATTCCTGTACATGGTAAATCGGGTCTGATTTTCCATTGTATTTGTCATATTTAGGAAACTCACAATGCCTTGGAGAGGGTATCATATCCACACATGGATAAAAGGGTAAGGACAAATGTCCTTTAATAAATATTTTTTTGTGGTTCTTGTTTGCATGTTTTGAACCTATTACTGTAGGGTTTTCATTTGAACTATCAAGGCAACCACTTGATCTGTATCCTGGGTGTGGTTTGGTTCTGTCTCATTGGTTCTAGGTGTTTCCTTCAACTGATTGATGTCAAAATCTTTCAGAAGTTTGGCACCTAATTCTGCTAATATCATGAGGTATTTCTCCATGTCTTGTTCTAAGACCTTCTCCATAAATTTATGAAAATTTGGGTCTTGTTGGGCATGTTGTATATTTTCTTGTGTTAATTCATTGTTATCGTTTTGTTGGTATCGAAAAAAAGAGTTTTCTTCAATCATGTTTAGATTTTTCATTTCTTTCTCTTTGAGTTTTTGCCTTTGCAACCTTGTTAATATTGGCATACAAGTTTTTCCCTAAACTTAGATCTTTTATGTGGTGTTAGTGTCAATTTGATTTTTAAAGAAGCCCAATAGAAGACATATTCTATTTGACAAGGCTAAGTTAAAAATTCTTGATTACTGAGTTTTTGTTTTGTGATGATAGGATGTTAAAATCCTGATGAGGAAACTTGGCTCAATAATCTAGGTTTTGTCTTAATAATTGGACACTTTGTATTTTTTTAGATCCGGTGTTTTGTTTAAAACAATTTTAACTTGTAAGAACCTATTTTGTTTCAAGTTTTTGGGATTCTGTCCAATCTGTAAAAACTTTCTGATTGGTAAAAAAAATCCTATGTTTCCAATGTACAAATGTTTGATAGTTGTTTCAAAAGACTCATATTTTTTGTTTTGTTTTATGGAAGGGCTAATACAGAGGGCAGAAGTGCTATAGAGGAATGTAGAAGCACTAGAATTTTTTATAAAAGTGTTGTAAAGTATTGCATAAGTGCTATGATAGAGAAAAAGGGCACTAAAAGATCAGTTGATAATTGACACTGGTTTTTTGAAAATGACTGAGCGCTATAACATTAATTAGATACATCAAAACAAATGTGAGAAGTGATATGTTTGACTATGGAGGAGCTATAATTGGGCTCAGAAGCACAAGAATGGTGTGACAGTTTGGTTTGTTGATGAAAAAGCACTGTAAGATTGTTCAAAAGTGTTAAAACAGAGGGTTGAAGTGCTATATTTTTCTTTCGAAGTGCTTGAACAGAGTCCAAATGCACTATAGTTTGTTTATGAAGCACTATAGTTTATGTTTAATGCCAAGCGGGGGGTGGCAGTATGGGTCTCTTAGCTACTATGTTTGCTTTCTTTTCTTCTTCATCCAAGACTATGGAAGCTATGAGGAATTGATGGGGTGTTTCATTCTTTTCAAAATAAAATGTTCTCAAGCTACTGATAATGTCAATTTGAGTACCTTCGATGTGCACATTACTGGGCTGAAATTTTGGTGTGGTTAGCCCTAGTTGTTGGATGAGAGTTGTAGGTCGCCAAATGGTCATAAGGTATGATGTATGATGGTTTTAATACCTTAATGTAATGTTACTCATTGCCTATTCCCAGGCAGGAGTTAGTAACATGGGTCTTCCTACTGCTATGTTTTTCTTTTCTTCTTCTTCATTTAGAATGATGGATGTTGTAAGAAACTAATGGGGTGTTTTGTTTTCCTAAAGAATAAATTACCTTAAGCTACTGCTAATGTCAGTTTGGCCATTTTCAAGATGTGTAAGGCTAGGTTGTATGTTAGGTGGGGTAAGGCCTAGTTGTTGAATGGGAGTTGTAGGCCACCAAATGGTCATAAGGTGGTAATTCCTTGATTTTGGATGTCAACCTAAGGTTTCCAAAGATTTATTTATCATAAAAACTGATCAAGTCTAGTGGATTATTCTATGGTGGGTTGTGGAATGGAGGATTGATGAATACATTGACTATGGTTAGATTCCTGTGAAAGAGTGCTTCTTTGAATATAGGCTTGTGAATTCAAAGGTTCTACAGCATAATCATCAGTGTAACCCCTATCAAAATCATGAAACCTATGGAGGAAAGTTATATGATGAAGCAAAGTTTTTCTATTATGATATAAGAAATGTTGTCTTTGCAAAAGATGTTTGTAACTAAGTGGTGTCTTGGGTTTTCTAATTCTTCTAGAAAGATATTTTCTAACAAAATTAGTGGTCTTCCAATCTCTAATCATATGTTCTCAATTTTTGTTTTTGTCCAAGTTGTTTGTATTTTTCAGGATGATCTTTTATCTGAATTTTAATGATTTTGGAATACAGAGCACTCAAATGAAGATAGTTGTTTTTTAAGAGTTGTAATCTAAACATATATAGTGTATGTTCAAAAGAACCATACATGGTCTTATTTTCATTGGTTTTATAACAATAGAGCACTTCAGATAGACTCACTCTTAATAGTCAAAAGTTCATCGTTATACTAAACAACTCACATCTTAAAATTATGTCGACTCACACAGCCGTGTGACCCCCTAGAGGACGCCTATGTTTTTTTCTTTTCTAGGTGTGTACTCAAGGTTAGATTTACCGATCCATTGAGAAAACGGTCCTTGAAAATTATATGGTGAGTGTCATGGGGAAGATTCTTCCCTCCCCTTACACTGCGAGTATTACAATGTCTGGTTACTGACTCAGCTGGATACTACACTAGGTTTTTAGAGAGGATTTTTGTTAGGAGAGGAAATAATAAACTCCCTCAGGAGACCTCCAAACCTTTAGAACAAAGGTTTTAGAGATGGTTATCTTGCACAATTCTAGAAAAAAGTCAATTTCCCTAGATTTTCTTTAATTTTATAGTGGGGTGGAAAAACTTGGCTTTGGTTTGAACACACTTAGGTCATTCTCGTAGGGTGAGTAATTTTTCCCACTACAGTAGGCCTTCTAAAGGATGTAGTAAAACAAGAATGTATGAAAAGTATGAGTCTAGCTTTTTTGATCACCTAGTTAAGGGGAAAGCATATGCCTATCAAATATACAAACACATAAATCACTTGTTCAACTTTTAGAGCCTAAACACAATTTTTCTAATCTATGTGAATATGTTGCTTCACAAAAAGACATGTTGCTCATTTTTAAATCCCAAATTGAAAAGTCTGGTGACTACCCTAGATTGGTAAAATTTTAATCCAAATGAAAATGTGACTATCCTATGATTGATTCATTTTAAACCAATTGAAGAAGTGTCTATCCTAGATTGATTCTTTTTAATCTAAATAAAGAAATGCAATTCATTGGTCGTAGATGTGTGGGATCCAGAAAATGAATTATATAGAAGCGCTATGAAAGTAATCAAAAGCATTATACAAATACTCAAAAGTACTATAGAAATAGCCTAACACACTATAGAAATAGCCTGATGTGCTATAGGATTTTAGAAATGTGCTAAACTAGATGTTGGACGTTACTGTCGGCCTGCATTGGATTGTAGGATTGAAGCACTAAAATAGTGATGAGGGCGCATCCTAAGACTTAGAAAATAACCCAAAAACAAGAGAATAATTTTATTATTCAGAAAATGGAGCATCTTACATGCAGAGGATCTCAAATCCCCAAGTTCTACAAGACATGCAAGTTACAGAAAGCTACAAAATCACCCTTTCGCAATATGCGAGCTTGTCCCCAAAAAGTTACCCAAAAATTAGAAATCTGCCCATAAATAGAGCTCCTCGAGTTTGGAGCCAAAAAAATATTCAAATTTGAGTTTAGGTGGTTTGGCACTGAAAAATTTCAACTTGAAGTTCAAATTTCAAAAGAACATTTGCAATTGTTTCTCCTAGAAGGTGTGCCAACTTCCCGGGGCCATAACTTTTGATTTGGGACTCTGATTTGTGAACCGTTTGAACCATTGGAAAGGTCTCGAAGCCAATAATGCGCTTGAAATTGGCTATGCCAATTTTGACAAGTTTCAGAGCCGATCCGGGAACTCTAAGTGCCTCAAATCTAACTCAGAAGATTTTGGTACAAATCTGAAACTAAAACTACAATATCTTTCAACCCAGGAATAGAAAATAAAAGCCGTAAATTGGGAATTTCATTATGACAAAAGGGTATCCAAAAATGTAAAAACATCTAAAAACTGAGAAACTTGAAATTTAACTATTTTTGGGTGATGCAAGATTGCCCTTACACCACTGGATGCTCCTGCATCAGACACCCAGGGTAATTTGAGAAGTGACCCATCACGTCTTAGATGGTTGAGGAAAACCCAACTGGTCAACCATTGCCTTAGATAGCCAAGATGAACCTTCCACAGACCTTCCTCTCCATTTCACCAGATATTCTTCATACTGCCTGTTTCTGGTACTCCTTCCCACATGACTATCCAAGATTGCTTCAATCTCCTCCCTTTCTAAAGTAGGTGCTGGAATGCCATACTACCCTATTGCTGGTGCTTCCTTCATTCCACATTCATGATACTCTGTCAAATTTGAAATGTTGAACACAGGGGAAATATTGATTCCATCAGACAACTCTACCTCATATGCATTCCATGAATCATGCTTCTTCAAAATTTTATAGGGACCAAATTTCTTCATCTTCAAATTGTTATAGGTTCCCACAGGAAACCTTTCTTTCCCCAAGTGGACCATTACTTCATTGCCAGTCTGAAACTCCTTATTCCTCCTTTTCTGATCTTCCTTAGCCTTATATTGTATATTCATCTTATTAATGTGTTCTCATACCTTATCATGTATATTCTTGATGTGCT
>VDFB02000008.1:89111539-89200121 GCA_007258455.2 Sequoia sempervirens
GTGGTTTATTCATAGGCTCGATGCCCTTCTTCACCACACTGGAAACACATTCCTTTGAAACCACCTCTTCCAGATCTTTGTCCATATCTCCCTCGTCCTCTACCTCTTTGATCACCACTGTTTTGATCACGCAGGCAGTAGAAGTTGTCATTCCTTTGGCTTCGGCTGGTACCCACATCTTCACTTTTCTTTTCATCATCATTTCAGCTTCCTAAAGGTCTTCCACTACCCCTTCCACTTTGACCTGCTCATCCTTTTTGCTTGCCATCAAATCCTTTGTTCAAATTCTCTTCCACCTTCAGAGCAAACTGATACACATCCTTAATGGTGGTCATTCTAACTAGGCTTAACTCCTCTTGAATGCTCGGTCGTAACCCATTAAGATATAGGGCTACCTTCTCCTTATTGGCCTCTATGTGGCTCATTTTGATGATTATCTTGTGAAAGTCTTTAGTATATTCTTTCACAGATCTACTTCCTTGCTTCAACCCTTGCAATTTCTTTAGCAGATCTAACTCATAGTCCACTGGTATGAACTGTTTCTTCAGTTTCTCTACCATGCGATCCCATCTGGTGATATTTCTTTTTCCTCTTCAATTTCTTTCCAACTAGACCTCTTTCCACCAAATACTAGCATGGCCCTTTAGCTTCATTTTCACAAACTTAACCCAATCTGGGTCCTCTATTTCCTCATACTCAAAATATTCTTCTAGCTCATTGATCCAATTGATCAACTCTTCCAGGTTCAGACTTTCAGAATAACTGAGGACTTCTACTCTAGGTATTTTTCCAATCTTTGAAATGGCCCTTATTAGCCACATTTGGTCTTGATCAATTACTTCTTCTTCCTCTTTTATATTTGAACCTTCTTCCTCTCCTTCATCCTCATTTTCCTCCCTCGGGTTTATCCCTCTTCTCATCTGCTCTTGTAATGCATCAATCTGTCTTTGGAGGGCTGCTAGTGCATCTCTTCCACCAATAGTTCTACTGCCTCGACCACCTCTGGCACTACCACACCTACCAGGCATCACTCTTGGAGGCATCTTTTTTGACCTTGACCCACAACCATAGTCTTGGTGCAAACTGCCTCACGATTGACGATCTGTCCACATGCTCAAGAAAACCCGCTCTGATACCACTTGATGAGGGCACAACCCAAGACTTAGAAAATAACCTACAAATAAGAGAATAATTTTATTATTCAGAAAATGGAGCTTCTTACATGTAGAGGATCTCAAATCCCCAAGTTCTACAATACATGCAAGTTACAGAAAGCTACAAAATCACCATTTCGCAATATGCGAGCTTGTCCCCAAAAAGTTACCCAAAAATTAGAAACCCACTCATAAATAGAGCTCCTCTTTAGTTTGGAGCCAAAACAACATTCAAATTTGAGTTTAGGCAGTTTGGTGTCAAAAAATTACAACTTGAAGTTCAAATTTCAAAAGAACATTTGCAATTGTTTCTCCTAGAAGGTGTGCCAACTTCCTGGGGCCATAACTTTTGATTCGAGATTCTGATTTGCAAACCGTTTGAACTGATGGAAAGGCCTCGAAGTCAATAACATGCTCAAAATTGGCTATGCCAATTTTGGAAAATTTTGGGGCTGATCCGGGAACTCTAAGTGACTCAAGTCTAACTCAGAAGATTTTCAAGTGTAAATCTGGGAAACTAAAACTACAATATCTTTCAACCCAGGAATAGAAAATAAAAACCATAAATTTGGAATTTCATTATGACGAAAAGGGTATCCAAAAATGTAAAAATATCTAAAAACTGAGAAACTTGAAATTTAACTATTTTTGGGTGATGCAAGATTGCCCTTACACCACTGGATGCTCCTGCATCAAATAGTCCTTCAAAGTGCTATACCTTTCCTCAGAAGCACTAGAATAGAGTTCTAATGTGCTATAGTTTTTCTCAAAAGCACTATAGAATCCTTTGATCATGCTAAAACAATTTACGCCAAATTCTTGTACAAAAACTTTCTAGAAAAACTTGTTAAAAACATGGGGTATGGCCCCACGGTGGGCACTAGAATGTAAGTGTGAAAAAGTAAAAAGTAAAAGAACAACTAAAACACTTATTAATAAGACATTGGATCAAGATTAACATGAATTAAGCTAATTTAAAACACTAAAAATCTTGAAGACGTCTCATTGTCTCCTATCTCCAAATATTTATCAGATTACAGAAGCTCTGAGATTTGTAAGCACCGTAACTATTTAAAATGCCTATTTCGAGAATGAAATGGATGCTAAATGCAATGATGTGATGATTTAAAAATGATTTTTAGATGATATGGAGCTATTGTAAACTATCCTGACATGAAACCTTGTAAATGGAAGCTATAGTAAAAACTAACGATGTTGCCATGATATGAAATCTAACAATGCCATGATGCTATGTTGATACTAAAATGCTAATGCTAATGCTTCTTATGATTGCTTGGTTGCTTGGTTGTATTCCTGTAGAGTAAGTTTGCATAAATTGGGATTTCTCCGATCATTTTGATGCTTCAGAAGGATATATATAGATTTTTGGCAACAATTTTGCATAGGGGTAACACAATAGAGGCTGGGATTAAATCTGGAGATTTGAATGGTAAGATCATGGAAGATTGATCCTCCCCATGAAAACACCAGGAAAGATAAGAGGAAAGATTTAAGGTAGAAGATTGAGAGGATTTCCTATAGGTTTGTCCCCGTGGCTTTTCCCATGAATGATAGTTGCATTAATTAGATTTGAAAAATTTAATTTTATTGGTGAGTGAATAGAGGGATTGGATTTATGCCTTTATTTGAATATATTTCATTTATTCAAATTTAGCAACTTAGGAAGATTTAATTAAATAAAACAAATATTTGATATTTTCCCATTTAATAAAGAGGAATATGATAAGATAATTAAATAACACAAACTTATTAAAGTTGCATTTTAAATTTTAAGATAGAATTAATGGATAAAGTATAGAAGAAATAATTATCATAATAATTAAATAAAACAAAGTATTTAATTTTGTTTACTTAATTAAGCGGAAATAATGTGATAAAATAGAAGAACTAATAGTGAACTTAATATAAATAAATATTTTTATTTATTTACCAAGTATATGAATTTATGATTAATTAATCAAATAAATCATATTTAATTAATTAAATTCTCCAGACCATTTTTAGGTGTATACAGTATAAGAACATTTCATTGTGGTTGGAGAGGAGAGTCATTGTGCACTACTTTTGTCAAGTGTGGATTTTTCTTTTCTTTATTTTCTTGTTCATCTAACTTGCAAGCAAGGGCATGACGTCTATGCCTACACTTTCTGGGTATGTGCAGGATCATGATGGGCCAAAAAGTGGTGATATGATGGATATGTGTAAGGTATGTGGCTGACAACTTTTTTTTACCCATTATTGATGAAACAAAAAGGGTTTTTAAAGGATATTCTTAGATTTCCACCAATATAAATTATTATTTACTTTGAATTTAATAAATAATTATTATTCATTTTTTATTTAAATTATGACTAACGTCTTGATTGATGGGTTGATTAAAAAAATTCTATAGCTTTCAAATAGTATCACATTTTTTGAATCCAAAACATGCATCACATTCTATACTTCACATACTATAGTCCTATTATAAAAGAAAAAAAGTTTCATGAAGTTTTGACTAAGTTAAGGTGGTCAGACATACAAGTTTTTATAATTTTTTAAAAGTTGTAATAAAAATATCATAATTAATTATTTACTTGGAAAAAAATTAGAAAAAAATATGCATCACATCGAAACATGATTCTTCTACTTATATCTAAAATCTTGTAAAAAAACATTATCATTTTATTGTGGTTAGGGTGGTCAGACAAACACATCTTATTTTTTCCCTAAAATTTAAGTACTACTGCATTGAAATTTCAAATTTTTACCAAATAGATTTAAAAAAAAAAAAACCTAGTAGTTTAGAAACTACATTCAATTTGCTATAGATTGTATTCTTAATTTTTTTTTAAATAATATAAATAGCTTTAAATTTTTACATCAAGTTGCCTAACTGATTTTTCTAAACTTTTTGCCACTTAATGACTTGTTTTTTCCATGATGATCTTGCACATATCCCTCTAGCTCCTCTATTTCTTTTGATTTTGTTGTTGAGTTGTGTTTGTGAAGGACTGAGTTGATCAACCATAGGTTGCTTTTCTTCCCAAAGGGGAGGAAAGGAAGGAACCATGAAAGGTTGTTCCTCCACTTTCTCCTTTGCTTTGTAAACTTGTTTTATTCAAGGATGCATGATGGAGGTTTTTTCATTATCTCGTGGTCTCTTGGATGATGTGAGGGAAGTTTTTGGTGTTGGATAAGTTTGGTTGTTTAGTTCTTGTTCAGGTTGAAGCATTGTTTCATCTAGGACAGGAGTGTTAGAAGTGGACGGGGGCATGTTGCAGAGAGACAATTCTGATATTTTGTTTGCTTTAATTTTTTGGTAAGCAATGAAAAATAAATATTTTTGAGGCATTATAAGTTCCATGGGCTCAAGTGAAAAGGCTTCTAAGGAAAAGTTTCCTTTGGAAGACAAGGGGTTAAAGACACTATGGTGAACAGTGAATATTTCATTGTAAAATGGAAAATTTAAGCATTTGTGGATAACCGAAGGGACAACTTTCATTGAGTGAAGCCATGGATGGCCTAGCCTCAAACAAAACTGGTCTGACTACAGGATGATGGAGAATGTGACTTCCAATATTTTTGGTCCTATTTGTAATGGCAAGAAAATGGATCTTATCATAAGGCAAGCAAAACCATTATGTGTCTTGATCCATGCTTTTGGCTTATCATAGTCATCTTGATAAAGGTCGTGTAATACCAAAAATTCCTCGATGATCACGTTCTCTCCACTAGCAAGATCTCTTAGTATCCCATTAGTGGTTTTGTCATAGATACAACCTGTTGATGATGATTTTACTCATAAAAATAAGGTGAATAAATTATTCATAGATAAACCGCAAAGAGCTTATCCTTCTTGAAAGATATGGAACAAAGAAAATCTAAAAGGGGATTGTACTTTAACAGGAAAAAATATTGGCTTCAGTTCAATCCCAAGTCTCTAATAACCAGGTCTTCATTGCACTAAGTTTTCTCTCAGGTATAATGTGATATTGCTATTAATCTCAAAGGGAATACAGTTGTTTAGAATCATATATATATATATATATATATATATATATATCAAATCTAAGTTTTCAATTGGAACTTAAGAACAAATATCATGAAATCAAAAGAATTGAAATAATATGTCATGAACATAAAAATTTCTTTGCTATCACTTAAGTAGATTCAACATTAAGAATTCAACAATTTCATAGGAAATGAAACATTTTCAATAAATTTCCATCCATTCACTTATTTTTTTGGAACATTTTCAAAGAATTTAAACACCTATTCTAAAATAAAGCATGAAAATATTGAAAATTAAAATTTTCTCTTGGTTATTCTCCATGCATGCCCCAAAGAATTGACTAAAACAAAGAAAATCACTTTATAGTTCACCAGATTGCTTCACAACTACATATAAAATGGTGTGATCTTTTAAAGAGAGGGGTCTTAGTTTAGACACCGAGTAGGTTCTGTATGCACCCTTAAACAATGTAGCATATAGTCTTGTTCTACTAAACTAACAAAACTAGCTACAAAAAATTCATGAGATAGGTAGCTATTGAATTGGTTTTGATATTAATCAATGTCTATGTGCATACAAATTTTTACACCAGAATGATTCAGAAAATAGGAAAAAATAACAAAACTCAAAGGTAAAAACACAAAGGTGTGTCACACTTTCATCCAACTTATTAGAACAACTGAATTTGAGTATTTCTAACTAAAAATCAATTTTGGTCAAACATATGATCTAGTAAGATTCATTCTAGCTAAGTTAGATACTTCCAAAACTTTTTCAACTAAAATTATTGGCTAAAAATATATGGAGCATCAATTTGAGTCCAATTTACCAAAAAAATAAAATTATTTGAAAAACTTGAAGTTTCAATAACTTCTGCTAATGTAAATAACATTTTTAAAAAAATATGAAAATACCCTTTTGGGTATGTGCAAGATCATCATGGAAAAAACAGGCCCTTAAGTGGCAAAAATTCAAAAAAATTAGAGTTAGGCAACTTGAAGTAAAAATTTGAATAAGTTATCTATATTATTTCAAAATATGTAACAATAGAATCTATAGAAAATTGAATGTAGTTTCTAAACTACTAGGTTTATTTTAGAAAAAAATCTATTTGGTGAAAATTTGAAATTTCAAGGAAGTAGTACTTAAATTTGGGAAAAAATAAGAAGTATGTGTTTGTCTGACCACCCTAACCACAATAAAATGATAATATTTTTTATAAGATTTTATACATAAGTAGAGGACTCATGTCTAGATGTGACACATATTTTTTGTAATTTTTTTCCAAGTAAATAATTAATTATGATTTTTATTATAACTTTTAAAAATATAAAAACTCGATGTCTAACCACCTTAACTTGGTCAAAACTTCATGAAATTCAATTTTCTTTTTTTAATCCTATAGTATTCAAAGCATAGAATGAGATGCATGTTTTGGATTCCAAAATTTGATACTGTTTGAAAGCTATAGATTTGTTTCTCACCTATCAATCAAGACTTTAGTCGTATTCCAAATAGAAAATGAATAATAATTATTTATTAAATTCAAAGTAAAGCATAATTTATATTAGTGGAAATCTGAGAATCTCCTTTAAAAACCCTTTTCATTTCATCAATTTTGGGTAAAAAGTCATCAGCCACATACCCTACAAATACCTATCATATTGCCACTTTTCGCCCATCATGATCCTGCACATACCCTTTTGTAGATTCATAAGTGTAGTTTTCAAAAATATATTTATTTTAATAGTTTAATTATTTTTATATTTTATATTTTATTTTTACTAAAAGTAGGTTATCGACACAAAATATTAGGTTGATTACTATGCCAAGGAAAAATACTAAAACTTATTTAAAAAAATTGAAAAAAATATGATACACTAGATAAAAGAATCTATTTCAAGGTGGTATAATTTTTTTTCCATTTTAGATAAATATTTAATATGAAAGTTTTCATCCAATGAAAACAGTTGTTTTTTGATTTACGCACATTTTAATATTTGTTTAAAAATATGCATTTATCAAAATTGAAAAAAAAAATCCATGCACTAAAATTTCAAGTTATAAATACACAAAAAAAAATTGAAAGAAAAAAAAATACTATAAAAATTTTGACATCCCATGCAACTTCATTTTTCAACATTTTTAGAGCAACTAAATTATAGTGTTAATTTATTAAAAACTAGTTTGAAATAATTTTTTCATTTTTTTTTTTAAATACAAACATAAAATATACTAAAAAATACATATTTTACTAGTTTACATCATTTTAAAATTCAAAACATATATGCCACTTTTTAGTGATTCAAGTTTAAAAGTTGGATCAATGTTGGTTGTTTCTTTTATAAAGTGTGACACAACTTTGTGCTTTCCCTTAAAGAATTTTTAGCTCTTCTAACATCCACAAATTCTGAACTTAACTAAAAGGGAAAGATCCTCTATCCTTTTATAGAACACATGGCACAAAAATGATAAGACAAATACATGAGACGAAATCCAAGGGATCAATCACATCAAGGCACATGGAATGTGGTGACTTATAGGAGAATTGCAATCAAATTCAATGAAAGTCAAATCCAATTATACATTGAAGCTCTTTGGGTTTTAATCTTTAATCATTTTCAGGATGACACTTCAAATCGGGATAGTGTGTAGAAACTTTCCATACATTTAGAATGAACAGGTGGAATTTCACCCCTACACCTTGTTTTATTTTGGGTCTGCTACTCTCAGGAATGGGATCTACCTAAAGATTGGAATTTGTCTCCACTGCATGTACAATACCATGATCTCCAACATTTTGGTGGATTCAAAGCCCTTTGCCTTATAACCTTCTAAAATAAGCAACCCGACTTGGACATAATTCTATCCATGATTCAAGTTTTCTTGATCATCCATACCTAAATTTTGCATCACAATCTACATCTACTATAATAAAAAATTCCACACATTAAATCCATTTTAAAGAAAAAATTTATAAACACCTCATGTAAATAAAACCATTATTCAAATGTTATTACATAAATTTCATAAATAACACGCTTTCTAGCATATCATAAATCCTTGCATGATTATTTTCTACATATACCAGATTACCAAACTATCAAAATCATTGGATATCCTTAAGATTTTAAAAAAATATTTTAGTTCACATCATTTCCTAGTACCCAGTACCCGGTACTCAGCTTTACCCATGAACTTTCCCTAGACTTCGTTTTTACCAGAACTTCCTTTTTTCCAGACTCTGCATATCAGATTGGAACACTCTATTTAGTATTTGCACCACCTTTTTCCTTTCAAACATTTCCAGTTCCCAATATCTGGTACTCAAAAAACACTTTCATTGTGAAGTATTCTTTGATTAAAACTTTCTCTTTACTTTTCACTTTTGGTCATGTTTTCAATTTGCTAGCTCGTGCCATAAGAGTTATTATCTTTTTCACTTGGGTCTCCAAGTCTTACAATCTAGGGGTGTGTTGTGAGAACACACAACACGGTTGGCTATGTAAAGAGGACCAATAGGGAGATTTTTAAGTATTTCCTTAGAGGAGAAAGTAATATTAAGAGATTTCTTAGGTTGGCCTTTACGAGGGATAACGTCTATCGCACCCACCATTTCATCCATAGGATTAACATGGGTAACATGTGGGATAGGATCATGATGTTTATCATCTATATCAACATTCATCACATCATTCTTTGTAGTTTCACTAGCTTTTACAAATGAAATATTATGTTTTGGAATTGGATCAGTGAAAATTTACAAATTTTGATTTGGAGGGGCAACAAAATTATTGCCTTGATCATTAACACCTGCAATGGATAGACGGTTGGAATCAATACAGTCTTGCACAAGATTTTTAAGATTCTTACAATGTTTTGTGTCATGTCCATTTGGTCTATGATAATGGAAATAAGTATTGGACTCAAAGTTCAGAGGTAAATGCTTAGTAGGATCATGTGCTTTGACGACAAACAAGGTAATCATTTTTTGTTGTAAAATTTGGGACATTGTGTTATGAAGAGTATCAGGTAAAGGTGTGAATTTTCTTTTAGGGTCTCCTTAACTAAAGGGCACCGTGGTTTTAACAACTACTACTTGTTTGTTGATCGTTTGAGTTAGTTTTTCAGGGGGCTTAAACTATAATAATGCTTTGTTTTGTTGTCTAAATGGTTGAGAATTTCTTTGGTTGGAAGGTTTGGATTTCTCTGCTCGCTAGAAGTGGGATTTGTATCTTGACTACTAACCAAATTGTGATAATCCCAAAGGGAAATACACACTTGTAAATGAAGGAGGGGAATTTAATCATAGTGAGTTTATCCTAAATTTTAGTTTGCAATTTTTCTATAAATATCTTTTGAAGGTGTGGGTCAGGAATCTTGACATCGATTTAGGAATAAAGTGATTGATAGCATGAGATAAAATCAATTATCTTTTCTTCCTCATTTTTCTTACATCTCATCAAATCATCCAAGGTCTTTTTGGGAGTCATATGCACTTGGAAATGATTTATAAATGCATCAACAAGTTCATTGAATGAACAAATTGAATTGTTCAGTAAAGATGAGAACCATTCCTAGGCACTATCTTTTAAGGTCCTAGGAAACAGTTTTGCTAACAGTTTATCATCAAGGACAAAGTCACTACATAAGGTAGTGTAGGAATTAACATGGTTAGAAGGATCTCCCTTCCCTCCATATTTCTCAAATCTAGGCATCTCTACTCCTTGTGGCATCGTTGTTCACAATATTTCTAGAGACAATGGTCTACTTCAAACATAATAGGTGGGTGGTCCATTTTGATTTTGGTTTATGGTGGAGATTTGTTTTTGCATAGATGAAATAGTTTGGAAAAGTTATGTTATGAGAGGGTCATTGTAAGTGGTGATGGAATGTATGTAGTGGTAGGGAAAGTAAAGGGAATGCTTATAGATGGTATTGTAGAAGAGGATAGAACATGTGATGCCACATAGGAATTAGGGATGCTAGTAGGAATAGTCAAGGATGGAATCACATTACTAACTTGTTGCATGGTTGTGGTGACATGAGGAGTGGTATAGGTAAGTATGGAGGCTACTATTTAGGGAGGAGTGTGAGGTCCTCCTTGGCTATCCACAGTGTTTGTTGGTTGAGAGGCACTAGAGGTGAAAGGAACATGTTTTGTATATGTCTCAACTATCTGTTTCACAACATCCATGCCTTCTTCACTTTCAAGCATGTGATGGATGTTTTCTATGGTAGGAATTGTAGTGGCTGAAATGTTTTCCAGGTTTACTTGATGTTGGAGATGTGTTAAGTCCCCATGAATGTGAATGATTTTATCTTGCGATATATGATCTTTTTTTGTGTGAACTTGCATGTTATTGGAAGGAAAAGAGTTACTAAAGTTAGTATCCATGACTAGTGTACAAGTTTCCATACTAGTAGTGGAAAATTTAGATAACCGAGGATCCACAACAAGTGTATTATCATGGGATAACATGAGTCTCGAACTTCTTCTCACTAAGGTATTAGCAATAGGACACCCAACACTCATGCAAAGGTCTCGAAATGTGAGTGAATGTAAATGCAATGTAAAATAATAAGAATGAAATGCTTAATGCTAAAATTATGGAAAGTAAAACACAAATATAGAAACAAAAAATAGAAACTCACAAATTGCAAATTAAATGCTAGAAAATGCAGTGAAAAATATGCAGCTAGACTAAGTCGCCCAGGGTGGTGAATGAGTCTAGGTAGTGATTTTTTGAAAATTTTCTAAATATTTTAATTGGATTTTATGATTTTTAGGTTTTTAGATGTAGATCTATAATATGAAAATCCAGAATTTTGTGAGTTTTTAATGAAATGAAGTGCAAAAATACAAGCTATATGAGATTTTCACTAATACAAATTTTAAAACCCTAGGATGCAAATTAAACAATGCAACATGCAATGAAATGTTAATGTAAGCTATTCCTATGATGTAAATGCACTAAAAATAAAAAATAGAATGTTCAAAATGCAGGTTCACCAAAATGAACCTTAATTTTTTGGGGATAGGCACTCTCTTACACTTCTAGGGTTTTGCACCTAAAAGGAGAAAGGTATCCAAAAAATCTAGGTGATTCACTAAAGACTAATGCTAATGATTGAAATATGTCTAAATAGAATGCCATATATGCAAAGAACTGATAAAATAGATGAATTATTAATGCAAAACTAAGGAAATGTAAGATATTTGGAAACATAATGTGATATGCAAAATGAACTAAAAATGCAAATAAATTATAATAGAAATTGATGAAACTAGAGAGGAGCACTTGGAAATTGGAATGTGATGTAGAGAGGCTCTAGAATCCTGCAGATATCATTGTTGATTCCAACTGGGACACTTACGCCAAGTTGGGCAACTTAGTCCTATTTCGGGGAAATTCTACTTGAATAGGTTTTAGCCAAAAGGGTGTCCAGAACAATAGAAAGAAATTTTTAGGCCTGGTAATGGGACAATTTGCCACTAATGGTGACTTAGTCCACCTTCAACTTTTAGGAATTTTGAAGATGCAATCTGTAGATCTCGGTCTGCACTTTTGTTCCTGATAAATTTTTGAATCTGAATCTATAGAATCTAGTTTATAGGTGATATCCAAGCTTCTTTAAGGATTTTGTTGACTTTGAAAGACTTTGATGAATTGATGACACCTTTTAACACATTTCTCTTTGAAATATCTGCATAAAAGAAATGCAAAACATATACAAAGAGGGGAAAACAGATTAAGGGTTAATGAATAGGGGTTTGCCTTGGTCAAACCCTAGTTTGGTAATTAAACCCTTGAAAATGAAATGAAATGAAATGTGAATGATGAATGAACAACATGCAATGCTACAACTCACCAAACCCTTGAAGTATAAATCTAAAGATATGCAAGTAGAAGCTCCAATGGATGTAGACTTGATAATGCCAAAGTGAATGCTTGATAATATCTTGAATATTTAAGTGAATGAATGGGGGTGAAAATGAGAGGAAAACCCTATATTTATACATGATTATACAAAAAATTTCAAAAATACCACATCACAGGGCAATCTCAAGGATTATAAAATAATATCCCGCCAAAATTTTGAAATAATTTTGATTTTTGAGCCAAGTGGGAGTAAGTCGCCCCTAGTGGCGACTTGGTCCCACTAGGGCATTGTTAATGTGTCTCGAGAATTAAATTGTATTAAATGATGTTTAATGGGATTATTCTCTAAAACACACTTAAGTAGAGCATGTAAGTGTATTAAGGGGTCATTTAAACATAATAAAGGGTCAAATTATTGATGAAAAGTCTAAAAAATCATGAAAGTTTGTTACAACACTTTACAACACTTTGAAATAAGGCTTGGTAAGTGATAAAAAGAGGTTATTTAAGTGAATTATAATCAAAAGGTCCTAGAAAAGTGTTAAAGTGGGTTACAACACTTCACAACTTTTTTACAAGACATCATAGAATTCTTATTGACTCAAAAGGGTCCAAGACCTCCTGTGAATGTGTTGACCACATTACAACATTAAATCTAGGCAAAACTAGTCCAACATCCATAAGAAATACGCAAATGAGTGTGAAAATGTGCAAGGATACATTTTTTTTGCACTACAATTTGATGTCCCTCCCTCCAAGAACATGAAATAAATTTTACTTCAAGAATTCATTTTGTGCATATCATAGAGTTCATGGTCATTATAGTAATGAATGGAAGGATTTGAAAAACAAAATTCAATATCTTAAGGACTGTGGTTGGGTTGAAGCACCTAGTTCATCTTTTCATTTTGGCTCATCCTTGTCCCACACTAAGTGGGGGCAAGGGGTTAAGTAGCCTTGTCAATATCTTAAGGGGTATGTCATTTATCGATTATCGCTTTTGGCTAGTTCACTACCTTCCATGTATATGTAAGAGCAAGCTTGGGATGTGGATGACATGCCTTAAGTTGACTCACATGTATTCATGATGTAGTTTGATTCAGAAACATATGACTTGGAATAGGGCTTTCTGAATAAGCTCTCATGTCTTCTTCTACTTTAAAGAAATTTCTCATAGCAATGGTGTTAGAAACCACTTTAAAGTGGGGGAATACATCAACACTCATGTTTCATTGTACGATTTTCTTGCTTCTTGTGATGCGTTCCATTCTTGGTGGTGTCATTAGGTTTGATTTCCTTCGAGAGTGTGATATTGTTGGAAAAATGAAGAACATCTCATTTTGATACTTTGTGTTGTCATTGATGTCATCATGATATATGAGTTGCAAAGTGCAAGATCAAGACTAAAATTATTCTAGTATTCTAATTTGGTATTTGAACTGGTATTTGGCTTATATCCTCTGGTATTTTGGTCCACATTTGTTTTTTGGTAATTTCTATTGCTGGTGGTTTTGGAAAATGGTTTGTAGATGTTGGGAGCACATACATTCAAGATCTCACATATCCAGTTGCTCATATGGTGTATTGGTATTACATTGGTGTTTGCATTTTGTGGTAATAGGTTTATCCTTGGCCGACCTAATGAATGTATTGTGTAATGATAAAATACTTTTGTTATACAGATATATTTGTGACCTATTTTAGGTCTTTTCCAACATAATGTAGTGTATTATAGGTTTGAATTATCTTTTTGAAATATTTTTTTGAATGCTTGAAGCTGACAAATGGTATTTTTGGTAAATAAGAACTACATCTAATTAGGTTGACCTAATTGATTCTTGCAGAGAGATCAAATATATATATTAGATAATCTTTTGAAGTTTGAAGATGTGAATTTTGGTGTGTATGGTGAAGTGTGTTAATTTTGTTTACTGAGCTACATTGAAATTGAATCTTCACTCACTAGGTGTATTCCATTAGTTCATTTTCTACCTGTAAGCCATTTTCTATCATTGTAATTATGTAGGTAGTGAGCCACCCATTTTTTAATATTTTATAACTATTTATACTATATTGTAAGCTAACATTCACCATGGTTTTTCCAATTTTGAGTTTTCCACATAAAAATCCTAGTGTTCATGTGTTCTCTTATTTCATGTTTTATTAATTATTTTAATTATCTTTGCTATTGTATGCATTGGAATAATTGGATGGTATCTGGTTAGAAAATTTAAGAAGATAATGGTTCAACCCCCCTCTCAGTATCTTAGACATTTAACAATTGGTATCAAAGCTCAATTCCTTTAGAGAAGCCTAACAAATTAAGGGAGATCCTAAAAAATGGAAGAAATGGTGTATAAAGGAGAGCTTCATACTACTATTGAGGATCTTGAAAATTTTGAAAGAGAAAATAGAGATCTGAAAGAAAATGTTGAAGATGCAAATGATTTTTTCCAAAAATTAAAGGAGCAATTGAAGAAGTTCAAAGATAGGTACAAGGAAGTAACTGATCAATTGAAGAAGGCTAATGAAGATAATGCTAGTCTAAAAGTACAAGTAGAAGAGAAGAAAAGAGTTGAAGAATGCCTAAAAAGTTGGTACAAAGCAAGTTTGAAGAGTGCAGCAATCTTGAACAAGAAGTTGTGAACCTGAAAGTAGATCTTGAGAAGGAAAAACTCTATGAAAACAATATCAAATCTAGCTCAGACAATCTTGATGAATTAATTGCAGGACAAAAACTGAGTAAAGACAAAGATGGTGTGGTAAATTATACTAGTGAAAGTTCTAAAGCTATGGACAATCAGAAGACCTAGAATAAAGGAAAGCAGAAAGGAAATTCAAGGAACTCTACTAGGAGACCTCCAATAAGACAACCTAATGCACAAAGGTATCCTTCTTTTAATGGAACTTGTTTTAAATGCAATAAATTTGGCCACAAAGCAACAAAATGTAGGAGTAGGATGAATTAGTTCCTTGATCCTTTTACTAGTCAATGTTTTGGACGAAAAATAATTGGACATAGGGAAAGTGAATGCAAAACCTTGATGATGAATCAATTTTATGGAAGAAGAATGAATCAATCCTTTAATGGCTATTGTTATACTTGCAACAAGTATGGACATAAAGATAAGCAGTGTAGAACAAGAATCAATGGAAGTCAATCTAATCAGAGAAATATTGTCTGCTTCAACTGCAACAAACCAGGACATGTTTCAATATTTTGCAGAAGCAAGAAGAGTAAGGAGACCAATCTAGTGGAAAAGAGTGAATGTGTGAAGAAGGTTGACAAAGATGAGATTAAGAAAGAGATGAATAAGATTTGGAGAAAGAAAGAAGAACTAGAGACTACTAATGAGTCTATGCCCTCATCTAGTACAGATGATTTATTTGGTGAGTAGACCTAACAAGGTCATAGGGGGAGCATTATTAGAAAATTATAAGAACCCCCAGGATAAATGGCATGTTAGAGGGTAGCATGAGGATGAAATGTGAAGCTTGAGTTTTTAGAGGTTCTAAAAAAGGAACCGGTGGAAAATATGGAGGGATGATCTTTTACGAAGAGAATTAGGATTTGTCTATGAAACATAGAATATTTTTTTAGTAGCTTTTTGGATTCTACCGCATTTAATGCGAATTAGGGTAGGTCATTATTTTATAAGGTAATTTTTTAAGGAATTTTGATCATTCAAGCATTTGGAGAAGTTGAAGAGCTTTTGGAGCATTCTTGAAGAGAATTGAAGTTCAAGTTGTGGAAACCCTAGTTGTAGTTCATCATGTAGAAAAAAGGTATTTTTATCCTATAAGCAATTGTGATTTTAGTTGGTTAAGTTGTTTAAGTTCAAAACTAGTAGAATGGAAACTCTTGTTGTTATGAAAGTGTCTAAGAGGCCGAGGCCCTCTTACAGAAAATATTCATCGAAGGTTTTCAAAGATGACCATAGGGGTACATTTTCGTCAATTCAACATGGAATAATGTCCACTAAAGATAAAAGGATGTATATTCGTGTGAAGTATGAGGAATATGATCACTTTAAATTGATTGATATTTGGAAAAAAGCACTTATTGGTGATGACTTCTTGGTAAAACCTGAGTACTCGAATGTGGTTGAGAAAAGGTTGGATAGATGGAATAATTTTCCTAACTTCATCTACGATGAGAAATATGTGAAACCAATCCTAAGCATAATTCATGAAAAATTCCTTTGGACTGATCACCCACACCTGATAACAAAGGAAGCAATTAGGGGTGTAACTAGACTTTGGGATAAAGGTACAATACCTATGTTAAAATCTATGAAGAATGAGGTTGTAATGGAACTCACAAGAGCCACATATGACAAAAGAGCCCTAGCGATGAAAACCATTACTAACCCTGCTATGAAGTATGTAGCCATGATGATTGGACATAAAATATATTTCACATAAAAAAGAGAATTTTGTTTCGGCCATAGCAATCTATATTGGTTTTGATATGGTTGAGAATGATGTTGATTATGATCTTTGTGAGCTTCTTTGGATACAGTTGCTAGAGAACCTAAAGTCAACAAAGGAAAGGAAGTATGCCTTCAAGTTTGGTTCATTGATCATATGCTTATTATTTTATTTCATGAAGAGACTTCCATGAAAGAATGACGAAGTACATTGGGACTCATCCAGACCTGTAGGACATCAAATTTTGTATTATATGCATAGTCAGGAAAATTTGGATGCTCAAGATAATGCACCGATAGCATTATTTTATGTATTTAAAATAAACATGAATGAAAGAGAGAGGATCCTAAGGAAAATTGTTGAGAATTATAAGGATGATATCATATTCCATTTTTCTTTATATGAATGCATGATTGAGGTTGTAGAACCTCGAACCTTCTAGATTTAGCCTATGGGATATGAGGTGATAGAAGATGAAGCTGATGGAGCTGATGGGATATGCAGAAAAGTCTGTGGAGATTCATATAGAGTAGTAGAAGCCTAAGATTAGGAAGAAAGTGGAGAAAATGCTCAAATAAGCTAGATTCACTGATGAGCAGATTTCCCTTGGAAGAGCTTAGGAGAACGATTAGAGGTAGAATCATTTGGCCCTAGTAGATCTGAAAGGAATACCTCTGCAAAACCCTTCGTAGCCCCTATAGCTAAGATTGAGCCTAGTGTGGTTGATAAAGGTAAAGGTCTTGTTTCCTCTAGACTGACTACAAGATCTGGGAAGAGGAAGGAAACTCCTTTGGTAGTTATTGCAAAGAGAGGAAGAAAAGAGAAAGCAATGAGGGAGAAAAATTTGAGTGTTACAGATGATCAGGATGATGAAGAAGATCTTGAAGCAAAGTTGGTGAGAAGAAAAAGAGGAGGTTTACCCTCTGGTGAAGGTGCATCTATAGAAGTTGTTGGTTCCAAGAGAGTACATATTCTGTCATATTTTGACAATGAAGAAGAGCAAGAGTTTGGTATATATGTGCACACCAAGCTAGAATGAAAGAAGGCTAAGGTAGATAGTGAAGCCTTTGAAGACCAAAGAAATGAATAGAACATTTCAATAAGTTCTGGTCCCTGATTTAAACTAGAGCCAACTCTTACTTGCTTTCTACATTCTGAGAATATGCTTCAACCCACAACTGAATATTATGATAAGGTTGGAGAACAAGATAAGTAAACCTTTCTTTTAGTTGTTATTGAATATGTTATCATCTTAGAAGTTAAGTGGGATAATATAAGGAAAGATGTACCTGAAATCATTTGGGATGCTCTGATGAAAAGGATATTGGAAGATGTTGTGATTGAAGAGAAAATTACAAATGGTGCATATAATAAGATAGGGTCTTCCCTGACTCCAGATGACCTAGAATCTTTGAAGAATATTTATGTAGACATGTTTTAGATGAAGAGTAGAGTAAACATGTTGTTGACAAGAAATAAAAGGATGACAAAGAATGTCAAAAAGGAAATAACAAAGGTAATTCATGAGAAAACATAAAAATATGGTATGATTAAGACCAATAATGTTGCTGCTACTAATAATGATAAGGAAAGTATTCCCCATGATATAAGCAATGAAGATATTTCTAGAAATTTTGGGCGATGGATGGGGTCCGCAACTTTGTGGGCTGAGCTAGGGTGTTCGAGCCCGAGCTCATGACTGATCTTCTTCTGCTCCTGCATGGTTTGGGTGGGGTCTTGGTGTACATTCGGGGGGGATGAATCCTTTCTCAGGTGTCTTATTTGCTTTCTATGGTGCACGACTGATGTTTATTTGGGTCTACATTTTTTGTGTGCTCGAAGGTCTCTTTGGCATCCTATGTGGTGGATTTTTTTGCAGGGTTTCTATGGTGGTGCATGCAGTGGTGCACGGGGTGTTGAGAGCAAGGTGTGGTGCTCCCTCTCCTTGCCTGGTGTGGATGTGAGTGGGCTCGTGTGAAAGGTGCTTGTGCTGAGTGTAGTTTTGGGGGTGTGGTGTGGGTTTCTCCCACCCAATACCATTTATCATTTTTGCATACTCGTCTAGGGCTTGATGGCCTTTTCGAAGCGTGAGACATCTAGGGCGTCTCTTGATTTGGACTTTCATGCGGCGATTGGATCGAAGTCTCTGAATCAAGGCATGGAATCTTTTGATAATAATTTATTTTCTCTGGATCGATGGTTTGTTGCAGCGGGTTCATCTAATGGTTTGAGGCTCAAGAAGATTAACAGTTGTCTCGAGCATTGCCAAGAGAGGCCTAAATTGGTGATCCTACCTGAGATGATTGCTGAAGATGTTGAATATTATACGAACCACTCTTTATATTGCAAATTTTTGGGGATGAGGGTTTCTCTACAATTTTTGGAATCTTGGGCCCTAAGGACTTGGGCACCAGAGGGCGAAATGGAGATCATGTTGTTGGAAAATAGTTACTTCATGGTTACCTTTAATTGCATGGCTGATCGCACTAGGGTCTTTGAGGGAGGTCCTTATTTCCATAACCAGGTGGGGTTGTTTATCAAACCATGGCATGTTGGCTTTGTCCCCTCGAAGGAGTTCCCAAATCATGTTCCCATGTGGGTTCTTTTTCCTTGGTTTCTAGTGGAATGCTGTCGGGAGGATGCTTTGCACTTGTTGGTGTTGATGCTTGGAAAACTAGTTGGATCCTCATTGCAAACCTTGGGTAAAAAAGTAATGACTTTTTCTCACATTTGTGTTGAAATTGATCTTAGTAATCCTTTCCCCGATGCTATAGATATGTGTGTGGGATCCTTCTCTTGGGTACAGTAGTTGGATTATGAGACTTTTCCTTTCCATTGTCATCTATGTCATGAATATGGGCAGTTGTTGTGTAGACGTCCATGATATAAGCCGGTGGAGTCTCAACATGCACAACATCCCTGAAACCCTCCTACGGCTGATAAGGGGAAGGTTCTTTCCTCTGGAGAGGTTGTTGGTGCTGATGGTTTTGTTCAGGTTAAGGCTCATAATAAGAACCGGGGCCAGAAGAGGACCTTTAAGGATCGACAGGATAATGATACTTTTAATAGGTTTGAAGTGTTGGATGATCTCAACCAGCAAGAAGTGAACCTAGTCTTGTTGAGTCTGGTTTAGGAGGTTGAGGATTCTACAAAAGTGGACAATATCTCTAGTGTTTCATTGATTCCATCAAGCGGCGATAATTTACACATGGATACAGATCAACAGTTAGTGGTCTCAGAGGTGCCAGTTCTTTCAGCCGTGGCACTAAGAGATGGTAGGGATTATTCTCCTTCTAGATGAATAGTATGTTTGAATGTGACTAAGTGCAATAAACCCTCTCCTCAGTTGGTCCTTTTACAGAGAGATCTTAAGAAAGGTGGGGCAGAGAAACATGCCAAACTTGGTAGAAAGAAGGATCTAGAAAATATCAAGTTGATAGGTGAGACTTTGGTGGAGTTAGGGTCGGTAAAGAATTTGGATTCTCTTTTTTCAAACCCCTAAAAATGATTATATTATCATGGAATGTAAGGGGCTTGAACAACAACCCTCGACAAAAAGTAGTTCATGATTTGGTTAGGAAACATGGTCTCGATATTTTTTTTTGCAGGAGACCAAGCTATCAGTGGAGAATATGTTTAGTTTGGCACCTAAGTTGTGGTGGAAGGGGGAGTGTCAGTGCATTGGTGCTCATGGGTCTTCTGGGGGAATAGCTTATTTGTGGAACCCATGACAGATCTGTCCTCTTTGGTGGGTGTCCTCTAAATTTCCTATGTCTATGATTGCTTCTAGCTTTGAGATAGCAGAGATGTTGCTCCTTTCTAATATCTATGCTCCTATTGATCTTCGGGGTAACCAGTCTTTGTGGTCCCATATTTGGTTTGTCTGTAGTTTGGCTCCTTTCCATCCTTAGATCCTAGCTGGAGATTTTAATGTTATCACTGAGTTAGCTAAGAAGCGTGGTGGTACTACATGGATGGAGCCCTCTATGAGGCTCATGTGTGATAACATTGATGCTTTGAATTTAGTGGATATTAAGCCCAGTAATGGACAGTTTACTTGGAACAATCACAAGATTGGGGATAATTGTATTGCAGAGAGATTGGACCACTTCTTGGTTTCTTATTACTGGATTGGTGGTATGCGGTCTTCTTGTTTTGAAATTTTGTATTGGAGAGGATCTAACCACTGGCCTATCAAGCTAGTTATTGTGTCAAGTTGGGTGCCTCATTCTCCTTTTAGATTTTAGCTCATGTGGTTGCGGGACCAATCTCTATATGATCATGTGGCTGATTGGTGGAGACGTGGTAGACCTGCTTTCAGTACCGCAATGTACACCTTTGCTAAACTTCTTTAGTATGTGAAATATCAGCTCAAGCGGTGGAATCTTCATTGCTTTGGGAACATCTTTCATGCTAAGGCGGCTGCTCAAAATGAATTGGATGGTATCATGAGACTGATAAGGGAGGGTGGGGTGACTGAGATTTTGCTTCAAGAGGAGGCTCAGGCTTTGAAAGCTTTGGAGGAGTGCGATCTATAGGAGGAAATGTATTGGAAACAAAAGGCATGGATATAATGGCTTTAGGAAGGGGATAAAAACATTGCTTTTTTCTTCAATTCAGTGAAATCCAAGAGGCAAGGCAATTCTATTTCGGTTCTAGTGAATGACCGAGGTGAGCAACTTTCCTCCTTTCCTGAGATCTCAAGAGAGGTGGTGCATTATTTTTCCTCTCTTTTTTGGGAGGATTCACAAGGGGGGTCTCTTGAAGAAGCCTAGGTTCTTTCTTGTATCCCCCCTTTGGTTTCTAGAGAAATGAATGAGCTTCTTATGAGAAATATCACACTAGAGGAGCTTGAGGGGACTGTTTTCTAGATGAAGAAAGGGAAAGCTCCTAGACCTGATGGCTTCTCGGTGGAGTTTTTCCAAGATTTCTAGGATATTATCAAGCTGGACCTTTTAGCTATTTTTTAGGAATCTCAACGGAACAAGGAGTTGCTAAGAGCTTTAAATTCTACCTTTTTTTCCCTCATTCCCAAGTGTGATGGGGCTGATAGGTTAAGTCAATTCCATCCCATTTCTCTCTACAATGTCATTTATAAAGTTATCTCTAAGTTAATTGCTGACAGGTTAAAAAAGGGGCTTAAGGAGCTGATCTCTGAGGAGTAGAGCGGTTTTGTGGTGGGATGCAAATTCTGGATGGGATTGTTATTGCAACTGAGACCATTCATTCTATGGCCTGCTCCAAAGAAAAGGTGATGTTCATTAAGTTGGATATGGCTAAGGCTTATGACAGGGTCAGATGGTCCTTCCTTCAAAAGGTTCTCAATGTCTTTGGTTTTGGGGAAGATTGGATTCATTGGGTTATGAGTTTCGTTACTTCAGTTTCTTTCTTTATGATTATTAATGGAGAGCACTCTGAGTTATTTGGTGCTTCTAGGGGGATTTGTTAGGGGGATCCCATGTCTCAGTATCTATTTCTTCTCTTTACTGAAGGTTTGGGGTAGTTAATTAGAATAAATGTGGAGGTTGGTCTAATTCAGGGTTGGTAGTGGGGTGGTGACTTGCCTCCACAATCGCACCTATAGTTTGTGGATGATACTACTCTGATGGGAAAGGCTACAATGCATGAAGCTGCTAATATTCGTAGGGTGTTGGATGTCTACCTAATTGCCTCAGGACAATTGATTAATGAAGATAAATCTTCCATCTTCTTTTTTAATACTCTGGGCCTCATCCAACAATGGATAGCTCAGACCTTGAGATTTCAAATTGGGAATCTTCCTTTGACCTATCTTGGTATCCCTATCTCGAATGGGTGATTTCCTAGGGAGTCCTGGAAGAGTATTTTGGATAAATTTTGGGTAAAAGTTAATCACTAGACTCATAGGTGGTTATATTTTTCTGGGTGTGTTCATTTAGTCAAGTCGATGGTGCAGGATTTTCCCATTTATAGATGCATGCTCCAGGTTGCCCTTGGGAGCTTTGTTAAGCAATTTGATTCTATGGATAGGCATTTCTTGTGGGCTGGTAGTTTGAGGTCTTCTAAATGGAGTTTGGTTAGATGGGAGGTTGTTTGTAGCCTGAAGCAGTATGGGGGTCTTGGATTACGACAATCAACTTTGACTAGGGTGGCACTTGTTGCGAAGCTGGATTGGTGGTGGTGCATTGAGCAGGATAAGATTTGGGATAGGGTCCTATCCAAAAAGTACTTCTTGGGGATTCCTCAGGCTAATATTCCTTGGTATCCCCTTGTTGGGAAGGGTTCGGTGATTTGGGGGACCCTCAAAAAGGGGGTTGCTCTTATTAAGGATGGTTTATTTTGGATCTGCAAGCAAGGGACCCAAGCCTAATTCTGGTTTGATTCTTGGGATGGCTCTCCTCCTCTCATCTCTTAGTATCTTAATTTATTGAATCTTTTCCAGAGGTTTCTTGAGGTTGGTTGGTCACAAGTGAGTGACTTTAAATCATTCTCTTCTTGCAGGAAGCTTGAGGTGGCTAGATGGAAGTCTCTTGATGTTTGGATGGATGTTGGTTTGCAAGAGGAATGTGTTGTATTGCAAAGTGTTCTTTCTAGTCGACGATGTAATTCTCTCTAGGAGGAAGATGTGCTTTCTTGGGATCATCATCCTATGGGTGTCTATACGGTGTTATCTTCCCACAGGGTGATTGGGGAGGAAGTTCAGTGGTGGAAGAAGGTCTAGAGCAAGTTCTCCTAGCCTAAGTGTAATTGCTTTGTCTGGCTGTTGACCTAGAATAAGTGTTTGACTTGGGACAATATCAAGAAGAGGGGTTTCCAAGGCCCTTTTGTTTTTGTTTTGTGTGGGGTTGCTGAGGAGGAGTATTCTCACTTGTTTTTCTGTTGTCCTTTTGCTATCCAAATCTGGCATTTTTGGTGGGGTGTTTGGTGGAGGCCCTATGTTCATGCTTCCTCCTTGATTGAATTTTGGAATAGTGTGGTAGACCTCCCTCTATGACCTCTTTCTTATAGGAAGTGTGGTTCATGGGGCCTATCTTTCTACTATGGAAGATTTGGTTGGAATGGAATAGGTATATTTTTCGTGGTGAGAAGAAGCTTGTGCAGTAAGCTTGACAGAGAATTTTGAGCATGATTCAGGAGACGGTGGAGGCTAAGTGTGCTATTAGCTTTTTGCTAGAGAAAAGGGATGTTGAGGTGGTGGAGAGATTAGGGATTCAGGGGTTTTCTGTGACTTCTTCTTGTGTTAGGAGAGGGTGGAAGGTGAAGCAAAAAATTCATAGGATGGGTAGCTGGCAGTTCCTGCCTGATGGGGTTCTTAAGATTAATATTGATGGCTCTTCAAGGGGAAATACGAGACCTATTGGTATTGGGGGGATTGGCAAGGATTCTTTAGGTTCGATGGTTTTTCATTTTTCAATCGATGAGGGGTTGAAGACTATCAATGTTATGGAAGGTTTGGAAATCCTTTGTGCCTTTGAGAGGGCTCATGCTTTGGGGTAGAGAAGGATTATTTGCAAATCTGATTCCTAGGTCTTGATCAATTTTCTCATTGAGTGAAAAGTGGAGGGGGTCAGTTGGTAGTTGGCTATAATTGTGCAGCAGATTTTGCAAGTTAGTTTGTTGATGGAAATGGTGACTTTTGTTCATATTTCGAGGGAGTGGAATAAAGCTGCTAATTGCTTGGAAAAATGGGCTTCTGAGCATGTCGGTGGTTGGAGAATCGAGAAGTGGGGGTTTATTCCTCTAGAGCTTTGCTCTGAGTTGGAGGGAGTTCTTGCTAAGGATAAGGCTAGTGTTGGAGTTGGCTGACTTTGGTTGTGTTCTATTTTTCTATTTTTGTTGTTTTTGGGGACTTTGGTCCTTTTCTTTATTTGTAATGTTCCTTTCTAATTTTTAATATAGTTTTTACCCCTTCTTATTAAAAAAAAAGAATATATTTCTAGAAATTTTGATGTTGAAATTAATATTGGTGATGAAAATAATGTGCAGAATGAAGGAGAAGTTGAGCCTAAGATGCATAATGATGCTCCTTCAGAGCACACTTAAGTAGAAGAAGGAAATAGTGAACAAAGAAATGTCGAAGAAGAAAGACAAGACAATGATGAAGAAGAAGGACAAGACAACCCTGAGAAAGAACAAAATAAAGATGAAAAGGATGGAAACGAGGAAGAAAAAAATAATGACAAAGATAATGATAAAGATAAAGATGAAGACAAAGAAGAAGAGAAGAAAGGAGAGGAAGAGGAGGAAATAGAAGAAGAAAAGGAGGAAGAGGAAGAGAAAGACGAAAGGACAAAAAGAAAAACAAAGATACTAAAGGGAAAAATAAAGAAAGTGAAAGGAAAATTATGAATTAACTTAAGATTCCCAGAGAATCATCCTCCAGTAATGATGTTCTAAAAGGTTTTCTTTCAAAGAAAATTAGATTTCAGTCGGTAATTCCCTAGGAGCTTTTAGAAATTCCTATGATTGTAGGGTTTGGTGGACATGGAGAAGATGTTTTGGGTACATAAAGTAATGTTGGGAGATACTATACAAGCATCCAGTAGGAAGGAAATTGTAGAAGCACATCAAAGCGGAACAAAACTTGTGGAGGATTCCCTCAAGGCATTACAAGAAGTAATACCTGATGCATCCATTGATACATATCTCGCCCCTATTGAAAATATAAGATTGTTGTTAGATTCTCTCAAGGAGTATGCCTTTGGGATTAGTGAAAAGGAATCACAAGAGGTTGAGTAGAAATTGGTGGTGAGGTTACTGGCTCTACATGAAAAATGTACACTTGCACATTCTAGAGTTGAAAAGAACCTGGAAGCCATGAAGGTTTGTGAGTTAGAAGCTAATTTTCTTCTTGCTTATTGCTTAAACTGGTTGGATGCCACTCAAAATATTAAGGTTGTAATGGATTCCATTGCTTCTTAGCTATCAATAGTCTTTGGTACTTATAGTCTATCTAAAGATAGAGACAACTCAACCTAGAATGTAATCTCTATGCATACAGACTTTTTTTTTTGTTTTACAAAAGTAGAAGGAAGAAAGTATTAGGAAATTTGATAGGTTGAGTGAAATTGTAAGAGCTGAATTCACTCTGGTTGGAAAGGCTCTAGCTTGCATAGAAAATATTGAAAAGATAAATTTGAATCCTAATACCTCAAATGGTGTAGAAGAAATTCTGATTGAGTTGGAGTCTCTAAACATGATTCTGATTACTACTCAGGATAGTTGGGAGAATGGAAAATCAGTATGGGAAGGTATCCTTAAGGAGCTTCAAGGCTCATCATTTTTCAGTTGATATGTGTTTCCTTGTTTTTCTTTTTTTTAATGCTTTTCAACTATTTTTGGGACACCCTTTGTCCTTGATGTCAAAGGGGGAGTGGAGAATGGTGAAATGGTGTTAGGGGGAGAAGTACTGTAAATAAGGAATTTTGTAAATATTAATTTTGGTTTTTGGCACATGTTGCCATCAATGACAAAGGGGGAGATTGTTGGAAAAATGAACATCTCATTTTGATACTTTGTGTTGTCATTGATGTCATCATGATATATGAGTTGCAACTACAAGATCAAGACTGAAGATATTTTGGTATTCTAGTTTGGTATCTGAACCGTTATTTTGCTTATATCCTCTGGTATTTTGGTTTGCATTTGTTTGCTAGTATTTTCTATTACTGGCGGTTTGGGAAAATGGTTTATAAATGTTGGGAGAATGTACATTCAAGATCTCACATATCTAGTTGCTCATATGGTGTATTGGTATTATATTGGTGTTTTAATTTTGTGCTAATAGGTCTATCCCTAGCCAACCTAATCAATGTATCATGTAATGATAAAATATTTTTGTTATGCAAATATATACATGCAACCTATTTTAGGTCTTTGTCAACATAATGTAGCATGCTAGAGGTTTGAATTATCTTCTCAAAATATTTTTGTGAATGCTTGAAGCTAATAGATGGTATTTTTGGTAAATAAGAAGTGAATCTAATTAGGCTGACCTAATTGATGCTTGTGGAGAGATCAAATATATAAATTCGATAATCTTTGAATTTTGAAGATGTGAATTTTGGTGTGTATGATGAAGTGTGTTAATTCTATTTACTGAGCTACATCAGAGTTGAATCTACACTCACTAGGTGTATTGCATCAATTCATTTTTTGGCTGTAAGCCATTTTTTGTCATTGTAATTCTATAGTAAGTGAGCCTTTGTTTTTGGACAGTGAGTCCTAGCAGTGAGCCACCCATTTTGTAATATTTTCTAATTGGTTAGACTATATTGTGAGCTAACACTCACTGTGGTTTTTCCCATTTTGGGTTTTCCATATAAAAAACCTGGTGTTCATGTGTTCTCTAATTTCATGTTTTGTTAATGATTTTAATTATCTTTGTAGTTGTATGCATTGGAATAATTGGATGGTATCCAGGGTCAGAAAATTTAAGAAGATACTAATTCACCCCCCCTCTTAGTATCTTGGACATTTAACAAATATTTCTTTTACTTTTCCTCTCTTGGAAACATTAAGTACAATGTTCCCTAAGATGAGACCTTGTATTTATCCTCTCTTGGAGATGTTAACCACAATGTTCCCTAAGATGATACCTTGAACAAACTAAGCAAAATCCTTTTGAACATCCCTCTTTCTTATTGTGTTGCATTTTGTACCTTATCAAATTCATCAAAGGAATAGCTTTGGTATGGTTTTTTGGGGGCTCACCTAGTGGACAACTAGCTTCACTAGCCCTTGTGAGCATCCATTTGGTACCTATAGACATGCAAAATTAACATTATGCATCCGCTCATTAAATTAATCAAGCTCATCCATTCATTAGGTAAATTAAAATCATTAAGTTCATTCCTAAGGTTGTTCATTTAAATTAAATAAATCAAACATCAACCTTTTAATTAAATAAACCAAAATTTATTAAATTGAAATCCAAATGCATATTCCATCCCTCTTTGATTTAAATAAATCAAAATATTTAAGTCAAAGGGGTCAAACTCACCTAATCATCATTAAGCTAATCTAATCCTAATTAGCCTAGCCTAACTACCCATCACATCCTCTAGATATTCCCACTTGCACAAATAAATCAATTTATTGATTTATTGAAATTCAACATTTTCCATCAACATGGCATCTTTGCAGAATATTCTCTCAAGTTTGAATTCAAAATCAAGTGGACATGTACATCCAACAAAGCAATTAATAAGCTCTTTCATGTCCCCCACTCAGCATTTACTCTCAAATTCAAATTTGAAATCTCCCTCTCTTTGTCACATTGACCAAAATGTGCTCATTCTCAAGCCTATCACAAGTTGACAAGTGGCTCCATTTGATTGGTCAAATCATTATCCCACATTGGTCCCTTTTGAGCACTCTTAGCACTTGAAAATCTATAAATCAAAGGCTTCATTCTTCATCAAATCCTCCACAATCTTAGCATTTCAAGGAATTTCATCATCTAACTTATTTATCAAGGATTGGGAAAGGGCTTATTTCCATAGAAGCACCAATCCACTATGGAATAGATTATTTACTATGCTCCTTAGGATTTCAACTAGTTTGTTTTGTTATGTTTGTAGAGCATAAGTGATTATTTCATAAAGAATACCTTTTTATTTGCTTTCTTTTAACTAACTTCATGATGATATACATGGAATAGAGTTTAAGATTGCAGATTTAAAATGGTGTTATATTTGGCGCCCACCGTGTTTGGTTGTATTTTGCTTTGTTTTAAAAAACAATGCTAATGTTTGCTTGTAGTTTTCTAATGTCGCATCTACCAATTGCTTTAGCTGAAAATATTTTAGGAAAGCATCTAGTGCTATCCACAAATTCCTTATTTGCTGTTCACAACATAAGTCATAAATGAATGTGTGCTATAAAGTGTTTATTTGCTGTTCAAATTGACTTCTAGCTTTGGGCACATTTACTCCACTTCATACTATCCAAATCTTTATTGCAGCATCGACACCTTTCTTGGGTTTAGTGCACATAAGTCACCTACATTTGCCATTGGCATATAGGCAATTTTCTTCCAAAATCCTACGCATTTATCTCACATGTGTGTTCTGGTTGTGTAAATCTGCTTATGGTTATATCATTTTCTTGTGCTTTCTCTTGAACAAGTTCACATGCCTCCTCTGGGATTATATATGTTCTTTGAAAGTACTCTGTATTGTTTCTTGAAGAAAAATGGCTACGCACTAACTTGGAGAATTTTCTTTTTACATATATCGTCCTATTAACAAAGTATTGGGGTTTATTCTACTCGCAATTGTTGCTTTGAAGTTTTCTCTTGGAAATATCGGTCAGAAGCCGTGGACTTTCCGGATTTTCCACCTGCCAATAGCATTTGCTTAAAGCTATCATTGCATTCCATAAAGATCAAGTTTGGGAGAAGAATTTTTGTCTATTAGTATTTTGTTTAGCATTCGATCTGACTTCCTTCAGCTATGAATTGTTATTTATACCTTTAGGCATCCTTAACAAACCCATTTTGTTTATACCCTACAATCATGGCATCCCTAGAGACCATATCTTTTTGAGGCGTACATCCTTAAGTCATGTATTTGATGCACTCTTAAATCTAAATGTTTGCTGCATATTAGTATTTGTAGTGTTGAATGTTCAGGGCGTCACCAAGCCAACCAACTCGGGCATGAAGGTCAGACCTACACTCCTAATGGTTAATTGCATATGTAATATAATAGGGGCTGCAAATGTGTGAAGTATGTGTAGTCCTCATTCACCAAACATTCATGACTGCGTGCAACCTTCATGAATGTGTGAAGCTGGCATTTATTTTCACACTGGTAGAGAAGATATAGAAAAGGTTGTTTGTCTTTACGCCTGCCACTGGCATTTTCTTGAAATTTCCTGACGCCTTTTTTCATCTATGCCAATCCCGTGACCAAAGTACATTGCCACTAACATTGCTTGAAATTTTGAGTAAGTAAAACAAATGCTTTGTCATTTAATATTGCCATGTTCTCATCATTGTCATCCCAAAAGTCTTTAAATGATCCATTGTCAGATAAGTGCATACGTTTTATACTCACATAGTTGAATTTCAATTAATCAAAAATCATATTCGATTCATCTTTGGCTCGAATTTTGAAGAAGAGATGAAAAGGCAAGATTGAATCTTGGGAAGCACCAACCAATCAACGACTGCTAGTATAGGCAAGAAGAATGGCAAGGGATGCCCACCCATTGTTAGGAGGAGCAGCACCATGAATAGACTTCCTCCTTAGCTATTTGGCGGGTGGTTCCTTGTGACCAATAGATGATATAGGTTGGGTCGCACCAAACAACAATATCAAAGTATCATCTATACCAGAACTATGTGCATGCACTTCACATTTTCTTGTTATTTGAGTGCCTTTATGATTTTCTTTTCAAAACAATGAATGCAATAATAATGGTAGCATTTACTGTCTACAATCTGAAGTAGCTTTCTTTCTATTAGTTGGGCTTTCTTTCTATCAACTGAGTTTTCTTTTTGTCCATCGATAAGCTATCGGGCATGAGGAGGTTGTTGTGATTGATTTGAAAGCAATAATGCCAGCTGCTTCTATGACAAATGCATTGTTTTCTTTTATCTTCACGCAATCTCTGTAGATTTTCATTTATTTGCAACTACAACATCTAACAACATATTCTTTTGTCTACTAGATCAGTGTTCATACCTTGTTCCAACATGCCATTATTTACTCTAAACAACGTACTTCACCTGCCCATTTGCATTCTTTATGCTCCATTTTCTCACTGTGGGAAAATCACTGACACATGATCTTGGCACATGACAAAGCCTTATTTATTTCAGATTTATATTTTGATCTCTTTATTTATGGTGGCAATGGTGGTTATGTTATTTGCAATGTATTATTGCTTGGAGAGATATGGTTTTGTCTATACCTCTTCAATCATTTAAATCACTTGTTGATATTTTAGTATTGCTGCCTTTATTAATGCCCAAAATGTTTGGCCAAGCATTAAAATCCTTCGCTAACATATCCTCTGTCTATTATTTTTGATTCAGAGGAGTTCAAAAATTTTAGTTTTTAGATGTTGACTTTGCCTATGGCTTTTATGACTTGAGGAGGCATGGTATACAAGAAAGCTTTATCATGGACTGAAGTTATTATCAAATTTTTGAAGGAATCAATATAACATCTACACCAAGAATCCCCAAAGGACAACTTTCTCTTTATTTGACTATTGATTCCTTATGACTGCATTCATTATGTTTGAAATTGTATTCATTATATTATTGAAATATCATACTTCTTATTTGTGATAACTTTGTATTGTTTTGCAGGTTGACGTCAAAATCAAACATTGAGATCGAGCGAAAAATGAGAGCTAGATTGGAGTAGAGTGAAATTGAACATTGAAATTTGGAGTTGATAAAGCATTTTTTAATGCTTGGAGATTCTATCTCATGCCTTAATTTTCTATTTCATGCTAACTCATCTTTAGTTTTGGGCTTTAAAAAAAAAAAGAACATTTCAAAATGCTTGGAGAGTTTGTCGTATGCTTTAATTTTCTATTTTAGGCTAAACTCATATTTCATTTGGTGCTTTAAAATGAACTCATCATTGCTTTGAGGCTTAAAATGAAAATGTGTTTTTTGTTTTTCATAATCTCTTATTCAAAGTAATCTCATCTAAAAAGGCGTATGCACTTCTCTCGCCCTTCACGGCGATCTTGAGAACCAAAAGTCTTTTTGATGACATTAAGTTGCATAAAATATTGCCTCCACATTTCATTTTGGAAACTAAAATTGAACAATATCTTGTGCAAGTGTGAGTGGGGACATTATCGTGTATATTCTCTTTCTTTGTTGCCATCAAAGATTGATCAAGTTACAGATTTTTTCTTTAATACTCACTTTTGTTTATCCTAGAGGGCCTATATTGGGGAAAAAATAATCACCCAAGGGAGCGACTCAACCGGTAACACTCTAAACCCAAGAGTATTTCCAGCCGGGATATAAATGTGGGTATTGGAAGAAATGCCAATATCATGCGGTTGATTCCAACGAGATGGATCCAAAAGGGGACTCTCGTCGTATGGGTCAATCTCCACAAATGGAAAGTCTGAAATAGAACCCTTGTTTTGTAGTGACCAATTAATCCATTGAGCGAGTTTATCGAAGTGATGCATTGGAACTCAAATTCCAAGAAGTTACTTGCCATCTCTGATCTTGGTTGAAATATAGAGGTTAAGACTTCATTCTTAACATACCTTTATATTTTTTCCTTGGTTGCATGTAAAATCATCTCTTCTTCTATGAAGGGCATGAGGCAAGCCCACTAAGAAAAACATACCAATTGAGCTAGGATGTTATATTGCTTGTGAGTCAATTTGAAAACACAGTGCTTTGATCGAAAACATTGAAAACCAACATTCAACATGACCATCAAATCTCAAACCCTTTAGGAGAGGAAAATATCCTTGAACAAATTCACATGTTATTGCTTTCCCTTGGGATTCATTTCCTTAGAGGCTTCTAAGCATTTAGATTTCATCTCAATTTTCTCCTACTAAGGTCAACAATAGGTAACTCTTGCCTCAAATTTCCTTGGTTTCCGCATAATACACTTTGCAGGATAAGGGGAAAGTTGAAACATTAGACATCTAGATTCAAAATCTAATCAAGAGTGTGTTTGTGGTAAAAAGAATACATTAAGCAAAGATTAAATCAATTAGACCTCACATACGTGCTTGACATCTTTTGGTCATATGGTTTTCAGGAAAACATTGGTTTTTTTATTTTGAATTACTTTTAGAGAAAGGCATGTTCTTCACTATCTTGGCCTAGTAAACAAGTCCTTCCTAGGTTCATTTAGGATCAAATCAAACACTTCATCTAAATTCCAAACATTTATCAAAATCCATCCCACAAACAACTTTAGATCTTTGTAAACATCATTCTAGACTTGGGTAAATCATCAAAATCAAAATCACCTTGTTTAGTTAGGTCTATGGGAATGCATCATTTCTCATATATTTAATTGAATTAGCAATTCTTTTGAACAAGTTCATCCTAAGATAACATCTAACATCTTAGCATTTACAAGTTCATTATCCAAATCAAACCCTAAGTATAGCATTGATCTTAAGTTCCTAAATGTTCAACACTCATATCATTCACCCCTTTTCATCCTTCATCTTGTCAATAGTCCTAAGAACCTTAGAGGTCTTTTTTTCAACAAGGTCAAAACACAAGAGGAACATGGAATATAAACTTGATCCATACATCACGAGTAGTCCAAGTCAACTAAGCTATCAAAGCCTTACAATGCCAATTGATTATCAACACTCACATCTATACAAACCATACATGGGATCATTACCTTTGACAAATTTAAATGGAATAACAAGTGTGAGTATGCCCAAATCAAATATTGGAACACATTTCCTGATGCTAGATCTAAATCCAAACCTACAAGTCAGTCAACCAAACAATCCATGCATGATCCTTCAAACGAACAACGTCATACCACCAAATCCCTACATGACAAACAAGAATGTACTGAGTACAAGTTTTCCAAACATGAATCCAGAAAACTTTGGGATAAATATGTTTGTAAATCATATGAATATTGTTCAAAATCCAAACAAGATGTTAACGACTCCAAGTCAAGGCAATGTGATTCCCAACATCAACAATCTTCAATTTCAACCTATCATGCCAAATCTGAGTGTCATCCCAAATTAGAACATTTTCCAAAATCAAACACAAGTACACACTCCAAATATGCTTAAGCAAAAACCAAATCAACTATATCAAGGGAGTCAAGATCGAAATCAAGATCAAATTTGGTGAGATCAAATTGCTGCACTTTCCAAAATAGTTGAGTCATTGCGCCAAGAGACATCTCCACCACCATTACCCATATCAACATCATTCCTTGGTTTAGGGCTTCCCCCTTTACCTAGAACGAATCACTCCATCCAAATCAGTCCACCTAACACCAATCATGTCATCACATCATATCCTTTGAATATACCATTGAAATCACACCAACAGATGGTATCTACTCAAATGACAACATCAATCCTGACAAATCAAAACGCGGTCTCCCAAGGACATATCACCTTAGTCATTTCAACCATCACTACCCCTTCAATCATTCCAACCACCACTCTCACACCCATCACATCTGAACCCCTCAATAACATGATCGCTCTGAGCGTATCTCAAACACTTGTCACTACATCCAATACAATTCCAAATCCACCACCATTACCACCAAAACAAAAACGTAGAAAAATAATATAACATTGCGCTAAAAGCTCACCAAGCCTACCAAAAGGCTATCCAACAATATCTATCCACACAACAAGCAAGACAAGCTCAACAAGTGCAACAAGCCTCTCAAGCTGCCCAACAAACACAAGCACAAACACAAAAAATGACAACTGTTGAGAACAAGGATCAAGATCAATTCATCACTGAGCACCTTAAAGTTATGTCTACTTCATCCAATGATCAAATCAACATATGTCAAGAGTCACTTTTCAATCATGATCAAAATCCACCAACCAACAATGATCCAATTCAAGAAATTTCAACATCATTTGATCCTATGGTTGAAAACATTGGAAATCCCTCCACCACAATTGTTGAAAACAATGTTCAAGATCTCTTAATTAAGGAGCACATTGAGGATGTTTCTACCCCATCCGATGATCAACTCATCATACATCAAGAGCCACTTTTTAGTGATCTATTTCAAGGAGTGTTAGGATTATTTGATCCTAATGACATAATGCACGATCCATTGACCTATGATCATGTTGAAAATGTCTCTACATTGCCTTATGAGTTAGAGGACATATCTCAAAAATTCATTACAAAGAATGATCAAAATCTTTCACCAAGGTCTAACAATGGTCCTTTCTAAGACATATTGACATCCTTTGACCTCATGGTTACATATATTGAAGGAACCCTGAACTCAACACTAAAGGATATTGAGCCACTTCCCATTCCTAATGATGACATCCAAGAACCCTTTATAAGCAATCCATCCTTTGAAATTAACCCATGTCAAGAACTTGATCCAAAGCATGTCAAAAGGAACTTTGAAATCATTCAAGATCAAGAATTTGTATCTTCAAGATACTACAATAATCTAATGGACACTCTCCTATCTATGCAAAATGATCATATCCATGTAGCAAATACTCCTCCATTTACCCATGAGATTCTTTCTATGGATGGACATGTAGATGATCTTCATTCAAAATAGGATTCCTTTAATCCTGAAATTATTACACGAAAAGAGTAGGTTACTAATTCCTACAGTCAAACTAAGTTGTCAACATCAGGATCAAATATATCCCAGATTCATAATAAGGATATCAGGTATGCAGATATCTAGCATTATCCGCTCAAAGAAACAAGTCTAACATAATAGGATATTATAGAGTCAAGAGTGCAACAAATTCCAATAATATCATCTACAATGGTCATTGATCAGAGTATGCTTACTGAACAAGACATCTCAAAACAAGCAGAATCAAGGAATGAAGGTGATACTACCACCATATTGGGGGCAACTTCATCTCAAGCAAACGTTAACATAAGGAGCATGAAGAATCCTTATGATGAAACTGATGCCAATACTACAACTAGTCACGTCATGAATCTTCATCCACCCATCACTTCATCCATGAATTGGGACCAACACCAAAGGAAAGTGTTAAATCAAAGTACAAAGAACATTATCAAAGCAAAAGAATCCAAGCATGAAGGACAAATCAAATACAAGTGGATACCAAAAAGTACAAAGAAAGATTATCTAGGTATCAAACTCCATCAGTTAAAGAAACTATGGGGAAAAATAAAAAAGGGAAAAGTATCCATTAAGCATTTCCACAAAAGAAAAAGCAAGCTTTTCAAGCGATGTACAAAGTGTATCAAACAGTTGGTCCAAATTCCACACATAATTTTGTATCCACCCATCATTTCTCTTCTTCCCTAGTTTGGAGAGTCAAAGGTTCCAAACTAACAACCAATCCATCTCTTATCCCTAAACACACTTTGTCCACGCCTCCACGCATGATATCCAATTCTCATATTGACCATGTATTGGCAACAACCCTTCATCATAAGGATTTAGAAGGCACTCTATTGTGATGTGCGCACAAAGACAAAGTTAACTCCAGTATCAACGAAGCAAATCAAGAATCATGAAAGTTGCATTCAAGTGCACGTATCTTAGCAAAGCAGCTCCTTCAAGAAAGATATCGATGGCACATTATGACAGGGGCATCTACATCAACACCACCAGGTGGTTCAGCATGAATCTTTTAGAAAAACCAAAAAAATCAAAAAAATTAGAAAAAGGATTGAAAACAGTAAAGAAAAAAATTGTCCTCTAGTGAAAACCACTACGGTGGCACTTTGGGCAAGACCATGATGAAAAGCTGGAAAAATAGGCATCATGTGTAGAATCGAGCATCTTTGTACGCTAGTTCAGGTGGAAGCATCTCATCCCATCCATAATAAATCCAGCATTCCATCCATCTTATCCATAATAAATCCATTCATCCATAAACCATTGATCCAATCCTTTTTCATCCATCTGCATCCATAGTCTAAATTATCTTGATCTTGATGAAAGTTTGGGGTACACTTTATGCTTTTTTATGATAAACATCTTGACATGGGTCATTTTCATTGATCTTATCCTATTCAGCATTATCTGAGCCATGAAGCATTATCCAAATCACCATTCTTTATCCAAACACCTTATCTTATCACAAGATAATCCTTGGCATCCTTGGTGTACTTACCATATCCATCCATCCATACACCTATCCGAGCATCTACCCATCACATTTCGTATATTGCTAGATACTGGGGGCAAATATTTGCATCTTCCTTTAGGAATAAATCTTGATCTATATCGTCCAACTTATGTGGTGATCCGAACATTGGAAAATGTGAAACCAAATTGGTCAAAGTGTTTGTGATCCAAAATCCAAATCAATAGCCCATGGCACATTTTGAAGAGATGATATTCCATATCAATCTTCATCATTCATCGAACATCAATCTGAACAATCAATATGTGTCGCATCTAACGCATCATTGAATGTTACATCAAATCATCCAAAACATCTTTTGTTCCAAACCAAGATTCAACAATCCTGATCAATTGAATCCAATCGATCCATAATCTTGGGATATCCTTCCCAATCATTGTGTTTCTTAACACTATCCTTGCATTGTTGTGCATCCTCAACAATGTTATCATCATCAATACTAATCAATCAATCCTTGCATTGTTGTGTATCCTCAACAATGTTATCATAATCAATCCCTATCAATCAATCCTTGTATTGTTGTGCATCCTCAATAATGTTATCATTATCAATCCTAATCAATCAATCCTTGCATTGTTGTGTATCCTCAACAATGTTATCATCATCAATCCTTGCATTGTTGTGCATCCTCAACAATGTTATCATCATCAATCCTTGCATTGTTGTGCATCCTCAACAATGTTATCATCAATCCACCAATCAGATCAATCAACCTTAGCTTTGTTTTCAACAAAAACCAAAATAGAGCATTGGTATTGTCACACACATCCATATCAAAATCATCAAAATCATGCAAAATCCAAAAACATCCAAAACATATCAAAATCCAAAACAAGTCAAAAATTAAAAAATAAAGAAAACATTTGAATCCAAACTACGTCTCTAAGCTTAAACGTAGGAAAGGCTAATCTTTGATCAGCCCAGAGACACAAAACACAAAAACATTTGAAGAAAACATCAAAATCCAAAAACATTCAAAAAACATCAAAATCCAAAAACATTCAAAACACACAAAAATCCAAAAACATCCAAAATCACATCACAAAATCCAAAAACATTCAAAAAATCAAAATCCAAAAGCATTTAAAAACACAAAATCCAAAAACATTCATAAAACCTCAGAAAACCCCAAAACTTTCAAAAAATAAAAAATCAAAACATTTGTAAAATCTTGAAAAACCCAAAAACAACCTCAAAACATTCCAAAAACATCAAAAACATCCAAATATTTGAAAAAATCCATCTATCTCATCTTGCTTTCGCTCGAAATAATCAATCATCCATAATAAACTGATCGTCACCTTCATCCTTTGGCAAAACAAATAGAAACAATCACAAAAATTTGTAAAATCAAGCTTCAATCGTAAAATCAAAAGCAAACAACAAATCTTTAAAACAAAATCAAACTCTTGATCATTTTCAAACATGTCAATCAACCTTATATCAATAGCCTATCAATCAACTTATCAACCCATCATCATCCTATACAATGCATGTCCTAGGATATATCGTTCCGACAATGGGCATCATTTTGGATATCACTTGGATTCTTATCCTATCAAAACAAATCCCTTTTGGCTAGAGATATGAAGAACATTGATATGTTTGTGTACTTTGTCTTTTATTTTGATTTATCTTATTGCGCTCACTCCAAGGACCTCTCGATGCTATCCAAACAAAGGATTTCGAGAGATAGGAATGGGGAAACGATCATTATCTTTTGTCTACTGTGCTTGTTGGACGTTCTTGTAATATAACTTGGTGAATACTTGCTTTGTTAGGTACGTCCTAACAAGGTTTTTGTATGTCAAGTGTGAAAAAGAATACTCCTATCTGTTTGTCAAGTCAAAATCCATCTCACTAGTTGCAACGCCATCCTAGTTCTTTATACCTTGATGCATCGTACCTATGTGTGTTATAAAACATAAGGTAAGTAGCCCTTTTAAAATCCCAATCCTTAATAAGAAAATCATCATCTATCATCATCATCGTCATCTCTAATAAAGTCTCATCAAATCATGGACTTGTTGGATCCTCTTGTCATCATCTAATGTCTTCTTTTCCACACTAACATCATGTCATGAGTAGTCTATCACCATCAATAATGCATCCATCCTACATCCACAAATCATTAGCATTCAACATATCATCTCACATGCATGTTCATCATCATAATATAGATCTATTAGTGTAAGCATCTCATAAATCATCCATTGCATAATCATAGCATATCACATCATCCATCTCATCCATCATCACATCATATCATCATTTAAGTTGACTAAGATAATATATATTTGTTATTCTAAGCATCTTAAAACCATATCATTTGCATCATCATCCATAACCATCCATTTTGAACCTCTTTATTGTGAGATCGACCCTCAAATTGAATCTTTTCGCTCGATCTCTCGAGGGGGCAATGTACCAGTGTACTTCTTTCCACTGGGGGCATCCAAAAAATCAGAAAAAATTTGAATTTCAATCACGGCAAGTTTATTCTTTGAACCAATGCAACAAGTACATTGCTTCAAAGAGGGGAAAAATGTAGACATGCAAAATTAACATTATGCATCCGCTCATTAAATTAATCAAGCTCATCCATTCATCAGGTAAATTAAACTCATTAAGTTCATTCCTAAGGTTTTTCATTTAAATTAAATAAATCAAACATCAACCTTTCAATTAAATAAACCAAAATTTATTAAATTGAAATCCAAATGCATATTCCATCCCTCTTTGATTTAAATAAATCAAAATATTTAAGTCAAAGGGGTCAAACTCACCTAATCATCATTAAGCTAATCTAATCCTAATTAGCCTAACCTAACTACCCATCACATCCTCTAGATATTCCCACTTGCACAAATAAATCAATTTATTGATTTATTAAAATTCAGCATTTTCCATCAACATGGCATCTTTGAGGAATATTCCCTCAAGTTTGAATTCAAAATCAAGTGGACATGTACATCCAACAAAGCAATTAATAAGCTCTTTCATGTCCCCCACTCAACATTTACTCTCAAATTCAAATTTGAAATCTCCCTCTCTTTGGCACATTGACCAAAATGTGCTCATCTTCAAGCCTATCACAAGTTGACAAGTGGCTCAATTGGATTGGTCAAATCATTATCCCACATTGGTCCCTTTTGAGCACTCTTAGCACTTGAAAATCTATAAATCAAAGGCTTCATTCTTCATCAAATCCTCCACAATCTTGCTCCACATCATTCATGTAAAGTCACTCTCTTCAGGAGAATTGATTTTGGCCCACCATCACTCCATCTTCAAGGAATTTCATCATCTAGCTTATTTATCAAGGATTGGGAAAGGGATTCTTTCCATAGAAGCACCAATCCACTATGGAATAGATTATTTATTATGCTCCTTAGGATTTCAACTAGTTTGTTTTGTTATGTTTGTAGAGCATAAGTGATTATTTCATAAATAATACCTTTTTATTTTCTTTCTTTTAACTAATTAACTTCATGATGATATACATGGAATAGAGTTTAAGATTGCAGATTTAAAATGGTGTTACAGTACCTTATCAAAGTCATTAGTGGTATGACTTGGGCATGGTCTCTTGGGGTCTCAACTAGTGGACAACTAGCTTCACTGGCCCTTTTGATCATGAATTTTGTTTGCATAGTGTATCATGGTGTAAGTCACTAGCAATAATTCTTGGAAAAATAGCCTAGACTTGGTCCACAACACATCCGATAGCCTATTGAATCTTGATCCACCACCTTTTTGGATACTCACTCCGCAAACAACCTAAATGCCTATGCTCCCAGAGTGAGTGCATTTTGTGTTTGTTTTTTTTTTTGCTAGGATACTCACCCTATGGATGACCTAAAGGTCTATTGACGCAAAGTGAGCATTGCTTTAATGATGGTTAAGGCTTGACCCAACCTAGGAAAAATAGCATGCTTTATTATTGCATACATAAGAGTCTTGAATATCTACTTTAGTGTGAATTTGAAGCAAGTTCATCCTCTCACTAAAGTGGGGGATGTAGTGTAGAAAAATCTATCCCTTTACATTTTCACACTTGTTTGGGTATGTCTTATTTAAATTTATGTTTCTTTATGCCTTAAATGGTCATATTTTACACCCACAAGCCCAATCCTCTATTAATTAAATAATTTTTAATTATTTAATTAATTCACTTTTTCTCTTTATTCTTCCCTTGATTAATTAAATCACTAAATAAGCCCCTTTCCTTTATAATTAAATAATTATTTCAATTATTTAATTATTCATTACCCTTTTCTTCTATAATTAAATTAAATCTTATTTATTTAATTATTCCCCACTTTCCCTCCAATATTAAATAATTATTTTTAATTATTTAATACTTGTTCTTTTCCCCCACTTAAATATTATTTTAATTCAAAAGCTATATTTTCCTCTTCCTCTATAACTAAATAATTATTTCAATTATTTAATTCATTGGCCTTTTCCCTCTATAATTAAATAAATCTTATATTTATTTAATTATTTATCATTCCCTCATCTCCCCAATTAAATAATTATTTTAATTATTTAATTATCCTTTCCCTCTCCATTAAATAATTATTTTTAATTATTTAATGTTCAACACTCCACATTACCTCTATAATTAGATATATTTTTTTAATTATTTAATTATCTAATTATTTGTTCTCACCTTTCTTTTTAAATAAATAAAATTAATATTTTATTTATTTCTCCTATGTTGGCCACTAAAATTAAATACCCTTTATTTAATTTTAGCTCCTTAATCCATGTCCTTCTTTTCTCAATTAACCTCCACCCTTGATTAAATTATTTTCAAATTTAATCTTGGCCCTTGAACGTGATCCATATTCTAGCCACTCACTTAACTCTCCTCTATAAAAGGAGACCTTTCATCCTCATTTGAAAACACACAATAAGAATATGATAACACACAATAAGAAGATGATCACACACCAAGAAGGCAATCCTACACATTAAGCACTCTAGATGAAAAGGGAATCTTCAAGAGAATTATCAAGGAATTCAAGGGAAGATTATCAAAGTCTTATTGCAACAATCAAGGATCCGTTATCATGTTGAAGGCATGCATGTTGATAGAGGAATCATGTTGATGTAGCATTCAATATCACTTCAAGTATTTCAAGATATCATCTCAAATCAAGTTCATGATCAAGAATCACATCCATGGAGATCTCTACATGTTGATTTCATTCCAAGGTTTCAATATTGGTATGGTAAGTTGTGACATTGTTATGTTTACTTATCATTCCTTTAATTACATGTTTCAATTTATTATCAAGTTTGATTACTAAAAAGGGGTTTGATTGAAAGGAAATCCCCTACCCGGGTGATCCCATAATAGTGGTTTACAATTTTAGGCCAAACTGGACAATGAAATTAGTATTTTTAACTAAATCTTCACATTCAGGCACCTATAGCGGCTAAACTGTAAGGAATTTGAAGATGGTACAAACTAGAGTCTCATAAAATTTTGTCTGTAGATTCTCAAAATATTTTTCACAAAATTTTTGGAATCAAATTTCACTTCTTTTTCCATCTCCCATGAAAATTGATTTTTTTCAGAAAACAACATTTTTAAAAAGTGACGCACACCATATAACGCATAACTTTTTTCCATGAAGGATAAAATTATAATTCTTTCAAATTTATATTTGTAACTCTGATATCTAGTTCTTCCACTTGGTTAGATAGTTTTTTATTGACTATTTTTTCATTAATCAAGTTTCAAAGTCAAATGAATTACAATTTTAGACACACCGTATAACGCGTAACTTTTTTTGTATGTCAAAATTTAATTTAATTTTTTTGTTGGATCAAGGACTTCAATATTTGGTGCACTCATATTTTTCTTCTTTTTTTGATAATATTCTATTTTTCCACATGTGAAGAACAAAGAAATTCATTTTCGATGAAAAACCTATGTTTAATAAAACTTAAAAACAAATACATAACAAAACCAAAACATATTAAAATTATATTCATTGGATAGCTTGTTTTGAGGAATACCATAATCATTTGAAATAAATTTTAAATGAATTGATTTGATCCCCCAAAAGCTAAATCAAAAGTGATTTTTTATCAACATTTTGATAGGTTTAAAGGAGACACATTTATAGGTATGGTTTAAAACTAGCGAGGTTCTATCCAAGGGGGTTTGATCTAAGGTGATTTGATCAAACCCTCTTCAATTGGAATCCTTAAAATGGAACTTTTTAAGGCTTAAATCATTATATTTTCTAAAAATATGTGATTTCAGCTAAAATTTGTTCCTCAGGAATTGTAAACCACTATTATGACAGCACCCACCCCCTATCAATCAACATTTTCTTCTCTATGATGTGTGATTTGCAAGTTTTAGGTTAAAGATTTATGAAAAGAAAGATTTGAAAAAGAAGCTTTGGTGATTGGTATTGTGGATGTGAAAATCTGTATTTTGGTTAAAATCCTAGCACACAATGCATGATTATTATTTTAAAACAAAGCCAATAATCAACATCCCTATGAAATAAATCAACATGCTTCATGATACAATCAAAACAACAAAGGATTAGATAAACTAATTGTAAGCATACAATAAAACATGAAGTAAATCATATCTCATAGTGGATTGGTGCTTCTATGGAAAGAAGCCCTTTCCCAATCCTTTGCTAAGCTCCATGATATGAAAATGATATGAAAATGCTATGAAGATGGAGTGGAAAAAATAAGTTCTCAATTGAAGAGAGTGACTTTTCCTAAGCTTTTGTGGATCCCTTTGATGAAGAATAAGCCCTCTACTTATAGATTCTCAAGTTGGAAGAGTGCTCATAAGGGATCAATGTGGGATAATGTTTTAGCCAATGATATGGAGCCACTTGTCACCTTATGATAGGTTGAGGAAGGTGCAAGTTTTGGCCAATGTGCCAAAGAGGGGGAGATTCAAATTTGAAATTGTGAATTAAATGTTGAGATGGGGACATGAAAGAGAGGATTTATTGCTATGTTGGAAGAGACAAGTCAACTTGTCTTCATATTCAAACTTGAGGGAATATTCCATTTTTATGCCAAGTTGAAAGAAAATGATGAATTTATAAATGAATTAAAATGATTTATTGGTGCAAGTGGGAAAAGCTAGAGGATGTGATGGGTGGTTAGATTAGATTAATCAAGATTACATTAGCTTAGGTGATGATTAGTTGATTTTAACCCATTTGACTTGAATATTTTGATTTATTTAAATCAAGAGGGAGAAATACAACTTTTGAGATTTAATTAAATAAAGTTTGGTTTATTTAATTAAAAGGTTGATGTGAGACTTTGATTTATTTAATTTAAATGAATAACCTTAGGAATGAATTAAATAGTTTTGATTTACTTGGTGAATGGATTTGATGAGCTTGATTAATTTATTGAGCGGATGAATATGAAATAAGTGCATAATGCTAATTTCACATGTCTACATTTTTCCCCTTTTTGAAGCAATGTACTTGCTCCGTTGGTTCAAAGAATAAACTTGTCGAGGAGAAAATTCAATTTTTTTTATTTTTTATTTGGATGCGCCAGTGGAAACAAGTACACTAGTGCATTGCCCCCTCAAGAGATCAAGCAAAAAGATTCTATTTGATGGTCGATCTCATGATAAAGAGGTTCAAAATGGATGGTTATGGATGATGATGCAAATTAGATGGTTTTAAGATGCTTAGAATGACGAATCTATATTATTTTTAACAACTTAAATGATGATATGATGTGATGATGGATGAGATGGATGATGTGATATGCTATGATTATGCAAATGTATGATTTATGCAGATGCTTAGACTAATAGATCTATATTATGATGATGATGCAAATGTAATGCATGTGAAATGATTGATGTTTCCTATTATGTATGATATGAATGATATGTGGTATGCTGACAGTTTTGTGGATGCAGGATGGATGCATTGATGCTGATGATTAACTACTCATGATGTGATGTTAGTGAAAAAGGAAGAAATTAGATGATGACAAGAGGTTCCAACAAGCTGACTTTATGAGAGATAATGATGATGATAGATGATGATGATTAGCTTATTAAGGATTGGGATTTTAAAAGGGATACTTACCTTATGTTTGATAATACGCATAGATACGATGCATCAAGGTATAAAGAACCAGGATGGTGTTGTACCTAGTGCGATGGACTTTGACTCAACAAATAGATAGGAGTATTCTTGTTCACACTTGACATATAGAAACCTTGCTAGGACGTACCTAACAAAGAAAGTATTCGCTAGGTTTTATTACAAGAACGTCCAACAAGCACAATAGACAAAAGGATAATGATCATTGCCCCATTCCTATCTCTCTAAATCCTTCATTCGGATATCATCGATAGGTCCTTGGAGTGAGCACAATAAGATAAATCAAAAGACAAAGATAAAGCACACAAACAAGTCAATGTTCTTCATACCTCTAGCCAAAGGGATTTTGTTTTGATAGGATAAGAATCCAAAGTGATATCCAAAATGATGCCCATTGTTGGAACGATATATCCTAGGACATGCATTGTATAGGATGATGATGGTTTAATAAGTTGATTGATAGGCTGTTGATATAAGGTTGATTGACATATTTGAAAATGATCAAGAGTTTGATTTTTTGTTTAATGGTTTGTTGCTTCGATTTTTATTTTGTGTTTGAAGTTTGCGTCTGCTGATTGTTGTGATTGTTCCTATTTATGTTGCCAAAGGATGAAGGTGATGATTAGTTTATTATGGATGATTGATTATTTTGAGTGAAAGTGAGATGAGACAAATGGATTTTTTCAAATATTTGGATGTTTTTGACATTTTGCAATGTTTTGAGGTTGTTTTTGGTATTTTCAAGATTTTACAAATGTTTTGATTTCTTATTTTTTGAATGTTTTAGGGTTTTCTGAGATTTTATGATTTTTTTTAGATTTTGTGTTTTTTTAATGTTTTTGGATTTTGATGTCTTGGGGGCTGATCAAAGATTAGCCTTTCCTATGTTTAAGCTTAGAGACGATGTAGTTCAGATGCCATGTTTTTTATGTTTTATGTTTTTGACTTGTTTTTGGATTTTCTGATGATTTTGATGATTTGGATATGGACATGTGTGATGATATCAGTGCTTTGTTTGGTATTTTTATTGAAAACCAAGCTAGGTTTGATTGATCTGATTGATGAATTGATTATGTTGATAACATTTTTGAGGATACACAACAATGCAAGGATAGTGTTACGCAACAAAAGGATTAGGATGAATATCCCAAGATGATGAGGGATTGATGATGATAACATTGTTGAGGATGCACAACAATGCAAGGATTGATTGATCAGGATTGATGATGATAACATTGTTGAGGATACACAACAATGCAAGGATAGTGTTAAGCAACACAATGATCGAGAAGAATATCCCAAGATTATGGATTGATTGGATTTGATTGATTAGGATTGTTGAAGCTTGGCTAGGAACAAAAGATGTTTTAGATGATTTGATGTGATGTTGAAGCACACAGTAGATGCAATTGATAGTGATTGTTTGGATTGATGTTCAATGAGAGATGAAGATAGATGAAGACTGATAAGGAATGTCTTCTCGTCAAAATATGCCATGGGCTAGCGATTTGGAATTTTTCTCACAAGTGGTTTGACCAATTTGATTCTACATTTACCAATGTTTGGATCACCACATAAGTTGGAGAATTTAGATCAAGATTTATTCCTGAAGCAAGATGCCAATATCTGCCCCCAGTGTCTAGCAATGTACAGAATGCGATGGATGGATGCTTGGATAGGTGTACGGATGGATGGATATGGAAAGCATGTAAATGATGCCAAGGATTATCTTGTGATAAGATAAGGTGCTCAGATAAAGAATGATCATTGGATAATGCTTCATGGCTCAGATAACACTGGGTAGGATAGGATCAATGAAAATGACCCATGTCAAGATGTTTACCAATAAGCAAGTGTAAAGTGTGCCCCAAACTTTCATCAAGATCAATAGAACTTGGATGATGGACGCAAATCGATGAAAATGGTTTGGATCAATGGTTTATGGATGAATGGATTTATTATGGATAAGATGGATGGAATGCTTGATTTATTATGGATGGGATGAGATGCTTTCACCTGAAGTGGCACACGTAGATGCTCGATTCTACACATGATGCCTGTTTGCTAGGTTTTCATCATGGCCTTTCCCAAAGTGCCACCATAGTGGTTTTCACTAGAGGACAATATTTTTTCTTTACTGTTTTCAATCCTTTTTCTGATTTTTTTTTGGATTTTCATATTTTTTTTATTTCTTTTTGTTCTAGTTTTTCTGAAAGATTTTAAGCTCATACTAAATCACAAGGTTTTGATGATGTAGATTCTTTTTTCATGATGTTCCATCGATATCTTGCTTGAAGAAGTTTCTTTGCTAAGATACATGTAATGCAACTTTTGGGATTCTTGATTTGCTTCGTTGATACTAAAGTTGACTTTGTCTTGGTGCGCACAATGCAATAGAGTGCCTTATGAATCCTTATGATGAAGGGTCATTGCCAATACACAGTCAATGTGAGAATTGGATATCATGCGTGGAGGCATGGATGGAGTGTGTTTAGGGATAGTAGATGGATTGGTTGAAAATTTGGAACCTTTGGCTCTCCAAACTTGGGAAGATGAACAATGATGGGTGGATAAAAAAGTGTGCATGGATTTAGGACCGACTACTTGATACACTTTATACGTCGCTTGAAAATCCTTCTTTTTCTTTTGCAGACATCTTTGATGGATACTTTTCCCTTTTTTATTTTTCCCCATAGTTTCTTTGACTAATGGAGTTTGATAGGGATGATCTTTCTTTGTATTCTTTGGTATCCATGTGTATTTGATTTGTTCATTATGTTTCTTAGCTTCTTTTTCTTTGATAATATTCTTCATACTTTGATTCAAAATTTTCTTTTGACATTGGTCCTAATTCATGGATGGGGTGATGGGTGGATGAAGATTCATGACGTGGTTGGTTGTAGTATTGGCATTGGTTTCATCATAAGGATTTTTTGTGCTCCCTATGTTGACATTTCCTTTAGATAAAGTTGACCCCAGTATGGTGGTAGTAGTACCTTCATGCTTTGATTTTTCTTGTTCTAAGATGTGATGTTTAGAATGCATTCTCTGAAAAATGACCACCGTAGGTGACGTTGTCTCAATTTGTTGCTCTACTAACTTTGAATTATACTTTTTTATCTAACTCGTTTCCTTGAGTGGATAATGTTGGATATCTTTATTCATGATGTCCTCAGTCTGAGTTTGGGACATATCTGATCCTGATGTTGACAACTCAATTTGACTGTAGGAATCGATAACTTGCTCTTTTTGTGTAATAATGTTAGGAGTAAAGGAATCCTATTTTGAATGAAGATCATCTACATGTCCATCCATAGAAAGAATCTCATTGGTAGATGGAGGAGTATGTGCTACATGGATATGATCATCTTGCATAGATAGGAGAGTGTCGATTAGATTATTGTAGTATCTCGAAGATACAAATTCTTGATCTTGAATGATTTCAGAATTGCTTTCGACATGCTTTGGATCAAGTTCTTGACATGGGTCAGTTTCAAAGAATGGATTGCTTACAAATGGTTCTTGGACATCATCATTAGGCATGGTAAGTGGTTCAATATCCTCCTGATATTTGAGTGAATTTGGATCAAGTGTTGAGTTGAGGATTCCTTCAGTATCTGTAACTATGAGGTCAAAGGGGGTCAACATGTCTTGGAAAGGACCATTGCTAGACTTTGGTGAAAGATGTTGATCATGCTTTGGAATGAATTCTTGAGATATGTCCTCTAACTCATAAGGCGATGTAGAGACATTTTCAACATGATCATAGGTCAACGGGTCATGCATTATGTCAATAGGATCAAATAATCCTAACACTCCTTGAAATAGATCACTAAAAAGTGGCTCTTGATGTATGGTGAGTTGATCATCGAATGGGGTGGAAACATCTTCAAGGTGCTCATCGATGGAGAGATCTTGATCATTGTTTTCAACAATTGTGGTGGAGGGATTTCTGATGTCTTCAACCATAGGGTTAAATGATGTTGACATTTCTTGAATTGGATCATTGTCGAGTATTGTTGGTAGATTTTGATCATGATTGAAAAGTGACTCTTGACCTATGTTGATTTGATATTTAGATGAGATAGTTAAACATCTTCAATGTGCTCTTTGTTGGATAGATCTTGATCATTTCTTTCAACAATTGTGGTGGGGAGATTTTCAATGCTATCACCAGTGGTTGAATGTTCATTGCTATCCCCAATAGTTATCATTTTTCGTGTTTGTTCTTATGTTTGCTGGGTAGCTTGAGAGGCTTGTTGCACTTGTTGAGCTTGTGTTGCTTGTTGCATGGCTAGATGTCATTGGATGACCTTTTGGTAGGCATGGTGAGCTTTTAGAGCAATGTCATATTATCTTGCTACGTTTGGTTTCGGTGGTAGTGGTGGCGGATTCAGAATCATGTTGGATGTAGTGACAAGTGGTTGAGATATGCTTGGAGTGATTGTGAGGGTTTGAGATATGATGGGTGTGATAGGGGCAGTTGGAGTGATTGAGGTGATAGGAATGGTCAAAATGACCGAGGTGATAGGTCCTTGGGAGACCATATTTTGATTTGTTAGGATTGATGATGTCATTTGATTAAATACCATCTATTGGTGCGATGTCGATGGTATATTCAAAGGATTTGATGTGATGGCTTGATTGGTGTTAGGTGGATTGATTTGGATGGAATGATTGGTGCTAGGTAAAGGGGGAAGCCCTAAACCAAGGAATGATGTTGATTTGGGTAATGGTGGTGGAGATGTCTCTTGGCACAATGACTCAACTATTTTGGTAAGTGTAGCAATTTGATCTCGTCAAATTTGATCTTGATTTCAATCTTGACTCCCTTGATATAGTTGATTTGGTTTTTGTTCAAGCAGATATGGGGTGCATACTTGTGGTATTTGAATGGGATCATGAACAAATTGATTTTGGACAATGTTCTGATTTGGGGTGATGTTTAAATTTGGCATGATAGGTTGAAATTGAACATTGTTGGTGTTGGGAATCACATTGTCTTGTTTTAGGTAACATTGATTTTGCATGGTGTTATCTTGACTTGGACTAATGCATGGAGTCGTTATCATCGTGTTTGGATTTTGAAAAACATTTTTTTGATTCACAAACATATTTATCCCAAAGTTTGCTGGATTCATGTTTGGTAATCTTGTACTTGGTATATTCACTTTTGGCATGTATAGATTCGATGGGATGATGTTGTTCATTTGAAGGCTCATGTATTGATTGTTCAGTTGGTAGATTTGTAGGTTTGGACTTGGATTTAAATCTACCATTGGGAAAGGTGTGCCAAATTTCAATTTGGGCATACTCACATTTGTTGTACTATTGACATTTGCTAAAGGTAATGATCCCATGTACGATGAGTGTTGATAATTAGTCAGCATTGCAATGCTTTGATAGCTTAGTTGAATTGGATTACTCATGATGTATGGATCAAGTTTATATTCCATGTTCCCCTTTTGTTTTAACCTTGTTGACCTATAAGGTGTTTAGGACCAATGATTAGATGAATGATGAAAGGGGTGAATGATATGAGTGTTGAACATTTAGGGACTTTGGATCAATGCTATACTTAGGGTTTGATTTTGATTGTTTGATTTGGATAATGAACTTGTAAACCCTAAGATGGTAGATGTAATCTTAGGATGAACTTGTTCAAAGGGGTGCTAATTTAACTAGAGGTATGAGAAAGGATGCATTCCTATACTCCTAACTAAACAAGGTGATTTTGATTTTTGATGATTTACGCAAGTCTAGAATGATGTTTCCAAAGTTCTAAAGTTGTTTGGTGGGATGGGATTTTGATAAATGTTTGGATGGATGAAGTGGTTGATTTTGATCCTAAATGAATCTAGGAAGGACTTGTTTACAAAACCAAGATAGTGAAGAACATGCTTTTCTCTAATAGTAATTCAAAATCAAAACACCAATGTTTGCATGAAAACCATATGACCAAAAGATGCCAAGCACACATGTGGGGTCCAATTGATTTAATCTTTTCTTAATGGATTATTTTTACCACAAACACACTCTTGATTAGATTTTGAATCTAGATGTCTAATGTATCAACTTTCCCCTTATCCCACAAAGTGTATTATGTAGAAACCAAGGAAATTTGAGGCAAGAGTTACCTATTGTTTACCTTAGTAGGAGAAAATTGAGATGAAATCCAAATTATTAGAAGCCTCTATGGATACAAATCCCAAGGGCAAGCAATAACATGTGAATTTTTTCAAGGATATTTGCCTCTCCTAAAGGGTTTGAGATTTGATGCTCATGTTGAATGTTGGTTTTCCAATGTTTTTTATCAAAGCACTATGTTTTCAAACTGACTCACAAGCAATATAACATCCTAGCTCAATTGGTACATTTTTCTTGGTGAGCTTGCCTCATGCCCTTCATAGTAGAAGAGATGATTTTACATGCAACCAAGGAAAAATATAAAGGTATGTTAAGAATGAAGTCTTAACCTCTATATTTTAACCAAGATGAGACATAGAAAGTAACTTCTTGGAATCTAAGTTCCAATGCACCACTTTGATAAAATCGTTGAATGGACTAGTTGTTTACTACAAACAAGGGTTTTAGTTCAGACTTTTTGTTCATGGAGATTGACCCATACGATGAGAGTCCCCTTTCGGATCCATCTCATCGGAATCAACCACGTTATATTGGTGTTTCTTCCAATACCCACATTTATATCCCAATTGGAAATAATCTTGGTTTTAGAGTGTTACCGGTTGAGTCATTCCCTTGGGTGAGTACCTTTTCCCCAAGGTAGGCCCTCTAAGATAGACAAAAGTGAGTAAACATATTCATAGTTTGATCAACCTTCGTTTAGAAACAAAGGGAGAACACACGCAATAAGTTTCCTCACACTAGCAAAGTGTTTTGTTCAATTTTATAAACCTAAACTGAAGTGTGTGGGTAATTAATTACACAATTTAATGTCACCAAAATCCTTTTGATTCTCAAGATCATCGTGAGGCATGAGAGAAGTGCATCCGTCTTTTGATGATATTACTTTGTGTAAATAATTACACAACAATAAAGATACACATTCATTTTATCCTTCAAAGCAATAATTTGATTTGTTTTAAACACGAAAGGAAAGATGAAGATTTGATTGTTCAATTTGTTAATCCGAAAAGTAATGTCTAGTCAGTTTCTAGTGTTTAATTTTAATCCAACTTTGAAAATAAACAATGATCTAGTTGGATTCAAACAGAAAATTAAAGTAGTAAATGGATGCTCCAAGCATTTCAAAATGCTTTTTCAACTCCAAATTTTAATGCTCAAGGCCCACTTTCAATTCAAAAAATCTCCAAAGATTGTCTCCTTCGCTTCAAATTTGCAAGTTCCATGTGCAAATGGAATCCCTCCTTGCTTTTCGTTCATTTTCCTTTGACACCTTTATTTTCCTTCATTTTCCTTTGTTTTCATCTTCATACCTTATGCTTTCCTTTGTTTTCCTTTTATTTCACCTTCACACCTTACGCTTTCCTCTGTTTTCCTTTGTTTTCACCTTCACACCTTACGCTTTCCTTTGTTTTCCTTTGTTTTCACCTTCACACCTTATGCTTTCCTTTGTTTTCCTTGGTTTCCCTTTGTTTCCCTTGTAAACAATCATAAATAAGGGTTAGGGATTCCTTGCCAATGATGAGAAAATAAAATAATAAAATACACAAGACATGTCAACATAGGTTTTTTATAAAAAACTAACTTTATGCTAGATATCAATGCATCCTTCTTTCATATCTATGACATAAGTTGATGGTCAATCATTTAAAAAAAATTACCTTTTTTTGATTGAAATGTGTTATCCAATGACTAAAACACATAAGATGTTTTTCAAAAGATCTTATTGAATAGAACCAATAGACAATAAATGTAAATCGAGCCAAAAGTCACTTTTAAATGTTAGAATTCCCATGGGTAATGAGCAATGACAAGGAGGACCAAGAAAGTTATCAAATAAATGTCTTAAAAAAAATGTTTAAGCAACTGCATTTGGTAAACGTAAAGTTGCATCATAAATGCCATATGAGGAAATTTCAAACTATTTGTAGATGGCAGTGTAAAACTGGGCCCAAGTATCTTTGACCAATTGAACTCTTATGCACCTCACGCGACAGAGAAGCATAATACATTTGGTAGAGAGATACTTTCAGCAACGTTTGATAGTGATTGCAATATGACACGAAACCATTGTTGACTAGCTTACAAAAGGCCTGCTTCCATTGAACCTCATCCATCTAAAATGCAAAAACATAAATCAAGAAAACAAGAGAAGTAAATGGTATGAGCAGGTGTAAAGTCAAGTTCTGAAACTTTTGACCAACCTCCTCCAGCCTGCGTGTTTGTTAGAATGCCTTTAAAGAGATGTTAGCTCACATAAAAAAAATGACTACAACGAACTCTTTATCAATCTTATGCCTTATATCTTTACCAAACACATAGTAAAAAATGAAGAATGTATTTATATCCGCCAATTTTTGAATGACAGATTTAAAAGATACCTTAGATTTTCATGTTCTAAGAGCTAAAAAAGTCACCATTAAATTGTGGCCCCTAAGGAACAATGCATGTGAGATAATGCGCAGTCCTGGGAATGGAAAATACACATTTTGCTTCCTTTGGAAAAGTGCCACTGAATAGTCTTTTCAGTGAGCTGGCGGGTCAGAGGGGACGACATGCAGGGAGCCATTCTTGTTGTGCTTCAGTGCCCTTTTTGCTGAGCTGATAGATAAGATTGTGCCCGTGGCCATGCCCAATGAGATGTCTATGTTACATGGCACTACTGCCCGTGGGTGGAAAGGAATGGATGCCTTCTATTTCTTCATGAATCTTAGTGCCCTTTATGAGGTACCCTTTTTAGAAAAACTACCCTTTGAGCTCACTTGCATAGGCTCTCTCCTTAAGAATTTATTCTCTGAAATGTCAGCCCCTAAAATTTTCTAGTCCGCTCAACCAAATAGCTTACAAGCAAATCTAGGTAGCAGTGGATTGCCCAAGAAAATGGCATCAATTCTACCTGCCTTAGCACTAAATTTGGTGTCATCAGAGCATTTAATTGTCAAAAAACATTATTGTTATCACAAGATTGATCTGTCACAGTTATCAAGAAATGCCTTAATGTAGAAAAGATTGCATCTATCTCTAAGAAAATAGACTGCACAAAAAATGGTCAAGCAGTGAACAAATTAATGCATTAAATTTCAACCGATATTATGCAATAATTTCAAAGGACTGATAGCATATTGGTAAGCCATAACTATCATATATAATTTGATGCAGCAACATGAAAGTTCTATTAAATGCAAATGCATTTATCTAATCTAAAACTAGCAACAGTATTACCTATTCGATGAACTTGGGCACTATGTTTCTCCACAATCCACTATGAACATGTTGCATAATGATCTGACATTACATAGAGAAACACATGTGATTATGAATAGCTCATTGAAGACATGAACCATATTTCTAAACATCTTATTGAAGATTAAAATTATACAACCCACTAATATTATGCGTCTAAAGGAAGACGAAGAAAATTTCAGTGAAATAAATAGGAGAAAGAGATCAAAATGTGTTTATGAACTAGAGAAATAGAGTTCCAGAAAAAAAATCATCAAATGCATCGCTTTTCTTATGGAAGGTTCCAGTTTTTGCAGATAAAAGTTCCAAATGTACAAATTCCAAAGATACAATCTAGATTGGTGGATAAAGCATTAATGATGATTCCAAATAAACAAACACAGCTACTTTCATTTATGGTGAATAAACTGTAAACAAACACAACTACTTTCGTTTATGGTGAATAAACTATAGTGCAAGACTTATACCGAATCTATGATTGGATGGTGTGAAGGAAACTACCCATACAAAAAAGCAAACGATAGATCTAGGATAATAATGCTTTTCCAACACTTCACTTCTATTTTATACCATTTTCTATTGTCAAATATTTGCCTAAATATTGAGCCCAAATATCGATGCAAAAGAATCAAATAAGCTATTTGAAACTAATTTTTTTATGGAATGTGCATGCTCTCTTATTAATCTTATTCTGAAATAGAAGTTGAAGGTATATTGATAGTTGTTTTGATCTACTTAAAGAAAAGAACAGAAAAACTCCAACTCTAGTTATGACAAAGCATCTACAGCCCTCCTTCTAGCACCATAATGTGGATGTGAAAATATACATTTTGGTTAAAATCCTAGCACACAAAGCATGATTAGTACTTTAAAACAAAGCCAATAATCAACATCCCTATGAAATAAATCAACACACTTCATGATGCAATCAAAACAACAAAGGATTAGATAAACTAATTGAAAGCATACAATAAAACATGAAGTAAATCATATGTCATAGTGGATTGGTGCTTCTATGGATAGAAGCCCTTTCCCAATCCTTTTCTAAGCTCCATGATATGAAAATGATATGAAAATTCCATGAAGATGGAGTGGACAAAATCAATTCTCAATTGAAGAGAGTGATTTTTCCTAAGCTTTTGTGGATCCCTTTGATGAAGAATAAGCCCTCTTGTTGATGGTCAAAATAGAACAACAACATTAAACAGAATATTACTATTCTACTTCTCCTAAAAGAGAAAGATAACACACGGAGATCTAACTCCCAAGGTCCTGGTAATCGGTTCTTGATTATGCTGATTTCACTCAATGGTTGATATAACCATAATGTTCAAGGGTCCTTTTGCTAGTAACAAAGAAAAAGAATGCATAACATCAGGTAGTCTACGTTTGGGGGGTTTTAAATAAAATAAAAAGATGAAATAGAGCTTTAAATCAAAGAATAAACAATGAGTGTTCATTCTACCTAACCACAACTACAACAAGATGCAATCCATAGAATAAACTACGCTACTGCATACATCCATAATGCTAATTCAGATATCATCAATGTTCACTAAACTTAGAAAAAATCATCCACTCATCATCCAAAACACAAATCAAATGAATACCATAACAATTTAATTCACAGATAATCCAATGATATGACCTTGAATCTAGTTCCTTCTATTGACTTTCATCAAATAAAGAACAATTAAGCATAGCAAAACCACTGGCGTATGGATTAATCATATATCATTAAGCTTATCAAAATGAATCCAAACTTTGAAAATCATGACATGAAAACATATGAAAACTATAAAATAATCAAGCTTTTTACTAAACATTTCAGAGTATCTTTCTAAAACATTGAAATCCTAGATCTAGTTTCTATCTTCTATCCTTAGGTGGCTGATCTTTCTTCAATTAGCCAACCTTTACAAAGTAGATTCTAATAATACATATAGGGTGCCACATGCACCCGTTTCTCAATCATTAATCAAGATCCATAATTCATGGAGTTGAAACTGAACGTAGAAGTGGACTCAAGAACCCCTGCTTTCAAGGATGATCACTCTATTGTACAAAAGGGAAATATGTTACCCCAAGAAGGAAGTGAAACCCACAAATAGGACTCAGAGTTGAACTTATGTCAAAATCCACAAAAAGAGGAGAAGAGTAGATAGAGCATGGTGAAAAGATTCAATCACTTTTGCACTGAATGCTCAAGAATGTACTCATCAAAACTGGAGAACACCTATAGAAGAGTATCCAAATTTGGCCCATCCAACCAATCACCTTCAAATTTGATTCTTTCAAAATCCATGGAAACCAACCTTTGCATCTCCTTTAGCTTGATTAGCTCCTTTCTGGCAGTTCTTACCTCCTCTCTGATATCCATAAACTGATCTAGCAATAAACTCTCCCCATCATCTCCATTTTGCATAATTTCTTCAAATCTACTCCTCCATCTCTCCCTTAGTTTATCCAATGACAAGCCTTCTTTATTTGAGGAATCTAAGCTAATCAAAATGGCCACAACCACCTCTAACTCAATCATCTATTGATTCAAGTCCTTACTCATTTCTTGAACTTCTTCTTGATGTCCATGCATAGCTCTTGACTTATACCTTATGACTCTCACCGTTTTCTCCACAAAATCTTCATTACCAAGCTCAAGAATTGAATATTCTATCAAGGTGGATTTGGGCACTTTGCTGACGTCTTCAAGCCTTATAACATATTCCTTATATTCATCATCCTGCTTGTCCAAATCCTTAGCCTGCTGGTCTAGATCTTCTGCTAATTCAAGAGAAGCTTTATGAATCTTAGAGCCTTCAACAAAAACATCATCAACCTCTTGGTTGAGCTTATCTAACCATTTATCAATCATCCCCACCTTGCTTTTCATCTGAATCAAATCATCTGCCTCCCTCTTTGTTAACAAAACTAGGGATTCAGGAAGACCATCCTGTTGATAAATGGGACTAGAAACATCTTTCAAGAAACCATGGAGCTGATCCAATTGAGCCTTAAGCTCATCCTTCCTTTGCTTATCCTTGATCATCTAGGTTTTGGTTGAAGAGGCCACAATATCAATCAAACTCATTTGTTGATTTCTTGTAGGCTTTTCAAAATTTACTGCCCCCAATTGATAATCAGTGATATGCATGTCATCATGGCTCTTCTCCATTACAGGTATGGCACATTCAAAAATGATCTCTCTAGCATCAGTGAGCCTAGTAGAGTGAAGAACTCGGGCCTTCTTCTTAGGCTTCTCTTTCCCAATTTCTTTCATCATTTCTTCCCAATTCAACGGCTATGGTTGAACAAATTGTTTTCTCTCTAAGTCTAGTTTTAGCCAAGTAGGAGCAATAGGAGTAGTGGCTGCCTAGGTTGAAGAGGAAGCAACAGTAGTGGAAGATAGAGGTTGCAACAATGTAAGCTTTGGTTGAGAATCAACCTCCTACACATTTTGTTGATCACTTTGCTCCCTTTCCTGTGCCAACTTTTCTACTTCCTCTTTATCCTTCTGATCTTGCAGCCCCTTAGCCTCCAGCTCTTTCTTCAAACATTCCTCTTCCTCTTTCTTCTTTTCTAACATTTCATCTTGCTACTTTTTCAATTCTTCAACATAGTCCCATGCCTCCTTGGGCTTCTTCGCATGTTCAGCAATCTCAGCAGCCCCCTTTTCTCTTTTTAAATGTTCTTTCTCTTCCTTTTGCCTATAAGCTTCTTCTTGTTCTTTGAGTTTAGCTTCAATAGCTTCTTTTTCTCTTCTTTGTTGAGCCTTTTCTTCTTCAAGATCATGAATTTTCTGTTGCATTATCAACCTATCCCTTTCTTCTTGAATTTTGAGCTCTTGCTCCCTTTTTTGTTGTTGTTAAGATAACTCATCGTCCTTCACCTTATCTTCCAACTCCTTCTGCTTGACTGCCAACTCAAATTGTGCCTTGGTATTCTCCTCCTATTGCCTAGCTGATGCATTAGCTTGTTCCTTAGCATCCTCTTCCTATTGCTTAGTTGATGCCTCAGCTTGTGCCTTAGCATCAGCTTCCCTTTTAGCATCCTCAAAGAGTTTCCATTGATCTTTAGTCAATATGTGCTCAATCCTTGCATCATTTTTCATATCCAAAGATGTCAAAGTCGGATGCTCTTTATCAGATGCACTCTTTTCTAAATCTGTTTCAATATTATGTATCTGAATTTGACTATCCATTTGCTTTAAAACCTCTACTTCACTATGGAGAACTCCCTTTGGTGATTCTTGGCCTAATTCTTGTGCCTTAGAGGGCTGAGTAGATGCCTCCCCTGCAGCAGATGCAGAAACACCCACTGCCATAGTTTTTTCTTCTTCCTATACCTCTGGAAGGTTTTGAGGAACCACCTCCTCTTCTTGTGAACTAGAAGTCATAAACTCTAAAGGTTCTTAAGGTTCCATCCTTCTCTTTACCCTTTTATATCCTTCAGTGGTACCTGCAACGTTCCTCTTCTTAGATGATGTAGCCTCAATTTGATTAGCTCTCAAACTCACCTATTGAATACTCCTATCAAGCATTGGTCTTGCAATCTACATTATGTCAATTGTCTCATCTGCATTCCAATCTATTGGATCAAGATCCTTAGTTCCAATCTTGTTTACATCATACCTAGGATCTAAAACTATCCCATCATCAGATAATGTGTCAGAATTTCTTCTTTTATCCCAAACTCGATCATAAGTGGGATAGGTATCCTTTCATAATTCCTCCTCCTAAGATCATATTCATCTTGAAAATCCTCCTGAAAATCCTCCAATAGATTAAAGTGCTTCTCAAAGACACTGGGGAGCAAAGCTCTCATCTTGTGTTTGGGGTCATAGCATTTCTTGGCCATGTACATGCCCAACTTCAAATAAACTAACTCATCACAAGTAGTCTTAGCGGCCTGAATGTGTGGAAAAAAAAGGTCCCCAGCTTCATTGGAAACTTATGGCACCCAGTCTTGTGCTTGTTGCTAAACTAGACATTCACAGCCAAGGCTTGATAAATAAACTCCATTAAGATGATCCTATCACCACAACACCTAGGTAGCAAATGGGGATGACCATCAAAGCCTGCTAACTTGAAATAGGTGAATGTGGGGTATTGGATAAACCAATGCCCCCATTCATTCACAAAAGCCATTGCCTCCTTGCTAAGTCTATACCCAGCATCACCATTAAGCTTGTTAATTATGACATAAAGAAAGGCATCACTAACCCTTCTATAATGTTGCTCTGATGCCTACAAGGTGAGATGGTTATAATACTCCCATACTCTCTTCTGTCCTTGGGCTTCCCCCAATATACCTACTGTCTGAAGTCTAGGAAAAATGCCCACTCGGCCAGCTGCATAAACCACATAGGAGGTCATCAAGAAACAATTGGTTCTCTCACCTTTATCATCTGATTGTGAATGTTGTCCAATACTATCATTGACCAGTCAAAATTTTTCCTCCCATCCAAAATAGTTTGAATGAAAGCAAACATCCATTCTTTAAATAGTGAAGCATCCCTTTTACCAAACGCCTTAGAGAGGAACATGGTTATATCTCCAATTTCTTTACTAAAGTCCACCCTCTTAGGCTGGTCCAGAAGCTTGGTCAGAGACTTCTTCTCTACCCTCATCCAAGTCTTATTCATATGAAATCTATTCCTCTCCTTTTTATCATAAAGCTTCAGAGCCTCTGCCTCATTCAATTGCTTAGGATTCTTGGGATCAGGTATATGAAACAAAAATTTAATCATTTGAGGCATGAAGTCAATAATGACATTAACCTTCACATCCACACACTACCTAGTAGCAGGGTTATATGCTCTAGCTACTGCAAGAATCAACTCTGGACATTGAATAGATAGGGGGAAGAGTGCAACATTTTCCAACCTGGATTGAACAATCCTTTTTGTCCTTCCTGTGATCTGCTCTTCAGTGAATGTCTCCTCATGCAACTCTTCATAGTTGAAAGGACCAAAATTGGTGTCAGTTATGGCAGTCCAGTAGGAATCAACTTTTCTAGCCATGAGGACAACCTCCCTATGCTTACATCTCAAGGTATATGGGAGCTGCTCGACTTTGATTTTCTTTGGCCTAACTCCTTGCCATGAAGTTTCACTTAGTTGGATCCTTTGAGAGGCCTCATCTGATGCTCCCGACATCTCTTAATACATGTAGCAATTTCTTCTATTACATGAACAAAACATCTAAGTTAGTCAATCATATAATCACTACTCCATCCTCCTAAGATAACATTTAGTCAAACTATTCCTTTATTGTAGGTAGAACCGTAGAAGCATCAAGCATAGACAATGTTTCATATCATGTGGCAGGGCCGGGATCAGAACTAGTTATGGAGCAAAACAGGGTCAGAAGCGAGACCGAAACGAAATAGAACTAGAACATAGTCAGAGATGAGACCGAAACGGGAACAAAATAAATAAAAAAAGTTAGCTACCAAGTTCAAATTCCTCTCCAGATCCACTTCCAACCAGGGTAAAGATAAGTAACATAATAACGAATGATAGTGAAATAATTCCAGCAAATGAAGAGTATTCAAAACAAGGTGGTCATATGAACCCTAAACCCTAGGTCACATGGGCCCCAAAGGAAAACTAGAAATGGCCTAGCTTAAACCTCCAACAACTCCTTCGTACAGAAGTCATTAAAACTATGAACAGGTTATACTATAAAACCCTAATTCGCTCGATACCTTATTTACAAGAACTAGTGCACAACAAGAAACCGGTACGAACAACCCAAAACCAACATGATAAAACCAGAATAGAGTCTCAAAATGAAATTCATTACCCAAGCAAGGAAACCCCTTCAAAATTGAAACCCTAGTCAAAACCAAAGCATGACAAAATGGACCTATCATGAAAGTGACAACAGAACAAACAACAAAGAAAAATGATGAACGGAAAAGCAAACCTAACAAAATGGAATAGAACAAAAACAAACACCAACCAAGTGACCAAATTCATAGAATAAACCCTCCTGTGAATATGCCAAAATGACACAAGCGAAAGAACAAAATGAGAGAAAGAAAAACAAAAGAAACCTACCTCAAAATGCTCCTTAAGATTGACCAAAATTTTCCCAAGATTTGCTTTGCAATTCACCCCTACGATCAAATCAATTCTCTGGAGAGTTTCTTGGCTGTAATTTTCTTAAATAATTTGCATAATAATAACAATGAGGTAGTTTAAGCATAATTAAACCTTTAATCAATAATTCGTGTGTGCCAACAGGCTGCATTTAATGCCATAAATGCAGTAGATTAGGGATGGAACCAATGACATGATCAGACAGTTAAGTCAAGTCAAGGGAACATCAAAAGGTAAGGCGGATGCAGAGCCAGGTCAGGAAAAAGATAGATAAATTACACAAAAACCAAAATGGAACTTCACAAAGTTTGAAGTTCGATTCCAGGTCCAGATCCGGTCCCAACCAAAAAGAAAAGAACAACACAAGAACAAGGGAAGTAGGACTAGAACGAACACTGGACCTAGCCCGAACAACAAAGATAGCCAGAAAGAAAAAGAGCAGTTCAAGTGGAGTCGGGACAAGAACAAAAATGTGGAAACTTGAAACTTCCCATGTGAGTTTCAATCCTGGTTTTGATCCCCCATGAGCAAACAAAACAAAAAACAAGTAAATGACCAAAAAATAGGAGGATGGACCAACCCAAGTGTTAGTGAAAAACAACCAACAAAACAAAGGAGAAAGAAAAGAAGAAGGTGGAATCGGAGTCGGAACCATATCCGAACTAGAAACCTTGAAATAGTTCCATGTCTAGATTTGGTTCCGAACCCACTTCTGATAGAACAAAAGACAGATTTAGGAGAAAAAATAAATAACTCCTAAGACCTAACCAAACAACCAAAGACAACCAAAAGAAAAGAAAAGGGGGACCCATTTTGTTCCAAAATAAAATAAAATGGGGTGGTTATGCAAGGCATAGCACCTCTACTTATAGATTCTCAAGTTTGAAGAGTGCTCATAAGAGATCAATGTGGGATAATGTTTTAGCCAATGAGATGGAGCCACTTGTCACCTTATGATAGGTTGAGGAATGTGCAAGTTTTGGCCAATGTGCCAACGAGGGGGAGATTCAAATTTGAAATTGTGAATTAAATGTTGAGAGGGGGACATGAAAGAGAGGAGTTATTGCTATGTTGGAAGGGACAAGTCAACTTGTCTTCATATTCAAACTTGAGGGAATATTCCATTTTTATGAGAAGTTGAAAGAAAATGATAAATTTATAAATGAATTAAAATGATTTATTGGTGCAAGTGGGAAAATCTAGAGGATGTGATGTGTGGTTAGATTAGGTTAATTAGGATTAGATTAGCTTAGGTGATGATTAGTTGATTTTGACCCATTCAACTTGAAGGCATTCAAGGGAAGATTATCAAAGTCTTATTGCAACAATCAAGGATCCATTATCATGTTGAAGGCATGGACATTAATAGAGGAATCATGTTGATGTAGCATTCAAGATCACTTCAAGTATTTCAAGATATCATCTCAAATCAAGTTCATGATCAAGAATCGCATCCATGGAGATCTCTACTTGTTGATTTCATTCCAAGGTTTTAATATTGGTATGGTAAGTTGTGACATTGTTATGTTCACTTATCATTCCTTTAATTACATGCTTCAATTTATTATCAAGTTTGATTACTAAAAAGGGGTTTGATTGAAAGGAAAACCCCTACTCCTATCAATCAACATTTTCTTCTCTATGATGTGTGATTTGCAGGTTTTAGGTTAAAGATTTATGAAAAGGAAGATTTGAAAAAGAAGCTTTGGTGACTAGTACATATCATTCCTCTAGATGAAGAGGGCATCTTCATGAGCATTATCAAGGCATTCAAGGGAAGATTATCAAAGTCTTATTGCAACAATCAAGGATCTGTTATCATGTTGATGTAGCATTCAAGATCACTTCAAGTATTTCAAGATATCATCTGAAATGAAGTTCATGATCAAGAATCACATCCATGAAGATCTCTACATGTTGATTTCATTCCAAGGTTTCAATATTGGTATGGTAATTTGTGACATTGTTATGTTCACTTATCATTCCTTTAATTACATGTTTCAATTTATTATTAAGTTTGATTACTAAAAAGGGGTTTGATTGAAAGGAAAACCCCTACCCCCTATCAATCAACATTTTCTTCTTTATGATGTGTGATTTGTAGGTTTTAGGTTAAAGATTTATGAAAAGCAAGATTTGAAAAAGAAGCTTTGGTGACTGGTACATATCATTCCTCTAGATGAAGAGGGAATCTTCAAGAGCATTATCAAGGCATTCAAGGGAAGATTATCAAAGTCTAATTGCAACAATCAAGGATCTGTTATCATGTTGAAGGCATGCATGTTGATGTACCATTCAATATCACTTCAAGTATTTCAAGATATCATTTGAAATCAAGTTCATGATCAAGAATCACATCCATGGATATCTCTACATGTTGATTTCATTCCAAGGTTTCAATATTGGTATGGTAAGTTTTGACATTGTTATGTTCACTTATCATTCCTTTAATTACATGTTTCAATTTATTATCAAGTTTGATTACTAAACAGGGTTTTGGTTGAAAGGAAAACCCCTACCCCCTATCAATCAACATTTTCTTCTCTATGATGTGTGATTTGTTGGTTTTAGGTTAAAGATTTATGAAAAGCAAGATTTGAAAAAGAAGCTTTGGTGACTGGTACAGATCATTCTTATCTCTCAAAAGTATATTTTTTTATTAGATATATGGTTAGAATTTAAATATGCAACCCATATTGCTCATATTTGAATGGAAAATAGAGAATTAGTGATCTCCATTTAGAAGATCCAAATTTTCTGTGTTTTACCTTTGAATAGTTAGTTTTAGGGACAAATAAAATTTTCTATAGCCCTTTTGGGGAAGGTCCTCATATTCCTACCCCTTGATGAAGAGGGCATCTTCAAGAGCATTATCAAGGAATTCAAGGGAAGATTATCAAAGGATTATTGCAACAATCAATGATCTGTTATCATGTTGAAGGCATGCATGTTGATAGAGGAATCATGTTGATGTAGAATTCAAGATCACTTCAAATATTTCAAGATATAATCTCAAATCAAGTTCATGATCAAGAATCACATCCATGGAGATCTCTACATGTTGATTTAATTCCAAGGTTTCAAGATTGGTATGGTAAGTTGTGACATTGTTATGTTCACTTATCATTCCTTTAATTACATGTTTCAATTTATTATCAAGTTTGGTTACTAAAAAGGGGTTTGATTGAAAGGAAAACCCCTACTCCCTATCAATCAACATTTTCTTCTCTATGATGTGTGATTTGCAGGTTTTAGGTTAAAGATTTATGAAAAGCAAAATTTCAAAAAAAAACTTTGGTGACTAGTACATATCATTCCTCTAGATGAAGAGGGCATCTTCAAGAGCATTATCAAGGCATTCGAGGGAAGATTATCAAAGTCTTATTGCAACAATCAAGGATATTTTATCATGTTGAAGGCATGCATGTTGATGTAGCATTCAAGATCACTTCAAGTATTTCAAGATATCATTTGAAATCAAGTTCATGATCAAGAATCACATCCATGGAGATCTCTACATGTTGATTTCATTCCAAGGTTTCAATATTGGTATGGTAAGTTTTGACATTGTTATGTTCACTTATCATTCCTTTAGTTACATGTTTCAATTTATTATCAAGTTTGATTACTAAAAAGGGGTTTGATTGAAAGGAAAACCCCTACCCCTATCAATCAACATTTTCTTCTTTATGATGTGTGATTTGCAGGTTTTAGGTTAAAGATCTATGAAAAGCAAGATTTGAAAAAGAAGCTTTGGTGACTGGTACATATCATTCCTCTAGATGAAGAGGGAATCTTCATGAGCATTATCAAGGCATTCAAGGGAAGATTATCAAAGTCTTATTGCAACAATCAAGGATCTGTTATCATGTTGAAGGCATGCATGTATATGTAGCATTCAAGATCACTTCAAGTATTTCAAGATATCATCTGAATTGAAGTTCATGATCAAGAATCACATCCATGAAGATCTCTACATGTTGATTTCATTCCAAGGTTTCAATATTGGTATGGTAAGTTGTGACATTGTTATGTTCTCTTATCATTCCTTTAATTACATGTTTCAATTTATTATCAAGTTTGATTACTAAAAAGGGGTTTGATTGAAAGGAAAACCCCTACCCCCTATCAATCAACATTTTCTTCTTTATAATGTGTGATTTGCATGTTTTAGGTTAAAGATTTATGAAAAGCAAGATTTGAAAAAGAAGCTTTGGTGACTGGTACATATCATTCCTCTAGATGAAGAGGGAAACTTCAAGAGCATTATCAAGGAATTGAAGGGAAGATTATCAAAGTCTTATTGCAACAATCAAGGATTTTTTATCATGTTGAAGGCATGCATGTTGATGTAGCATTTAGGATCACTTCAATTATTTCAAGATATCATCTCAAATCAAGTTCATGATCAAGAATCACATCCATGGAGATCTCTACATGTTGATTTCATTCAAAGGTTTCAATATTGGTATGGTAAGTTGTGACATTGTTATGTTCACTTATCATTCCTTTAATTACATGTTTCAATTTATTATCAAGTTTGATTACTAAAATGGGGTTTGATTGAAAGGAAAACCCCTACCCCCTATCAATCAACATTTCTTCTCTATGATGTGCGATTTGCAGGTTTTAGGTTAAAGATTTATGAAAAGCAAGATTTGAAAAAGAAGCTTTGGTGACTGGTACATATCATTCTTATCTCTCAAAAATATATTTTTTATTATATATATGGTTAGAATTTAGATATGCATCCCATATTGCTCATATTTGAATGGAAAATAGACAATTAGAGAACTCCATTTAGAAAATCCAAAATTTCTATGTTTTACCTTTGAATAGTTAGTTTTAGGGACAAATAAAAGTTTCTATAGCCCTTTTGGGGAAGCTCCTCATATTCCTACCCGTCCTACTTCTCCTTCTGCTTCTTGCTTCTCCTTCTACGTCATCTGTGGAGGAAGGTGATGCTCTTGAGGTTCCTATAGAGAAACTTATTTCCCTAGATAGAAGACTTGGGGAGTTTAGGAAGTATCTATAGAAAGAAAGGATTATGGCTAAGAATGATAAGGTTGTTAACAATTAAAAAACTATGTTGGAAAAGGACCAAGTAGGTATAGAATTTCTCCAGGGCTTTAGAAATATAGTGGAAATTCATGTCACATCATACAATCCAAGGTCAGAAATTGCCTGAGACCTTAGGTTTGAGACTGTTGAAAGATAGATAAAAGTCTTGATGCACAACGCGTCAGTATGTATGGATGAGACTAGCCCTTGTGTTGACACCACCTTTGGTTCTTGGCTGACCCCCATCATGAAAGTAAACAAGGTACACTTGGGTTTCAAATCTGCCAACTCTAATATCCCTGGTGGTAATCCAAGAGCCGATGTTGGTCTAGGTGGTGGAGTCTCGACCAATATGGCCCGAGCTGGTAGGTTTGGTGGTTACACTGGTACTATTTCATCTTCTGACCCTATCTCAAATGCCTTGTTGTAGAACATGGGTTATATGCATAACTAGTTATAAAACTTATCTAATGCTACCTCTCAACTTATTTTTCAACCCTTCTTCAGTAAAAATCATTTATTTATTATTATTATAAACACTCCCATCCCTCAGGAGATGGATATTCCAAAATTTGAAAAGTATGATAGTCAAGGAGATCCTCAGACACACGTTTTGACATTTAATACCATGTACACTAATTTTTTCCTTCACAATGCTCTTAGAATGGCTAAGTTTTTTCCAAGTTCCCTTAAGGACTTTTCCTCGAGTGGTATTGTTCCTTTTCAGAAAAATCTATATTTTTATTTGATCATCTAGTTAATCAATTTCTTCGATAGTTCCAAGCTAATATCGAAATGAAATTGACCTTTACAGATCTCATTCGATGTAAGCAAGGGGACCACAAGAAAATAACTGATTTTATTACTCTTTATCAAGTGCTATTTTCTCAAATCTCTTACCCTTTTCCTAACTCAGATGTCCAAAATGTCTTCATTGACAACCTGGAGAAACCTTGGCAAGAGAAATTTTCCCTAATGTACCCCTCTTTTGAACAACTATGTGTTGCAATGTGTGAATACCAGGAGATGGTTCCATACTTTGGGGGTTCATCCTCGCATTCCCATTCTGATGGGTGGTCTATAGTGTTGGTATTTGGTAAAAATAAAGCTATTGCAAAAATGGTTTCCACATCTAATGAGAAGGGATAGGGTGCAATAGGCACTTCACAAAACTATCAAAAACTTACACTACTATTTTGAAGTTATTGAAAGATAAAGTCTTATCATTACTAGACCCCCAACCTCTCACTAAGCCCTATCCTAATTGGTATGATGAGCAATAAGTCTATTTGTACCACCAAGTACATGGGAATGATACCAAAAGATGTGTGTGCCTACATCGTGAGGTCCAAGACCATATCAATGACGATACTATCTATATTGATGGGAAAGAGAAGAATTATAATAAGTACATGGAAAAGCTAATAGTGAATTGCAAATCTATACTAACCCATTTTCATCCCATTCTACAAATTTAATTACTCAATCTTCTACTTCCTTAGAGTTAGTATCATTTGAATACATGAATATGGTCTCATTGATGCATGTTCCTCCTATTGATTCTTTGAATGGAACAATAGAAATAACATTTACCTTATAGGACCTATCCTTAAATAAGGAGCCTTCTCCTTTATACATTCCCACGCGGATCAATGAAAATATTGTGACTGGTGTCCTATTGACTTGACAAGTAGAGTGAATATTGTAACAGGAGAATCTCTATTCATAAATAACTTAGATAAGGAGGAATACAAAAAGTAGAAGGCCACTCTCCATACACATGATGGACTCTTAGTCCCTCCTATTGGAACCATTTCTTTGTTGGTTTTGGTAGGACCCAAATCCGTTGAAACATCCTTTGTCATAATCCCTAAATTTGGCCTATTTAGAGTGAGATTAGGAATTTGTTGGCTAGTCTCCATAAATGGTGTTACTTCTATGGTTCCAAATTTTTAAAAATTCCCTCATGAAGGCTCTATGCATGTAGTGTGCAACACTGGTTATAAACCACTAGTGTCACATGGGGGATTTTCATTGGAACACTTTTGGCCCACTCCACTCGAACCTTTCCCTCAAAGGGGATATTTTTATACCATGATTATATTAAATATAAGACTGGAGGAATGGAGCCAAAACTAAGTTATCTACTATCCCCTTATGCAATCTCTATAAAGGGATCCATGATTGTGCAACAACAAACTACTTTTTCCACCCATCATGAGGGGAAGGAGAAGCTTGCTTATGCTCAAGAAATTTCTCCTTATGTGTCTTTTTCTCCATCTACTTCTACTTCTCATCCTACTATGACATCTTTGATTCTTGCTCCCATGCCTCACATAGGAATTTTAATGGTGCCCACATGGAAAAAAGCTAAGCGCCAAGTTTTTAAACTTCCAATTTTTCCCATGATTCTTAGACCTATTATTAACGGCAACAAAAGGGGTCACTATGGGGTTGCTAGTTTCCTCAACCTCCACAACTTGCTACCACTCTCTCTCCTATAACTTTGGTATTGAATGGGAGAGGCCCGCTACCGAGGAAATTTTGTGTACTTCACCTGCTATCATTATTGCTCATGTACTTCCTCCTCTTGTCTAGGAGATGGTCCTTCCACTAGTGATGGTTGTGAAGGATGCTCTTGTTGTGGAACATGAGGCTCTCACCCCTTCTTAGGCAATGCTTTCTAGTTCATAGAGTTAACATAATCAGTTTGTGCATGAGCACAAATGTAGGGAAGAGGCTCTAGTCACAAAATAAGCCTCCTTTTAGAAGAAAAAGAGGGACCCAATAGCTCTTATTTCAACATATTCTTTTAATGTTTCACTTCCTCCTACTATGTCTACCTCAGTTCCAATCACTTCTATTCTGCTCCCACCTCCCTTAATGGAACCCAATGATACTCACACAAAAAGGGTGCAGTTTTTCATCACTCCCTCTATGGAACATCCTCTTTTGATGTCCCTCCTAGACATCCCTCCCTTTTCACAATCCATAGACACATCGAACACAACGATGGTGTATGTTGTGGATTTTTCTTCTTCCTCCTCATATTCCACTTCTTTTGTGTATATTCTACATCCTTCACTAAAGCAAAAGCTAGAGGATGACCTCGTTGCAAGTGAATGTCATAAGAAGGGTTCACCTTCTTCAGAAGTTGGCTTTGTTTTGGCTTGCATCATCCTCATGATGGAGGAAACCCTCGCTTCCCCTAATTTATTCACTGCCCCTCTCGATGAGGTTGGAAATGAATCTCAAGTTTCTTGTTCTTCTCCCACCCGATTGACACATGGAACTCTAGTAAAGTGCATGTTTAATTTGATGGATGATATCCTATCTTTTTCCTTGATCTTTGAAAGATTGATGAATTTAGTCTCAAAAGAGCTTACTAAAGAAGACCTTGAGGGGCCTTCTCCCTTAGTCTTTGTTGTAGGCTAGTCAAAAGGTAATTCCCTTGCTATCTCACCCTTGTGGGGCCATCTTCCCTCACCTTATAATGATTTGAATCAAAAGAAAGATGAACTATTAGTCGGTGGGGAGTAGGGTGGTAACTCTTATTTATTTGTAGTATAATTTTTTTTGTGTGTTTGTGTTCCCTCATGCTTTTCTTTTTGTGTTTGTGATCCTAGTTGGAGGACCCATGCTACCCTTGTAGGTGCTTGGATATAGGTGTAGAATTTTTTTTGTGCCCTTCTATTATGTGTATCATCATTCTTCTATGTGTCATGAATTTTATTTTTGACAATTGCAGATGATGCAAAGCGTTGGGAGAATTTAGGCATTCTTCCATGTTGACCCAATTCTTATTTTTATTTTTTCTTCATGAGGTCTTATTCATGCTCTAAGAAATTTTTGGATTGATGAATGTTTGTTCATACAATGCATTATATCTATTTGTATCTATGAATAGATCTAACCTCGAGTTCTCAGAACCCATTGTCTATTGATTTCTTCATCTTTATCTTCTCACTTCGTGATGTTGTGGTTCTTATGTGTTGTCCCTCACATGTGTGGAAACATTCCACAAATATATCTTGTTATGTGTTGTGTGCCAAAACATCTTTGAATCCCCTTTCTCTCCTTAGGATGCCATGTGCTCCTTTGCATAGCACACACCATCCTAAGGAGGAGGGTACCGGCTTCTCTAATTTTCAATAAGGAAAATTTTGTGGCCAAAGGATCTCTTACTGAATTTTGTCATTTTCTAGGATGATGCATTCTCTTGGCGAGGACCCCTTAGTGAAATTTCTCTTTCAAAAATGAATTTGTAGCAAAAGAATTTGAAATTTTTCCTTTGAGAAATGAGTGTTTTTTCTAAGATGAATAATTCTAAGAACTTTCCTTTGAAAATGAGCATTATTTCCATTAGATTCCTTGACAATAGATCTTTCAAAAGAATTCCTTGATGATAAAATCACTTGCAGAAAATTTAATTTCTTTCAAATGGAGTGTTTCTTTGAATGGGACCCTTGGTGTCTTCAAGAGTTTCCTCCTGAAGGAAATCCTTTGAAATATTTTTCTTCAATTGAATTCTCTAGTGTCATGCAATTGTGTGTCTTTAATCTGATATTTGATGTTGCTATGTCTTGGTGTTAGATATCATATATCTTTACATCTAGCTTGGGGAAAACCTGACTAGAGTTGTCTTCTATCTGATATGTGATGTCATGGTGTCTTGGTTTCAAACATATCACATCTTGGCATCTCACTTGGGGGTGGCTTGATTAGGTTCACTTTTTTGTGACTTTCCTATAATCAAGTTTGCAAAAATTGTGCATGCTTATCTAATTAGTGTGTGCCTTCTGTCTATCTGATCAGGTTATGTCTTATCATGCTAGATTGTTTTTCTTCTTGAGTGTCTATTATGATTTTAACCTAACATGTTTATGGTGAGATCGTAGTTGTGCAGGACTGAGAACCTATAGAGCCATCTCTCTCTCTATCATGTCAAGGTTTCCTTATAGGAACAAGAACTTATGGAGCCACTTCCTTCATGTCTAGGTGCACCTAATCAAAGATCTAATTCCTTAACTATTATGGTATGTTCTCCTCAATCTCTTTCTACTTTACCTTGCATCCACATTGGCACATATGCTCACTCAAGTGAGGGAAAAATGTAATGACACAGATTTATACCTTAATAAAATTCCTAATTTATTTTCCCTTACTTTAGAAAATATAAATCTAATGATGCAAATCTCATCATCGTCAGAAAATTCCTTCCGCATGGCCTTGAATTTTTTATGTTGTTGGAGGAATTTATTTCGGGGATGAACATGTGCCACATGAATGTCTACATGTTATGTTGCCATCTTCGTAAGATTCCTACCCCCAAAATCTATAGAAATGTTACATATTCAATTGGATACAAAGATAGTGTCTTTTATCAACCCTTGACCAATGAAAAGTGACCTTTTATCCCCCTTTTGGCAACTCAAAATCACTTCTTAATGCTTCAATCTAATTATCTCATTCATTTGTGCTAATTCTTAGAAAAAATTTCTCATTCTCTCATGCTCACACTCTTGGAATCTCTCTCTTTCTTTTCTCTCCTCTCTACTTGACTTCTATAATGTACTATTGTTGCAACTCCACCATTCTTGTAGGTTGATGAAGCTTCACTCTCTCAGCATGGTGTCACCTTCCTCTCTTATCTTAAAGTGATAACACAATGGAGGTGATATTGTTCTTTTTACCTTGTTTGCATCATTGTGTCTTATAGAATGGTATTCAAGTTGTCTTTGCACTCTATTTGGTGTCTTCTATATTATATCTTTATCTATTTTCTATATCTCATGGATTCATGGCTATGCATGGAGGTGGGAACACCAAAAAAATGGTTTGAATATGGCATACATTAGAAAACAACTCAATAATTTTCCTATTTTTGTACATGTAGGCATAGGTTTTCTTCATTTGGATCCAACTAAAGGATTGAAGCATGCTCAGAGTGATATATCTTTTCCTTCCTTTCTTTGTTATCTTTGCATTAGAATAGCACTTACTATTCTTTATGTTGTACTTTTTGCATTCAACACTTTCTTTGCAAAACTGTAAACCTTAATAGTTAGGTAGTTAGTAGTCCTAATGTCTGTATAGGACACCTACGCATCCCTACGATGGTAGCATGATGCACTAGAGTATAGTTCCCCCATTGATGTCCTTAGATAGTGATTTGTTGGGTCTATAGTCTAAAACCTTTAAGGTTGGCTCACTTGGTTTTGATCAAACTAGTCTTTAGCAGAAGGAAAATAATGCATCATTTCCCTTCCTTTTCAACCTCAATCTTCCCCCTTTCTAATCTATTATGAAAACTCTAGGTAGTTTAGGGTAGCTCATTCCATGGGACTCTCCCATGACCTAGTGTCTTAGGGGTGACAAATCCCCCTACTCTACAATCGCATTAAAAAATGACATTTCCAACATAGTACCTCTATTTATTACCATTTATGCTATCTATATTTGATTTATGATATCATAGATATTATGATCATACCCTCTAGTTGTCACTATTCAACTATTACCATAAAATTCTAAAAACATGTATATCAAATAAATATGATTTACCACATCAACATTCCCTTTTGACTATTCTCCATTTCTCATGTATCTTTCCTATAAGGTTTCTATGTTTCCATGTCCATAAATAATCATAGGTCCTTTCTTTCAATGAGACTCAAATATTCACATGTGTACAATGTACACTAAATTCATATCTAATCTAGAGGATATTTTCAACTTGAGAGGAGTTTGTGCCTCTACACTTTTAATTTTCCTCATTACTATGGCTTTGGGTTGTTAGAAAGTATGTCCTTCTTTAAGACTAGAATAGCATGAAAATGTATAGACTCATAGTTAAGTATAGATACTAGCATTATCATAAAATATATATATATATCATTAATATGTTTTTCCACCCTATTGTTCATTATCAACATAATCATATTCAAGTGTATACCCTAGCCCTAAGGAATAGACTTTTTCCCTAAACTCAAGTAAATATGAGTAACCATTCAAGGACAAACTACCAACATGGTTTACATAACATCATAACCTATCAATGATGATGTATCTAACATCATAACTCATGCAATGAAATAAGTAAGATGCAATCATCTTGGTATCATATTCATATACCTTCTAGATTGCTTAATATAGCTACATCATACAATCATGACAATCATGATAATCATATATAGATATCATACTAATATGATATCCAAAGCAACTTATTTCCAATCTAGCTATATGCACCAACTTTCTTAACAAATATGGTAAGCAACTATAACTTGCTCAAGTACTTGCATTCATTAAATTAAACATAGATTATGAAGTAGAAATAATAATGGGTAAGAAAGAGTAGCACTCCTATAAATTTAGCTTCAAATAGAGAATTCACTCTCAAAGCTTAATATCAAAACTCTACTTGTTGCTCCTATTTTCAGCTTATCCCCAATCCAATCCTTTTTCCCAACACTCAAAATCTTCACTAAATAACTCAAAAACACTCAAGAAATCTCACTCTTCACTACTTGCACTTAACACTACTTGCACATAAAAACTATAATATAATGGAATAAAATAAATTCCAAAAGAATGAATGCCAAAAGACTAAGATACTACCTCTATTTAAACTAAACATTGAGAAGTTTAAGGCTACGGTTTAGCTTCTTTATTCACTACCTTTTCCCCACTTTTTTCCACCTCTAAACTATAAACACAATTCTAAAACCAACTCTACTCTCAAACATGCCAACTAAGAAAGATTGGTGAAATGTGGCTACTAAAAGATATATAAAAAAACACATAAAAAGTCGCAAGAATAATTAACTTATTTACTTTGGTTGAGTCACCCTCCATAGATTGCTAGCAATGGCTATTTTACTAATTCAAAACATGGCAATGATTACTTGTAGGCTTACTTCCTCTTATTGTGGCTTTGTTGCTTTCTACCTTCTCACTATGCCACCTAAATTAATGGATGCTATTCAAAACATAATACAAACTCTTGCTACCTTCTTCCTTAGCATGGCTTGACCAAATCCAACACTTTTACCAACTTATGCATGGCTTCCAAATACTTAACAACTTTAACATTTAAATGCATATCTTTTACTTTACATGGTGTACACAAATAAAAACCATTAGTTTATTAAATTATATAAATAATGCATTCCCAATTCTATATGCTATGTGCTTATATTGGAGCAATAATCACTTCATCGCATATATGAATATATGTGTGACATTTAGTGTATGCTATGTTAAAAAATGTTCACTTTATATAAGCGTTACTCTTTTCACTTACCTTGCATTACATATATGTTGGTATCTATTCATACCATTCAAAATATATAATCTCATATATATATATTAATATATAAATTCATTATAATGCTTAAAAATTATAATATATATATATATATATATATATATGTATTAACATATATATTAAAAACCATTTAGTTGCCAATCATATGTACATATATATTTATATCAAATGTATATATGTATATTAATATATGCGTATGTATGTATACATTGTCAAATACATACATATTACATATACGTATATATATATATAGATACATACATATATATACATATATATATATGTGTATATATATATTTGTGTATATATATATATATATGTATATATGTGTGTGTGTGTATAAATACATATGTATATATGTATATATATACATATATATGTATATATACATATATACATATATATGTATATATACATATATACATATATATATGTATATATACATATATACATATGTATATGTATACACACACACATATATGTACATCCAATTGATTTCCCATGTGTGCATATATGTATATGACCATATGGACGTGTTATTGCATACATACATATATACATATATACATTTAATGTATATACATATTGATTAACATATATATCAAATACACAAAGAAAAACATATACCCAATACAAAGATTTAGTCAATTTAATTGAAACCAAGGAAACAATCACATAAATAACCAAATAAGAAAAGAATAATAAACAAACATTCCAAATTTCTAAAAAGCTACATCCAATGGTTCACTTATCGAATCCTCAACTAAATTGACTCAACTAAACTAGGATTTGAGTGTGTGAGAGCTCAAGTAGGTACATTATGGGTTACCATGTGCCAAACTTCTCTCTTAGGTGATACTCTCCCTCTGCTCACTAGAGGGCTTGATTCTTTCCTGCATCAACCATAGTGCATCACAAAAGAAGTTAGCCAATCACATGAAAATTGTATCCATCATATATCATTTGCATCATTAAAGCATCAAAAAGAAATAACATCATGATCCATATTTATGTATTTCATTCGTGAAGGAGAACATGAGTCGATAGGCAATCAATACCAACCAAAAATATTGTTGGTTTGCTTCTAAATTTTTAGTTTTTTCTTGTTTATGTTTATCTCTTTCATTTTGTGCCTAAGCCTCTTAAATTATACATTCTTACCATGATACTTTGACAATGATGGAAGTAGAAATATGTCTTGAAGAAATGTTGTCTCATGAAATGTGATTGGCTAGTGTAAAACAAATCTTCATTATCTTTTTCTAGCATCCTCATGGCTTGAATTATGATGGATTAGAACATGAAAAATGATTGATTATTGCCTGGTATAGACACATATGCGAAGTGTGAAAGCTTAGTATGAGTACATGGTCATTTTGAAAAAAATACCTCCAAGTTAGTAGTTGTAATTGCAACTGCCTTGGTTGATTGACTGGGAAATGAAGTCATTGACTCTAAATTCAATTTTCAAATTCATTTTATTGGGATTCCTTTTCGGCTTCGTGAATCAACAAATGGGCTTTCAAAACAAAATTGGAAAACCTTAAAAAGAGTGGAGGGGATCAACTAAAATTGAAACGACATAGAAGGAAGGTGATATATTAATATTCAAATAGAAAGCACAAAACTTGGTCACCCAAAGGTTGTAGTACAAGGATGGGTATGAGAAACCAAAGGAATATTAAATTTGAATGGTTGTTGAGTTACAAGAGACCATGTTCTTGGTAGAGGCATCGAATTACCTCTAATTGTTTACAAAAAGACAAGCTGTGAGCATAAAATGTGAGGATTGACTAGGGGTGGAAAGTAAGTTTGGGCACCATTCACAAGGAGATAAGAATGGAAAATTAATTATAGGATATACCCATTCGTGCAGTTAGAAATTGGCACAAACTTTGAAAAACAAAGAGATCTAAGTGGGGGCTGTAGGAAATTTGAAAATAAGCTGAGTAAGAATATGCATAAGACAAATAGGAAATAAAAAATTGTCAGTTTGTTGAAGTAAATGCTGACCATGTTTCTCAAAGGAGCTAATATGAAAATGAATCTATATGAGGTAAAGGAAGGGATAAGAAATCAATTTCAAGCATGTGGAGAAACTGAGAAGCAAGAACTTTGAAGTTGTGAATGTAGAGAAATCAATAAAATTGAAATATGTTTGTAAAGATCTTTTAACTACAAACATCAATAGAGCTTTGTGTTGGTGAATTATTGGAAACTGAATTTGAATTTGATTTCATGGTGTTGATGTAGTTGGTTGTCAATTGACAAATGGATTATCATATTAAATTATGACTATGAGACAAAGGGTTATTGTTTTTATTACTAGTATTGTGATGGGGTTGGTCTAACTATCTTGTGTCAATTGGTATCAAAGCCACAAGATTGTGAGAGAGGAGATAATCCACCAGGACCATGGGTGAAGAATTCCTAAGAGGCCATTGATTCTATGGCAATCATGTTGGCTATCCTCCAATAAAGATGAAGCCAGGTAGAAGGTGTACAAATATCTTCCAATAAGAGGAGGTGGGTAGAAGAGATATTGAAGGTGCATATTTGAGAATCCTATTAGGAAGAGGATAGTAGTGATATTTTTATTGCAAGGGGACCTATAATAGTAGTGAGTTTTGGATCTAATTTGTTTGTTGTTGCAAATTAAGAGTGTGTCATAAATTTTTGGTAAAATGTCTTGGAGACATGGAGAGAGTTTGTTGATGAAGAAGGAATAGTTGAAGCCACAGAAAGTGAAAAAAGAACCCATATGAAGGAGTGATTTATTCCAAATTGTGTGCAAGTATGGTGGAAAGTGTTGCAAAGTTATGATGGATAGTGATAGTAGATATAATTTGGTTGTGTTAGAAATGGTTGAGAAGATAAACTTGAAGAAGATGAAGCATCCTATGCCATACTATTTCTCTTGGTTGTGAGGTCATCAAATTTCGGTAAGTGAACAAAGCATTATGAATTTTCACATTGGAAGATATAAGGATGAAATTGTATGTGATATAGTACCCATGGATGTTTTTCATGGTTTTTTGGGACAACCTTGGCTTTGAGATAGGAAAGCTATACATAATGGTAGTAGTAACACTTATATCATAATCAATGATGGGAATAAATATGTGTTGAATCTATTGTAGGATAAACAAGAGGAAATGGTAAAAGAAATTGCATTAGCATGCCCTAATGAGAGTATGAAAGAATAAAGAAAGATCAAAGTTGCAATAGGAGAGAAAAAATAAGTTGAGAATCCTTTGAAGGATGAAGAGAAGAAATAAATGACTGTGTAGACATGCAAAATTGGCATCATGCATTTAATTAAGTCATATTCATCCATTCATCAAATAAATCAAGTTTATTTGATTAATCTCTAAATTCATCCATTTAAATTAAATAAATACATCTTTAACACTAACATCATCCCCTTTAGCTAAGTAAATCAAAATATTTATTTAACTAAGGCTAAATCATTTTCCATCTCCTTTTGATTTATTTTAATCCATAAATCTAAATCAAATAGGTCAAATCACCTAATCTTCACTTAAGTTAATCAAATCATGATTAATGTTAATCTAATCCATGTCACATCCTCTAGCTTTTCCCACTTGCAAAAATAAATCAATTAAATGATTTATTAAATCTTCTAATTTCCATCAACATGGCATAAAAGTGGAATATTACTCCATTTCAAATCCCCCTCTCAAATGACTTGTCCCTTTCAACATAGCATTAACTCCCCTCTTACATGTCCCCCACTTGGGATTTAAGACTTTTTCTTCTCCTTCCAACAGGCCATCTTTTGAATTTCAAATCTCCCCCTCTTTGGCACATTGACCAAGATGTGCACATCCTTCATCCCATCACATCTTGAAAAATGGAATATTGTCATTGGTTCAGTTTTTGTCCCACATTCATCCCTTTGGCCTCTTCTCTCATCAAACTCTTCTATAAATGGAGAGGCTATCCTTCATTTTATCATCTACAATCTACAACTTCATGCAAAGTTACTCTCTTCACATTGATATCTAATTTTGTCCATTGTCATAGCATTGTATCATCATCATTTGCTTGTCAAAGGATTGGGTAAGGGTCACTTTTCACATCAAAGTGACATCAATCCACTATGGAATAGGTCATTCACTATGCATTTTAGAATTTTAATTAGTTTTCTTTTTTGTTTTGTTTGTGAAGCATAATGTATTATTTCATAAAGAATTCTATTTTATTTGCTTTCTTTAAACTAACTTCATGACGATGTATGAGATAGAATTTAAGCTTGCAGATTTATGGTGTTACATATGGCACTAGAAATTAAGCCCCCACACATTAGACATGCGGTCCCCATCTTAGCTCTAGTTTGAAAATCTTCATATACATTGGTGGAATTCAATTCTTAATCTACATCCTCATCAATTCTACGGGTTTTACGAGGTTAGAGAATAAGTATGCAATAATGATGATATGAATTTTATTCAAATTGGGGTATCGGTAAAGTCTTTGTTTCTATTTAAATATCAACTGATGCATTAAATGACTGATGGTTTGTACTTTTCTGAATAAGAATTATAGTAGTAACTCTTGTAGGTAAAATGACATATGACCAAGTGTTACTTATTTCAAATTTGGGTTTTGATTTAAAATGATCTCTATTGATGGCGACAACCTTGGGGAAGTACTCTTAAATACAGTTTCTTGGGATTCATCAAATCTAACTTTTAGCTATAGCAATTGTTTATTTTTTCTTAGAGACTTTGCATGATGGGTAATTTCTTTTTGATAATGCATTGTTACATTGATTCCTTGCAATAAATTTCATTCTTATGATTTTAGTTTGTAATGTTTATAGGTTAGGTTGACATAAAAATCAAACATTGAAATCAAGCAAAAACAAAGCAAGATTGGAGTTGAAAAGGAATTGGGCATTAAAAACTTGAAATCAACAAAGCATTTTTAAATGCTTAAGCCTTCCATTCTATGCTTTATTTTTCTATTTTAAATAAACTCACATCTTTTTGGGGCTCTAGAAAGAACATTTCAATTTTTGCAACAAAGGCCTTAAAAAGAACTTTAGAACAAACTTACTAGAGTTGGTTTTCGGATTTAACAATTGAACAAAGAAATTTTCACATTTCCTTTGGTGCTTAAAAAGAAGTCATTATTGCTTTGTGCATTTAAAATGAACATGTGCTACTTTATTTTGTAATTACTTACTCAAAGTAATACCATTGAAAAGACGTATGCCCTTGTCTCGTACCTCACAGTGATCTTGAGAATCAAAAGGATTTTGGGTGGAAATAAGGATGGGATAAAGTAATTGCCTCCGCACTCCATTTTGGGAACTAAAATTGAACAAAATATCTTGCGAGTGTGAGTAAACCTATCATGTGTATTCTCTCTTTATTTATCAAAAAATATCGATCGAGTTACGAATATGTTTTCTCACTTTTGTTTATCTTAGAGGGCCTACCTTGGGAAAAAAGTACTCACCCAAGGGAACGACTCAACCAGTAACACTCTAAATCCAAGAGTATTTCTAGCCAAGATATACAAGTGGGTACTGGAACAAAGGCCAGTATCATGTGGTTGGCTCTGATGAGAAGGGAAGCAATAATCTCTCACCTCGATGGGTCAACTCCTACGAATGGAAATTTTGAATTAAAACCATTATTGTAGAAAGGCCAAAATCCCTATCTATTTATTGGTGCAATAATGGTGATTCTGAATTCACCCTACAATTTTATGTTTTTTAGTAGAAATGGAAAGTATGCCATGGGAGTTTCATGGGTACTAATGCTTGGCTACCTTGAGAAGTGAGTGTCATGGAGGGGAGCCAGTGGGGTCAAGTATCTAACCATTCACTAAAAATAAGTGTAGGTGGGCTTTTCCAAGTGGGGACTCAACAAATATAGTCTTTCATAGCCATAGGGTTTTACTTGTTCTTGGTAACAAAACACGTTGCTTGATTCAAAACATTGGAAAAAAAACATTCAACATGAGCATCAAATCTCAAACCCTTTAGAAGAAGCAAATATCCTTGAACGAATTCACATGTTATTGCTTTCCCTTGGGATTCTCATCCTTAAAGGCTTCTATGAAATTGGATTTCATCTCAATTTTCTCCTACTAAAATCAACATTAGGTAACCTTTACCTTGATTTCCTCGATTTCCACATAATGCACTTTGTGGGATGAAAGAGAATTAGGACATTGGACATCTAGTTTCAAAAGCTAATCAAGAGTCTGCTTGTGATAAAAAGAAATCATTAAGCAAAGTTAAATCAATTGAACCCCACACATGTGCTTGGTATCTTTTGGTCATATGGTTTTCATGCAAACATTGATCTTTTGGTTTGAACCACTCTTAAGGAAAAGAATGTTATTCAATATCTTGTTCTTGTAAACAAGGTTCTCCTTAGGTTCATTTAGGATCAAATCAAACACTTCATCCATTCCAAAAATTTATCATCTCCATCTCACAAAAAACTTTAGAGATTTGGAAACATCATTATCTAGACTTGGGTACATCCTTAAACCAAATCAAAATCATTTGTTTAGTTAGGTATGGATGAATCCTTCCACACACACTTAGTTAAACTATCACCTCTTTGAACAACTTTATCCTAAAGATCACATCTAACATCTTAATGTTTACAAGTTCATTATCTAATCAAAACAATCCAAATCAAATCCTAAAGTCTAGCATTGATCCAAAGTTCCTAAAAAGTTCAACACCCATATCATTCACCCCTTTCATCCTTCATCTCATCATTGGTCCTAAACACCTTAGAGGTCACTTTTGCAACAAGATCAAAACACAAGAAGAACATGGAATATAAACTTGATCCATACATCATGAGTAAATTGAGTCAACCAAACTATCAAAGCCTTACAATGCCAATTGATTTTCAAAACTCACATTTATACAATCCATACATCAGATCATTATCTCCTACAAACCTCAATGGTACAACAAATGTGAGTATGCCAAATCTAAATGTTGGAACACCTGTTCCAATGGTAGATTTAAATCCAAGTCCAAACCTACAAATCTATCAACCAAACACCCAATGCATGAGTCTTCCACAAAACATCATCCCACCAAATCCTTATATGCCAAGTACAAGTTTTCCAAATACGAACATTTCAAATCCACACTTGGTGAATTTTGGGATAGATATGTTTACAAATCACACAAATGTTGTTCAAAGCCCAAACAAGATGTTAACAACTCCATGTATTGATCAAAGTCAAGGTAACACCATGCAAAATCAAAGTTAACTAAATCAAGGCAATGTGATTCCCAACCACAACAATGTTCAATTTCAACCTATAATGCCAAATTTGAACATCATCCCAAATCAAAACATTGTCCAAAGTCAATTTTTCCATGATCTTGTACAAACACCACAAGTATGTGTTCCAACTTTGCTTGAACAAAAGCAAAATCAACTATATCAAGGGTGTCAAGATCAAAATCAAGATCAAATTTTGTGAGATCAAATTGCTTCACTTGCAAAAATAATTGACTCATTTTGCAAAGACACATCTTCACTCCAAAATCAATACACTCTACCATTGGTTGAACCATGTCATCAAAGCATTGAGTTGTGTCCACAACCACATAAAGAACAATATCTCCAAAGTGAAGAAGTTAGATATCAATATCAACCACATCAACAAATCCAACCCCCACATCTCAAAGATCAATCACTGAAAGGTCAATTTAAATTAAAAAACTTAAAAGGTAACAAACGAAAATACACACCACTTGGGAAACTAATCGAATTAGTCATGCAACAATTGGTGCAGGAAAATCTCATTAAAATACCCACCTATGAGAACTATGAAGAATCAGACATAAAACCACCTTGGTATGAAGAGAAGCACCTTTATGAGTATCACAAAATAAAGGGACACGCAACATCAAATTGTGTTCGACTCAAAAATCTCATCGAAGACCTGATTGATCAAAAAATAATAACTATTAGGGACAATGATTAGGATTCAACTACTAATGATGGAATTGAAAATCTCTCCACCACAATTGTTGAAAATAATGATCAAGATCTTGAAGATGTTTCTACCTTATCCAAAGATCAAATGAACATACATCAAGAGTCACTTGTTGATCATGATAAAAATCCCTCAACAATATCTGACAATGATCTATTTCAAGGAGTGTTAACATTATTTGATCCTATAATCAATGATCCATCGACAAATGATCATGTTGAAAATGTATCTACATTACCTAAGGAGTTAGAGGACATCTCAAAAATTTATTCTAAAGCATGATCAACATCTCTCACCAAAGTCTAGCAATGGTCCTTTCCAAGAAATATTGACATCCTTCGACCTCATGATTGTCGATATTGAAGGAATCTTCAACTCAACAATTGATCCAAATTCACTCAAAGAACAAGAGGATATTTAGCTACTTCCTATTCCTAATGAAGATATCCAAGAACCCTTTGTAAGTAATCCATCCTTTGAAATTGACCCATGTCAAGAACTTGATACAAAGCATGTGAAAAACAATTCTAAAATCATTCAAGATCAAGAATTTATATCTCCCAGCTATTACAATTATCTAATGGACACTCTCCTATCTATACAAGATGTCACAAATGATGATCACATCCACATAGCACATACTCCTCCATCTACCCATGGGATGCTTTCTTTGGATCGACACGTAGATGATCTTTATTTAGAACATGATTCCTTTACTCTTGACATTATTACACAAAAAGAGCAGATTATTGATTCCTATAGTCGGGATGAGTTGTTAACATAAAAATTAAAGATATGTCCCAAATTTAGACTAAGGACATTTGGTATGAAGATATCCAACATTATCCACTCAAGAAAATATGTTAGACAGAACAAGAGATTCTAGAGGCAACAGAACAACAAATTCCAATAACATCATCTGTAGTGGTCATTTATTAGAGAATTCGTTCTAAACAAGAGCTCTCAAAATAGGAAGAATCAAAGCATGAAGGTAATACTACCATCATACTGGGGGCAACTATGTCTCAAGCAAACATCAACATAGAGAGCATGAAGAATCCTTATGATGAAATTGATGCCAATACTACAACCATCTATGTCATTAATTTTTCATCCACCCATCACCCCATCCATGAATTGGGACCAACATAAAAAGAAATATTTGAATCAAATAACAAAGAACATTATCAAAGAAAAAGAAGAAGAGAAGCATAATGGAAAAATAAAATACACATGGATACCAAAGAATACAAAGAAATCTTATCCCTATCAAACTCCATTAGTTAAAGAAACTATGAAAGTGAAAAGTATCCATAAAAGATGTCCACAAAATCAAAAGAAAGCATCTCAAGAAATGTACAAGGTATATCAATCAGTTGGTCCTAATTCCACATACACTTTTGTATCCACCCATCATTGCTCATCTTCCTAAGTTTGGAGAGTCAAAGGTTCCAAACTGTCAACCAATCCATCTTTTATTCCTAAACACACTCAATCCACGCCTCCACGTATGATATCCAATTCTCACATTGACCATGTATTGGAAGTCACCCTTCGTCATAAGGATTTAGAAGGCACTCTATCACAATGTGCACAAAAAGACAAAGTTAATTCTGGTGTCAACAAAGCAGATCAAGAATCTCAAAAGTTGTATTCAAGTGCACATATCTTGGCAAAGCAACTTCTTCAGGAAGGATATCAATGGCACATTATGATAGAAGAATCTACATCAACACCACAAGGTGATTCACCGTGAACTTAAAATCTCTTAGAAAAATCCAAAAATATGAAAATCCAAAAAAATTAGAAAAAAGATTGAAAACAGTAAAGAAAAAAATTGTCCTCTAGTGAAAACTGCACGGGTGGCAATTTGGATAGGTACCATGATGAAAACCTGGCAAACAAGAATCATGTGTAAAAATGAGTATCTATGTGTGCCCCTTCAGGTGAACGCATCTCATCCCATCCATTAATAAATTCAATATTCCATCATCTCAACCATAATAAATCCATTCATCCATGAACCATTTATCCAATCCATTTTCATATTTATGCATCCATCTTCCACATTATCTTGATCTTGACAAACTTTGGTACACAATTTACAATTGCTTACAATAAAAATCTTGACATGGGTCATTTTCATTGATCCTATCCTATCCAGCATTATTTGAGCCATGAAGCATTATCCAAATGAGCAGTATTTATACGAACACCTTATCTTATTGCAAGATAATCCATATCCATCCATCCATACACCTATCTAAGTATCCACCCATGACATTCCATACATTGCTAGACACTAGGGGTAGATATTTACATCTTGCTTCAGGAATAAATATTGATCTATATCCCACAACTTATGTGGTGATCCAAACATTGGCAAACATAAAATCAATTTGGTCAAGCATTTGTGAGCCAAAAATCCAAATTACTAGACCATGACATATTTTGACTAGCATATGTTCCTTATCAAACTTTATCTATCATTGAACATCAATCCAAACAATCACTATCAGTTTCATCTAAGTTGCACTTCAAACGTCACATCAAATCATCCAAAACATCTTTTGTTTCAAACCAAGTTTCAAAATCCTGATCGATCAAATCCAATCAATCCATCATCATCTTGGGATATCCTTCCCAATTCTTGTGTTGCTTAACACTATCCTTGCATTGTTGTGCATCCTCGACAATGTTATCATCATCAATCCTGATCAATCAAATACTTTCATTATTGTGTATCCTCAATAATGTTATCATCATCAATCCCTCATCATCTTGGGATATCCATCCTAATCCTTGTGTTGCTTAACACTATCCTTGCATTGTTGTGTATCCTCAACAATGTTAGCATCATCAATCTATTGATCTTATTGACGAACCTTAGCTTGGTTTTTCAACAAAATCCCAAAAAAAAGCACTGATATCATCATGCATATCTATATCCAAATCGTCAAAATCATGCAAAAATCCAAAAACATCCAAAATCATATCAAAATGCAAAAACATTCAAAAAACCAAGAAAATCCAAAAACATTCATAAAAATAGAAAACGTCATAAACATGGCATCTAAACTACATTGTCTCTAAGCTTAAACATAGGAAAGGATAATCTTTGATCAGCCCCTAAGACATCAAAATCCAAAAACATTCAAAAAATCTCATCAAAATCCAAGAAAATTCAAATAACCCAAAAATACCAAAAATAGCCTCAAAACATTCCAAAAAACTCCAAAAACATCCAAATATTTGAAAAATCCATCTGTCACATCTCGCTTTCACCCACAATAAACATCACTCACAATAAATCAATCATCATCCCCAACCTTTGGTGAAATAATCACAAACAAGTCTAGTAGGTTAAAACTGAAAACTCAATTGTCAAAGTCTCAAGTCTAGATCAATACATAAACAAGTTAGTCAACTCTTTGTGTCGATAGCCTATCATCCAATCAGTCCCATATCAAATCATCCAATATCATCATGTCCTAGGATGCATCCTTCCTATAATGGACATCAACATCAGGCATCACCATAGTTTAGTCTTGGCTAGCGGTATTGAAGAACATTAGCTTGTTTGTTTACTTCATCTTTCTCTTTTGACTTATCTCTTTGCGCTCATTCCAATAACCTCTCGATGATGTCCAAACAAAAGGATTTAGAGAGATAGGAATGGGGCAATGATCATTATCCTTTTATCTTTTGTGCTTGTTGGATGTTCTTGTAATATAACCTCGATCATGCGTACTTTATTTGGGTGTAGGGAGGATGTTTTAGGTATCTTGTTGACCAAATAGGAAGGATTTCCTTTCTATGTTTTGGTCTAAGATGTTTGAAATATTTGAACTACATTTTAAATGAGGTTTCATATGTCAGGTGCGAACAAGAGTACTCCTATCTGATTGTCGATTCAAATTCCATCACACTAAGTGCAACGCCATCCTGGTTCTTTATACCTTGATGCATCGTGCTTATGTGTGTTATCAAACATAAGGCAAGTGACCCTTTTAAAGTCCCAATTCCTAATAAGAAAATTTCCATCATCATCATCATCATCTCTCATAAAGTTATCTTATTGAATCCTTATCTCATCTCTTCTTTTTTTCTGCGCTAACATCATACTAGGATAGTTAATCATCATCACCAATGCATCCATCCTGCATCCAAAAATCATTAGCACACATAAATCTCATAATCATAGCATATCACATCATCCATCTCATCCATCTCACATGCATTGCATTCTCATTTAAGTTGTTTAGGATAATATGGATTGGTTATTCTAAGCATCTTAAAACCATTTCATTTGCATCATTATCATAACCATCCATACGTCCATCTTGAACCTATTTATCATGAGATCGACCTTAAAACCAAAATTTTCACTTGATCTCTTGAGGGGGCAATGTACCAGTATACTTCTTTCTGCTGGGGCATTCGAAAAAAGGGAAATTTTTTGAATTTTAATCGCAGCAAGTTTATTCTTTGAACCAATGTAGCAAGTACATTGCTTCAAAGAGGGGAAAAATGTAGACATGCAAAATTAACATCATGCATTTAATTAAGCCATATTCATCCATTCATCAAATAAATCAAGTTTATTTGATTAATCTCTAAAGTCCTCCATTTAAATTAAATAAATTCATCTTTAACACTAGCATCATCCCCTTTAGCTAAATAAATCAAAATATTTATTTAACTAAGGCTAAATCATTGTTCATCTCCTTTTGATTTATTTTAATCCATAAATCTAAATCAAATAGGTCATATCACCTAATCTTCACTTAAGTTAATCAAATCATGATTAATGTTAATCTAATCCATGTCACATCCTGTAGCTTTTCCCACTTGCACAATTAAATCAATTAAATGATTTATTAAATCTTCTAATTTCCATCAACATGGCATAAAAGTGGAATATTCCTCCATTTCAAATCTCCCTCTCAAATGACTTGTCCCTTCCAACATAGCATTAACTCCCCTCTTACATGTCCCCCATTTGGCATTTAAGACTTTTTCTTCTACCTCCAATAAGCCATCTTTTGAATTTCAAATCTCCCCCTCTTTGGCACATTGACCAAGATTTGCACATCTTTCATTCCATCACATCTTGACAAATGGCATCTTGTCATTGGTTGGGTTTTTGTCCCACATTCATCCCTTTGTCCTCTTACCTCATCAAACTCTTCTATAAATGGAGAGGCTATCCTTCATTTTATCATCTACAATTTACAACTTCATGCAAACTTACTCTCTTCACATTGAGAGCTAATTTTGTCCATTGTCATAGCATTGTATCATCATAATTTTCTTGTCAAAGGATTGGGAAAGGGTCACTTTTCACATCAAAGTGGCACCAATCCACCGTGGAATAGGTTATTCACTATGCTTTTTAGGATATTAATTAGTTTGTTTTGTTGTTTTGTTTGTGAAGCATAATGGATTATTTCATAAAGAATGTTATTTTATTTTCTTGCTTTAAACTAACTTCATGAGGATGTATGGGATAGAATTTAAGCTTGCAAATTTATGGTGTTACATATTGCAATAGATATGAATAATGAAGCAAAAGAAGAGAATATATTTGTACAAAAGGATCAAGAAGAAAGAGAAGAGATTGTAAACAAGATTGCAAAGGATGAGAATTTTGGTAGCCCTTTGATAGAAGGGGCATGGAAGGAAAGGACTTTGGGAGCAACCCATACAATCCAAAAGGGGGAAAATTAGTTATAGTCGGTTCTTTTGAAAAGGTAAATTATGAAATTTTAGTGGAGAATGATCCATTAAAAGACATGAAAATTTTAGGACATTGATATTTAGAGACAATTCATGAAGAATTCAAAAGAGTGGAGGCATTACAGGTTGTGGTAGAGGTATGTCTTTTGAAAGACATGAATGAAGAGACTAAATTTGATATAGTAGAAACAACTATGTGTCCTTTGGAGGGCATGAGGATGGTGATAGCTATGGGAGATGAAAAAATTGTAGTGAAGGGAAACAAAAGGGAAATTGAATAAGCAAAGGAAAATGACGTAAAATTTGAAACTTTTTACTATAATTTGTTTGAGATGATGAATGCAATCAAGGATGAAGGGAAAGAAGAATGTAGACACATGGAAAGTTTCAATGCATATTTGTGTAAGAAGGTTGTTGATTTAGTTATTGTTGAGGAGCATAACTTGTTTGAGATGGAGATTGAGAAGCTATTTGAAAATGAACACAAAGGGAAATGAAGGAGCAACTA
>VDFB02000008.1:89200221-89260847 GCA_007258455.2 Sequoia sempervirens
ACCACCTTCCCTCGCACCACCATGCCTTACTAGGTATCACTCTTGCGTGCATTTTCTTGACCTCGACTCCACAACCAGCCTAGTGCAACGCCTCACGATCGTGATCTGTTCACATGCTCAAGAAAACCTACCGATACCACTTGATGAGGGCACCCGAGACTTAGAAAATATCCCACAAACAAGAGAATAATTTTATTATTCAGAAAATGGAGCTTCTTACATGTAGAGGATCTCAAATCCCCAAGTTCTACAACACATGCAAGTTATAGAAAGCTACAGAATAACCCTTTTGCAATATGCGAGTTTTCTCCCCAAAAAGTTACCCAAAAATTAGAAACCCCCCCATAAATAGAGCTCCTCATTACTTTGGAGCCAAAACAACATTAAAATTTTAGTTTAGGCAGTTTGGCGCTGAAAATTTACAACATGAAGTTCAAATTTCAAAAGAGCATTTGCAATTGTATCTTCTAGAAAGTGTGCCAACTTCCCATGGCCATATCTTTTGATCCGAGACTCCGATTCACGAACCGTTTGAACCGTTGGAAAGGTCTCAAAGTCAATAATGCGCTCGAAATTTTCTATGCCGATTTTAGAAAGTTTTAGGGCTGATCTAGGAGCTCTAAGTGCCTCAAATCTAACCCAGAAGATTTTCAGATGCAAATATGGGAAACTAAAACTGCAATATCTTTCAACCCACAAACCAAAAATAAAAACCATAAATTGGGAATTTCATTATGACGAAAAGGGTATCCAAAAATGTAAAAACATTAAAAAATAAGAAAATTAAAATTTAACTATTTTTGGGTGATGCAAGATTGCCCTTACACCACTAGATGCTCTTGCATCAATTTGTATCTATGAATAGATCTGACCTCGAGTTCTTAGAACCCATTATCTATTGATTTCTTCATCTTTATCTACTCACTTCATGATGTTGTGGTTCTTATGTGTTGTCCCTCACATGTGTGGAAACATTCCACAAATATATCTTGTTATGTGTTGTGTGCCAAAACATCTTTGAATCCCCTTTCTCTCCTTAGGATGCCATGTGCTCCTTTACATAGCACACACCATCCTAAGGAGGAGGGTACCAGCTTCTCTAATTTTCAATAAGGAAAATTTTGTGGCCACAGGATCTCTTACTGAATTTTTTTCATTTTCTAGGATGATGCATTCTCTTGGCGAGGACCCCTTAGTGAAATTTCTCTTTCAAAAATGAATTGGTAGCAAAAGAATTTGAAAATTTTCCTTTGAGAAAGGAGTGTTTTTTCTAAGATGAAGAATTCTAAGAACTTTCCTTTGAAAATGAGCATTCTTTCCATTGGATTCCTTGACAATATATCTTTCAAAAGAATTCCTTGATGATAAAATAACTTGCATAAAATTTAATTTCTTTCAAATGGAGTGTCTCTTTGAATGGGACCCTTGGTGTCTTCAAGAGTTTCCTCCTGAAGGAAATCCTTTGAAATATTTTCCTTCAATTGAATTCTCTATTGTCATACAATTGTGTGTCTTTAATATGATATTTGATGTTGCTATGTCTTGGTGTTAGATATCATATATCTTTACATCTAGCTTGGGGAAAACCTTAATAGAGTTGTCTTCTATCTGATATGGGATGTCACGGTGTCTTGGTGTCAAAAATATCACATCTTGGCATCTCACTTGGGGGTAGCTCAACTAGGTTCACTTTTCTGTGACTTTCCTATAATCAAGTTTGCAACAGTTGTGCATGCTTATCTAATTAGTGTGTGTCTCGTGTCTATCTGATCAGGTTGTGTCTTATCATGCTAGATTTTTTTTCTTCTAGATTTTCTATTATGATTTTAACCTAACATGTTTATGGTGAGATCGTAGTTGTGCAGGACCGAGAACCTATAGAGCCATCTCTCTCTCTATCACGTCAAGGTTTCCTTATAGGAACAAGAACTTATGGAGCCACTTCCTTCATGTCTAGGTGCACCATATCAAAGATCTAATTCCTTAATGGTTATGGTATATTCTCCTCAATATCTTTCTACTTTACCTCACATCCACATTGGCACATATGCTCACTCAAGTGAGGGAAAAATGTAATGGCACAAATTTATACCTTAATAAAATTCCTAATTTATTTTCCGTTACTTTAGAAAATATAAATCTAATGATGCAAATCTCATCATCATCAAAAAATTCCTTCTGCATGGCCTTGACTTTTTTATGTTGCTGGAGGAATTTATTTCGGGGATGAACATGTGCCACATGAATTTCTGCATGTTATGTTGCCATCTTCGTAAGATTCCTACCCTCAAAATCTATATAAATTTTACATATTCAATTGGATACAAAGGTAGTGTCTTTTATCAACCCTTCACCAATGAAAAATGATGTTCTATCCCCCTTTTGGAAACTCAAAATCACTTCTTAATGCTTCAATCTAATTATCTCATTTATTTGTGCTAATTCTTACAACTTTTTGCTCATTCTCTCATCCTCACACTCTTGGAATCTCTCTCTTTCTTTTCTCTCCTCTCTACTTGAATTCTACAATGTATTGTTGTTGCAACTCCACCATTCTTGTAGGTTGATGAAGCTTCACTCTCTTAGCATGGTGTCACCTTCATCTCTTAGCTTGGAGTGATAACAAAATGGAGGTGATATTGTTCTTTTTACCTTGTTTGCATCATTGTGTCTTATAGAATGGTATTTAGGTTGTCTTTGCACTCTATTTGGTGTCTTCTCTTTATATCTTTATCTATTTTCTATATCTCATGGATTCATGGCTATGCATGGAGGTGGGAACACCAAAAAAATGGTTTGACTATGGCATACATTAGAAAACAACTCAATAATTTTCCTATTTTTGTGCATGTATGCATAGGTTTTCTTCATTTGGATCCAACTGAAGGATCGAAGCATGCTCATAGTGATATATCTTTTCCTTCCTTTCTTTGTTATTTTTGCATTAGAATAGCACTTACTATTCTTTTTGTTATACTTTTTGCATTCAACACTTTCTTTGCAAAATTGTTTACCTCAATAGTTAGGTATTTAGTAGTCCTAATGTCTATACAGGACACCTATGCATCCCTGCGATGGTAGCGTGATGGACTAGAGTATAGTTCCCACATTGATGTCCTTAGTGATTTTTTGGATCTGTAGTCTAAAAATTTTAAGGTTGGCTCACTTGGTTTTGATCAAACCAATCTTCAGTAGAAGGAAAATAATGCATCATTTCCCTTCCTTTTCAATCTCAATCTTCCCCCTTTCTAATCTATTATGAAAACTCTAGGTAGTTTAGGGTAGTTCATTCCATGGGACTCTCCCATGACCTAGTGTCTCAGGGGTGACAGATCCCCCTACTCTAGAATAGCATCAAATGACATTTCCAACATAGTACCTCTATTTCTTACCATTTTATGATATCTATATTTGATTTATGATATCATAGATATTATGATAATACCCTCTAGTTGTCACTATTCGACTATTACCATCAAATTCTAAAAACATGCATATCAAATAAATATGATTTACCACATCAACATTCCCTTTTGACTATTCTTCATTTCTCATGTATCTTTTCTATAAGGTTTCTATGTTTCCATGTCCATAAATAATCATAGGTCCTTTCTTTCAATGAGACTCAAATATTCACATGTGTACAATGTACACTAAATTTATATCTAATCTAGAGGATATTTTCAGCTTGCGAGGAGTTTGTGCCTCTACACTTTTAATTTCCCTCATTACTTTGGCTTTGGGTTGTTAGAACGTATTTCCTTCTTTAAGACTAGAATACCATGAAAAGGTATAAACTCATAGTTAAGTATAGATACTAGCATAATCATAAAATATATATATATCATCAATATGTTTTTCCACCCTATTGTTCATTATCAACATAATCATATTTAGGTGTATACCCTAGCCCTAAGGAATAGACTTTTCCCCTAAACTCAAGTAAATATGAGTAACCATTCAAGGATAAACTACTACCATGGTTTACATAACATCATAACCTATCAATGATGATGTATCTAACATCCTATCATTCTTGTTGCATTACTAACATTATAACTCATGCAATGAAATAAGTAACATGCAATCGTCTTGGTATCATATTCATATACCTTCTAGATAGCTTAATACAGCTACATCATACAATCATGACAATCATGATAATCACATATAGATATCATACTAATATGATATCCAAAACAACTTATTTTCAATCTAGCTATATGCACCAACTTTCTTAACAAAGATGGTAAGCAACTATAACTTGCTCAAGCACTTGCATTCATTCAATTAAACAAAGATTATGAAGTAGAAATAATAATGGGTAAGAAAGAGTAGCACTCCTAGAAATTTAGCTTCAAATAGAGAATTAACTCTCAAAGCTTAATATCAAAACTCTGCTTGTTGCTCCTATTTTTAGCTTATCCCCAATCCAATCCTTTTTCCCAACACTCAAAATCCTCACTAAATAACCCAAAAAAACTCAAGAAATCTCACTCTTCACTACTTCCACTTAACACTACTTGCACATAAAAACTATAATATAATGGAAGAAAATGAATTCCAAAAGATTGAATGCCAAAAGACTAAGATACTACCTCTATTTATACTAAACATTGAGAAGTTTAAGCCTATAGTTTAGCTTCTTTATTCGCTACCTTTTCCCCACTTTTTTCCACCTCTAAAATATAAACACAATTCTAAAACCAACTCTACTCTCAAACATGCCAACTAAGAAAGATTGGTGAAATGTGGCTACTAAAAGATACATAAAAAGTCGCAAGAATAATTAACTTATTTACTTTGGTTGAGTCACCCTCCATAGATTGCCAACAATGGCTATTTTACTAATTCAAAACATGGCAATGATTACCTGTAGGCCTACTTCCTCTTATCGTGGCTTTGTTGCTTTCTACCTTCTCACTATGGCACCTAAATTAATGGATGCTAGTCAAAACATAATACAAACTCTTGCTACCTTCTTCCTTAGCATGGCTTGACCAAATCCAACACTTTTACCAACTTATGCATGGCTTCCAAATACTTAACAACTTTAACATTTAAATGCATATCTTTTACTTTACATGGTTTACAAAAATAAAAACCATTAGTTTATTAAATTATATAAATAAAGCATTCCCAGTGCTATATGCTATGTTCTTACATTGTAGCAATAACCACTTCATCGCATATATGAATATATGTGTGACATTTAGTGTATGCTATGTTAAAAAATGTTCACTTTATATAAGCATTACTCTTTTCACTTACCTTGCATTACATATATGTTGGTATCTATTCATACCATTCAAAATATATAATCTCATATATATATATTAATATATAAATTCATTATAATGCTTAAACATTATTATATATATATATATATATATGTATGTATGTATGTATGTATGTATTAAAATATATATTAAAAATCATTTAGTTGCCAATCATATGTACATATATATTTATATCAAATGTATATATGTATATTAATATATGTGTATGTATGTATACATTGTCAAATACATACATAGTACATATATATTAATAAATTCACATATATACCATTATTTAACATTTAATAATAATAACATACATATATATTCATTGATAAGTGTATATACCAAGCGTATATATATATATATGTATATATATAGTGTATATATATATTGTATATATACATATATATAGTGTATATATACATATGTATATATATATACATATATATATATACATATGTATATATATATACATACATATACATATACATATATATATATATATATATATACATATATATATATATATATATATATACATATATATATGTATACACACACACATATATGTATAAAATTGATTTCCCATGTGTATGCTAGATCTGTATATGCGTATACACAAGTATTTTTACCTATGTGTGCATACACGTATATGACCATATGGATGTGTTATTGCATACATACATATATACATATATACATTTAATGTATATACATATTGATTAACATATATATCAAATACACAAAGAAAAACATATACACAATACAAAGATTTAGTCAATTTAATTGAAACCAAGGAAACAATCACATTAATAACCAAATAAAATAATAATAATAAACAAACATTCCAAATTTCTAAAAAACTACATCCAAGGGTTTACTTACCGAATCCTGAACTAAATTGACTCAACTAAACTAGGATTTGAGTGTGTGAGAGCTCAAGTAGGTACATTATGGGTTACCATGTGCCAAACTTCTCTCCTAGGTGATACTCTCCCTCTCCTCACTAGAGGGCTTGATTCTTTCCTGCATCAACCATTGTGCATCACAAAAGAAGTTAGCCAATCACATGAAAATTGTATCCATCATATATCATTTGCATCATTAAAGCATAAAAAAGAAATAACATCATGATCCATATTTATGTATTTCATTCGTGAAGGAGAACATGAGTTGATAGGCAATCAACACCAACCAAAAATATTGTTGGTTTGCTTCTAAATTTTTAGTTTTTTCTTGTTTATGTTTATCTCTTTCATTTTGTGCCTAAACCTCTTAAATTATACATTCTTACCATGATACTTTGACAATGATCTAGAAGTAGAAATATTTCTTGAAGAAATTTTGTCTCATGAAATGTGATTGGCTAGTGTAAAAAAATATTTACTGTCTTTTTCTGGCATCCTCATGGCTTGAATTATGATGGATTAGAACATGAAAAATGATCGATTATTTCCTGGTATAGACACATATGCAAAGTGTGAAAGCTTAGTATGGGTACATGGTCTGTTTGAAAAAAATACCTCCAAGTTAGTAGTTGTAATTGCAACTACCTTGGTTGATTGACTGGGAAATGAAGAGTCATTGACTCTAAATTCAATTTTCAAATTCATTTTATTGAGGTTCCTTTTCGGCTTCATGAATCAACAAATGGGCTTTGAAAACAAAATTGGAAAACCTTAAAAAGAGTGGAGGGGATCAACTAAAATGGAAATGACATAGAAGGAAGGTGATATATTAATATTCAAATAGAAAGCACAAAACTTGGTCACCCAAAGGTTGGAGTACAAGGATGGGTATGAAAAAGAAAAGGAATATTAAATTTGAATGGTTTTTGAGTTACAAGAGACCATGTTCTTGGTAGAGGCATCAAATTACCTCTAATTGTTGCCTACAAAAAGATAAGTTGTGAGCATAAAATGTGAGGATTGACTAGGGGTGGAAAGGAAGTTTGGGGCACCATTCACAAGGAGATAAGAGTGGAAAATTAATTATAGGATATACCCATCCATATAGTTAGAAATTGGCATAAACTTTGAAAAACAAAGAGATCTGAGTCGGGGTTGTAGGAAATTGGAAAAGAAGCCGAGTAAGAAGATGCATAAGACAAATAGGAAATAAAAAATTGTGAGTTTGCTGAAGTAAATGTTGACCATGCTTCTTAAAGGAATAAATAAGGGTAACTGAAAGGAGTAGTAGCTAATATGAAAATGAATCTATACGAGGTAAAGGAAGGGATAAGAAATCAATTTCAAGCATGTGGAGAAACTGAAGAGCAATAACTTTGAAGTTGTGAATGTAGAGAAATCAATAAAATTGAAATATGTTTGTAAAGATCTTTTAACTACGAACATCAATAGAGCTTTGTGTTGGTGTATTATTGGAAATTGAATTTGAATTTGATTTCATGGTGTTTATGTAGTTGGTTGTCAATTGACAAATAGATTATCATATTGAATTATGACTATGAGACAAAGGGTTATTGTTTTTATTACTAGTATTGTGATGGGGTTGGTCTAACTATCTTGTGTCAATTGGTATCAAAGCCACAAGATTGTGAGAGAGGAGAGAATCCACCAGGACCGTGGGTGAAGAATTGGTAAAGAGTGAAGAATACATAAGAGGCCATTGATTCTATGGGAATCATGTTGGCTATCCTGCAATAAAGATGAAGCTAGGTAGAAGGTGTACAAATCTCTTCTAATAAGAGGAAGTGGGTAGAAGAGATATTGAACGTGCATCTTTGAGAATCCTATTAGGAAGAGGATAGTAGTGATATTTTTATTGCAAGGGGACCTATAATAGTAGTGAGTGTTGGCTCCAATTTGTTTGTTGTTGCAAATTAAGAGTGTGTCATAACTTTTTGGTAAAATTTCTTGGCGACATGGAGAGAGTTTGTTGATGAAGAAGGAATATTTGAAGCCACAGAAAGTGAAAAAATAACCCATCTGAAGGAGTGATTTATTCCAAATTGTGTGCAAGTATGGTGGAAAGTGTTGCAAAGTGATGATGGATAGTGATAGTAGATATAATTTGGTTGTGTTAGAAATGGTTGAGAAGATGAAGCATCCTAAGCCATACTATTTCTCTTGGTTGTGAGGTCATCAAATTTTGGTAAGTGAATAAAGCATTATGAATTTTCACATTGGAAGATATAAGGATGAAATTGTATGTGATATAGTACCCATGGATGTTTGTCATGGTTTTTTGGAACAACCTTGGCTTTGAGATAGGGAAGCTATACATAATGGTAGTAGTAACACTTATATCATAATCAATGATGGGAAGAAATATGTGTTGAATCTATTGTGGGATAAACAAGAGGAAATGGTAAAATAAATTGCATTAGTATGCCCTAATGAGAGTATGGAAGAATAAAGAAAGATCAAATTTGCAATAGGAGAGAAAAAAGTAGTTGAGAATCATTTGAAGGATGAAGAGAAGAAATAAATGATTGTGTAGACATGCAAAATTGGCATCATGCATTTAATTAAGTCATATTCATCCATTCATCAAATAAATCAAGTTTATTTAGTTAATCTCTAAAGTCATCCATTTAAATTAAATAAATACATCTTTAACACTAACATCATCCCCTTTAGTTAAATAAATCAAAATATTTATTTAACTAAGGCTAAATCATTTTCCATCTCCTTTTGATTTATTTTAATCCATAAATCTAAATCAAAATAGGTAAAATCACCTAATCTTCACTTAAGTTAATCAAATCATGATTAATGTTAATCTAATCCATGTCACATCCTCTAGTTTTTCCCACTTGCACAAATAAATCAATTAAATGATTTATTAAATCTTCTAATTTCCATCAACATGGCATAAAAGTGGAATATTACTCCATTTCAAATCTCCCTCTCAAATGACTTTTCCCTTCCAACATAGCATTAACTCCCCTCTTACATGTCCCCCACTTGGCATTTAAGACTTTTTCTTCTCCTTCCAACAAGCCATCTTTTGAATTTCAAATCTCCCCCTCTTTGGCGCATTGACCAAGATGTTAACATCCTTCATCCTATCACATCTTGACAAATGGAATCTTGTCATTGGTTGGGTTTTTGTCCCACATTCATCCCTTTGGCCTCTTCTCTCATCAAAATCTTCTATAAATGGAGAGGCTATCCTTCATTTTATCATCTACAATCTACAACTTCATGCAAAGTTACTCTCTTCACATTGAGAGATAATTTTTTCCATTGTCATAGCATTGTATTATCATCATTTGATTGTCAAAGGATTGGGAAAGGGTCACTTTTCACATCAAAGTGACATCAATCCACTATGGAATAGGTTATTCACTATGCATTTTAGAATTTTAATTAGTTTGTCTTATTGTTTTGTTTGTGAAGCATAATGTATTATTTCATAAAGAATGCTATTTTATTTTCTTTCTTTAAACTAACTTCATGAGGATGTATGAGATAGAATTTAATCTTGTAGATTTATGGTGTTACATATGGCGCTATAATTTCAGCCCCCACACATTATACATGCGATCCCCATCTCAGATATAGTTTGAAAATATTCATATAAATTGGTGGAATTCAATTCTTAATCTGCATCCTCATCAATTCTACAGGTTTTACGAGGTTAGAGAATAAGTACGCAATAATGATTATATGACTTTTATTCAAATTGGGGTGTCAGTAAAGTATTTGTTTCTATTTAAATATCAACTGATGCATTAAATGACTGATGGTTTGTGCTTTTCTGAATAAGCATTATAGTAGTAGCTCTTGTAGGTAAAATGACATATGACTGAGTGTTACTTATTTCAAATTTGGGTTTTGATTTAAAATGATCTCTATTGATGGCGACAACCTTGGGGAAGTACTCTTAAATACGGTTTCTTGGGATTCATCAAATCTAACTTTTAGCTATAACCATTGTTTATTTTTTCTTAGAGACTTTGCATGATAGGTAATTTATTTTTGATAATGCATTGTTACATTGATTCCTTGCAATAAATTTCATTCTTAAGATTTTACTTTGTAATGTTTATAGGTTAGGTTGACATCAAAATCAAACATTGAAATCAAGAAAAAACAAAGCAAGATTGGAGTTGAAAAGGAATCGGGCATTAAAAACTTGAAATCAACAAAGCATTTTTAAATGCTTAAGGCTTCGATTCTATGCTTTATTTTTCTATTTTAAATAAACTCACATCTTTTTGGGGCTCTAAAAAGAACATTTCAATTTTTGCAACAAAGGGATTAAAAAGAACTTTAGAAAAAACTTACTAGAGTTGGTTTTCGGATTTAACAATTGAACAAAGCAATCTTCACATTTCCTTTGGTGCTTAAAAAGAAGTCATTATTGCTTTGTGCATTTAAAATGAACATGTGCTACTTTATTTTGAAATTATTTACTCAAAGTAATACCATTGAAAAGACGTATGCCCTTGTCTCATACCTCACAGTGATATTGAGAATCAAAAGGCTTTTGGGTGGTCTTAGGTTGGCATAAAGTAATTTCCTCCACACTTCATTTTGGGAACTAAAATTGAACAAAATATCTTGTGGGTGTGAGTAAACCTATCATGTGTATTCTCAATTTATTTCTCAACAAATATCGATCGAGTTACGGATATGTTTGCTCACTTTTGTTTATCTTAGAGGGCCTACCTTGGAAAAAAAGTACTCACCCAAGGGAATGACTCAACTAGTAACACTCTAAATCCAAGAGTATTTCCAACTGAGATATACAAGTGTGTACTGGAACATAGGCCAGTATCACGTGGTTGGCTCCGACGAGAAGGGAAGCAATAATCTCTCGCCTCGATGGGTCAACTCCTACAAACGGAAAGTTTGAATTAAAACCATTATTGTAGAAAGGCCAAAATCCCTATCTATTTATTGGTGCAAGAATGGTGATTCTGAAGTCGCCCTACAATTTTACAGTTTCTAGTAGAAATGGAAAGTATTCCATGGGAGTTTCATGGGTACTAATGCTTGGCTACCTCGAGAAGTGAGTGTCGTGGAGGGGAGCCATTGGGGTCAAGCATCTAACCAGTCGCTAAAAGTAAGCGTAGGTGGACTTGTCCAAGTGGGGACTCAACAAATATAGTGTTTCATAGCCATGGGGTTGTACTTGTTCTTGGTAACAAAACACTTTGCTTGATCAAAAACATTAGAAAAAAACATTCAACATGAGCATCAAATTTCAAACTCTTTAGGAGAAGCAAATATCCTTGAACGAATTCACATGTTATTGCTTTCCCTTGGGATTCTCATCCTTAAAGGCTTCTAAGCAATTGGATTTCATCTCAATTTTCTCCTACTAAAATCAACATTAGGTAACCTTTGTCTTGATTTCCTCGATTTCCACATAATGCACTTTGTGGGATGAAAGAGAATTAGGACATTGGACATCTAGTTTCAAAAGCTAATCAAGAGTCTACTTGTGATAAAAAGAACTCATTAAGAAAAGTTAAATCAATTAAACCCCACACATGTGCTTGGTATCTTTTGGTCATATGGTTTTCATGCAAACATTGGTCTTTTGGTTTGAACCACTCTTAAGGAAAAGAATGTTCTTCAATATCTTGTTCTTGTAAACAAGTTTCTCCTTAGGTTCATTTAGGATCAAATCAAACACTTCATCCATTCCAAAAATTTATCATCTCCATCTCAAAAAAAACTTTAGAGCTTTGGAAACATCATTATCTAGACTTGGGTACATCCTTAAACCAAATCAAAATCATTTGTTTAGTTAGGTATGGATGAATCCTTCCATACACACTTAGTTAAACTATCATCTCTTTGAACAAGTTTATCCTAAAGATCACATCTAACATCTTAGGGTTTACAAGTTCATTATCCAATCAAAAAAATCCAAATCAAATCCTAAAGTCTAGCATTGATCCAAATTTCCTAAAAAGTTCAACACCCATATCATTCACCCTCTTCATCCTTCATCTCATCATTGGTCCTAAACACCTTAGAGGTCACTTTTGCAACAAGATAAAAACACAAGAAGAACATGGAATATAAACTTGATCCATACATCATGAGTAAATCAAGTCAACCAAACTATCAGAGCCTTACAATGCCAATTGATTTTCAAAACTCACATTTATACAATCCATACGTGGGATCATTATCTCCTACAAACCTCAATGGTACAACAAATGTGAGTATGCCCAATCTAAATGTTGGAACACCTATTCCGATGGTAGATTTAAATTCAAGTCCAAACCTACAAATCTATCAACCAAACACCCAATGCATGTGTCTTCCATAAAACATCATCCCACCAAATCCATATATGCCAAGTACAAGTTTTCCAAATATGAACATTTCAAATCCACACTTGGTTAATTTTGGGATAGATATGTTTACAAATCACACAAATGGTGTTCAAAGCCCAAATAAGATGTTAACAACTCCATGTATTGATCAAAGTCAAGGTAACACCATGCAAAATCAAAGTTAACTAAATCAAGGCAATGTGATTCCCAACCAAAACAATGTTCAATTTAAACCTATAATGCCAAATTTGAACATCATCCCAAATCAAAACATTGTCCAAAGTCAATTTTTCCATGATCTTGTACAAACACCACAAGTGTGTGTTCCAACTTTGCTTGAACAAAAGCCAAATCAACTATATCAAGGGTGTCAAGATCAAAATCAAGATCAAATTTTGTGAGATCAAATTGCTTCACTTGCCAAAATAATTGAATCATTTCGCAAAGAAACATCTTCACTCCAAAATAAATACACTCTACCATTGGTTGAACCATGTCATCAAAGCATTGAGTTGTGTCCATAGCAACATCAAGAACAATACCTCCAAAGTGAAGAAGTTAGATATCAATATCAACCACATCAACAAATCCAATCCGCACATCTCAAAGATCAATCACTAAACGGTAAATTTAAATTACAAACCTCACAAGGTAAAAAACAAAAATACACAGCACTTGGGAAACTAATTGCATCAGTCATGCAATAGTTGGTGTAGGAAAATCTCATTAAAATACCCACCTATGAGAACTATCAAGAACTAGACATAAAACTGCCTTGGTATGAAGAGAAGCACCTTTGTGAGTATCACAAAATAAAGGGACACGCAACATCAAATTTTGTTCGACTAAAAAATCTCATCCAAGACCTGATTGATCAAAAAATAATAACTATTAGGGACAATGATCAAGATTCAACTACTACCGATGGAATTGAAAATCTCTCCACCACAATTGTTGAAAATAATGATGAAGATCTGAAGATGTTTCTACCTCATCCAAATATCAAATGAACATACATCAAGAGTCACTTTTTTATCATGATAAAAATCCCTCAACAATATCCAACAATGATCTATTTCAAGGAGTGTTAACATTATCTGATCCTATAATCAATGATCCATCGACCAATGATCATTTTGAAAATGTCTCTACATCACCTAAGGAGTTATTGGACATATCTCAAAAATTTATTCTAAAGCATGATCAACATCTCTCACCAAAGTCTAGCAATGGTCCTTTCCAAGAAATATTGACATCCTTCAACCTCATGATTGTCAATATTGAAGGAATCTTCAACTCAACACTTGATCCAAATTCACTCAAAGATCAAGAGGATATTGAGCCACTTCCTATGCCTAATGAAGATATCCAAGAACCCTTTATAAGTAATCCATCCTTTGAAATTGACCCATGTCAAGAACTTGATCCAAAGCATGTGAAAAGCAATTCTGAAATCATTCAACATCAAGAATTTGTATCCTCTAACTATTACAATGATCTAATGGAAACTCTCCTATCTATACAACATTTCACAAATGATGATCACATCCACATAGGACATACTCCTCCATCTACCCATGAGATGCTTTCTTTGGATTGACATGTAGATGATCTTTATTTAGAACTGGATTCCTTTACTCTTGACATTATTACATAAAAAAGAGAAGATTATTGATTCCCGTAGTCAGGATGAGTTGTTAACATAAAAATTAAAGATATATCCCAAATTTAAAGGAAATATTGTATGAAGATATCCAACATTATCCACTCAAGAAAATAGGTCAGACAGAATATGAGATTCTAGAGTTAGCATAACAACAAATTCCAATATCATCTGTAGTGGTCATTTATTAGAGAATTCATTCTAAACAAGAGGTCTCAAAATAGGAAGAATCAAAGAATGAAGGTAATACTACCATCATACTAGGGGCAACTGTGTCTCAAGCAAACATAAACATAGAGAGCATGAAGAATCCTCATGATGAAATCGATGCCAATACTACAACCAGCCATGTCATGAATTTTTCATCCACCCATCACCCCATCCATGAATTGGGACCAACATAAAAAGAAATATTTGAATCAAAGAACAAAGAACATTATCAAAGTAAAAGAAGAAGAGAAGCATAATGGACAAATCAAATACACATGGATACCAAAGAATACAAAGAAAGATTATCCCTATGAAACTCCATTAGTTAAAGAAACTATGAAAGGGAAAAGTATCCATCAAAGACATCTACAAAATCAAAAGAAAGCATCTCAAGAAAAGTACAAGGTATATTGATCAATCAGTTGGTCCTAATTCCACATACACTTTTGTATCCATCCATCATTGCTCATCTTCCCAAGTTTGGAGAGTCAAAGGTTCCAAACTGTCAACCAATCCATCTTTTATTCCTAAACACACTCCATGCATGCCTCCACGTATGATAACCAATTCTCACATTGGCCATGTATTGGTAGTCACCCTTCGTCATAAGGATTTAGAAGGCACTATGTCACAATGTGCATACAAAGAAAAAGTTAATCTTGGTGTCAGCTGGTCACGCCAACAAAAGGATATAAAAGTCACAACAGAACTAAACCTGGGAATTGGACATTCCAACATGCGACTAACATCTTCTCATGGTCATTCATTTACTTTATCAAACTAGGGAATGTATACTTGAAATGGAGCAGCACAGTATGTGCACTAAGAACTAGTTTCCAGTCACCATCTATAGAAAACAAATGCTTAAAAGTAATGCAACGTAAAGCTTTTTAACTCAAGCACAACTTCAGCTAAAACATAAATCATAACAACTATTATTAAAGGACAAATGGTGAATTGGCCTTATGTTGCAGGAACAGACACAGGGATGGATTCCCAATGCTGTAGGAATAATACAAAGCTGAGTTTGCGTGGAAATCTACAGAAATTGATTCTAACTAGTAATCAACATGAAATGAGCAGTTAACTACAACAACTTGCTACAGAATACTTACTAAGTGGGCCCCCTTAGCAAGCATCAACTAGATTACACAAGAAGTTGACTCAAAGCTTCATCGAATTTTATTCATATTAAGAACCAGGATACATCGATTACTCTGTTTGAAAATAAAACTTAACATAGAACTCTATTGCTTATTCAACTTAATTTTAACACATACTGATTCATCATCATTCACTCACGCAAGAGGAATAGTTATTTAAATGAAAAAGGCAACTAACTAACTAACAGAGGGAGTTGTGATCATAAATACATTCTGAATCTGTAGAACAGATATTCATAAATGAAAGTCTATTTGCTCGACGTGACCCAGAGAAAATATAGCATTACACACTCCCTAAATCAAAGGACCGTTAAAGCATCTTCCCAAAGATTCAGTCAAAGAGTTATTACTGGAACAACTTCTTCAACAGAGTCGAGATTCTTGCGCTTGATCAGCTCCTGCTGCCTCCAACAACCTACAATAAGTGACAGAGGTGAAGGAAAGCATACACACAAGTGACACATCATCCATTCATTAATCACACGTTAATCCTATTCCATTATCCAAAATCATAAGCATACATCAGCCATGCGGAAGGTCAAAAAGGTAATTAATAAAGTTGTCAAGCTGCAAGAATATGGAATTCGTTGCTACAGAATACTACCTGAAAAGTCTTTAATCAACAAGTTTAAACAACTATTAATAACAAAAGTAAGAGTATCAAAAGTTTCAAACTATGAGCATTTTTAAGGCTCATCATCAGCAAAGCAGATCAAGAATCTCAAAAGTTGTATTCAAGAGCACATATCTTGGCAAAGAAGCTTCTTCAAGAAGGATATCAATGGCACATTATGATAGAAGAATCTACATCAACACCACAAGGTGATTCACCGTGAACTTAAAATCTTTCATAAAAATAAAAAAATTAGAAAATCCAAAAAAATTAGAAAAATGATTGAAAACAATAAAGAAAAAAATTGTCCTCTAGTTAAGACTACATGGTTGGCAATTTGGATAGGTACCATGATGAAAACCTAGCAAATAGGAATCATGTGTAGAAACAAGTATCTACGTACGCCCCTTCAGGTGAACGGATCTCATCCCATCCATTAATAAATCCAGTATTCCATCATCTCAACCATAATAAATCCCTTCATCCATGAACCATTTATCCAATCCATTTTCATATTTCTGCATCCATCTTCCACATTATCTTGATCTTGACAAACTTTGGTACACAATTTACACTTGCTTACAATAAACATCTTGACGTGGGTCATTTTCATTGATCCTATCCTATCTAGCATTATCTGAGCCATGAAGCATTATCCAAATGAGCATTATTTATACGAACACCTTATCTTATTGCAAGATAATCCATATACATCCATCCATACGCCTATCCAAGCATCCACCCATGACATTCCATACATTGCTAGACACTGGGGGTAGATATTTACATCTTGCTTCAGGAATAAATATTGATCTATATCCCACAACTTATGTGGTGATCCAAACATTTCCAAACATAAAATCAATTTGGTCAAGCATTTGTGAGCAAAAAATCCAAATTACTAGACCATGACATATTTTGATTAGCATATGTTCCTTATCAAACTTTATCTATCATCAAACATCAATCCAAACAATCACTATTAGTTTCATCTAAGTTGCACTTCGAATGTCACATCAAATCATCCAAAACATCTTTTGTTTCAAACCAAGCTTCAAAATCCTGATCGATCAAATCCAATCAATCAATCATCATCTTGGGATATCCTTCCAAGTCCTTGTGTTGATTAACACTATCCTTGCATTGTTGTGCATCCTCAACAATGTTATTATCATCAATACTAATCAATCAAATCCTTGCATTATTGTGTATCCTCAACAATGTTATCATCATCAATCCCTCACCATCTTAGGATATTCATCCTAATCCTTGTGTTGCTTAACACTATCCTTGCATTGTTGTGTATCCTCAACAATGTTAGCATCATCAATCCATCGATCCGATCGACAAACCTTAGCTTGGTTTTTCAACAAAATCCCAAAACAAAACACTGATATCATCATGCATATCCATATCCAAATCGTCAAAATCATGCAAAAATCCAAAAACATTCAAAAAATGAAGAAAATCCAAAAACATTCATAAAAATAGAAAACATCATAAACATGGTATCTAAACTACATCGTCTCTAAGCTTAAACATAGGAAAGGCTAATCTTTGATCAACCCCTAAGACATCAAAATCCAAAAACATTCAAAAAATCTCATCAAAATCCAAGAACATTCAAATAACCCAAAAATACCAAAAATAGCCTCAAAACATTCCAAAAAACTCCAAAAACATCCAAATATTTGAAAAATCCATCTGTCACATCTCGCTTTTACCTACAATAAACATCACTCACAATAAATCAATCATCATCCCCAACCTTTGGTGAAATAATCACAAACAAGTCTAGTAGGTTAAAAGTGAAAACTCAATTGTCAAAGTCTCAAGTCTAGATCAATACATAAACAAGTTAGTCAACTCTTTGTGTCGATAGCCTATCATCCAATCAGTCCCATATCAAATCATCTGATATTGTCATGTCCTAGGATGCATCCTTCCTACAATGGACATCAACATCAGGCATCACCATAGTTTAGTCTTGGCTAGCGGTATTGAAGAACATTAGCTTGTTTGTTTACTTCATCTTTCTCTTTTGCCTTATCTCTTTGTGCTCATTCCAATAACCTCTCAATGATGTCCAAACAAAAGGATTTAGAGAGATAGGAATGGGGCAATGATCATTATCTTTTATCTTTTGTGCTTGTTGGATGTTCTTGTAATATAATCTCGATCATGCGTACTTTATTTGGGTGTAGGGAGGATGTTTTAGGTATCTTGTTGACCACATAGGAAGGCTTTCCTTTCTATGTTTTGGTCTAAGATGTTTGAAATATCTGAACTGCATTTTAAATGAGGTTTCATATTTCAGGTGTGAACAAGAGTACTCCTATCCGATTGTCAAGTCAAATTCCATCACACTAAGTGCAACGCCATCCTGTTTCTTTATACCTTGATGCATCATGCTTATGTTTTTTATCAAACATAAGGTAAGTGGCCCTTTTAAAGTCCCAATTCCTAATAAGAAAATTGTCGTCATCATCATCATCATCATCTCTCATAAAGTTGGCTTATTGAATCCTCTTGTCATTATCTCATCTCTTCTTTTTTTCCATGCTAACATCATACTAGGATAGTTAATCATCATCACCAATGCATCCATCTTGCATCCACAAATCATTAGCACACATAAATCTCATAATCATAGCATATCACATCATCCATCTCATCCATCTCACATGTATTGCATTCTCATTTAAGTTGTTTAGGATAATACAGATTGGTTATTCTAAGCATATTAAAACCATCTCATTTGCATCATTATCATAACCATCCATACGTCCATCTTGAACCTATTTATCATGACATTAACCTTAAAATAAAAATTTTCACTCGATCTCTTGAGGGGGAAATGTACTAGTATACTTCTTTCTGCTGGGGCATCCGAAAAAATCATAAATTTTTTGAATTTTGATCGCGGCAAGTTTATTCTTTGAACTAATGCAGCAAGTACATTGCTTCAAAAAGGGGAAAAATGTAGACATGGAAAATTGGCATCATGCATTTAATTAAGTCATATTCATCCATTCATCAAATAAATCAAGTTTATTTGATTAATCTCTAAAGTCCTCCATTTAAATTAAATAAATTCATCTTTAACACTAGCCTCATCCCCTTTAGCTAAATAAATCAAAATATTTATTTAACTAAGGCTAAATCACTGTCCATCTCCTTTTGATTTATTTTAATCCATAAATCTAAATCAAATAGGTCAAATCACCTAATCTTCACTTAAGTTAATCAAATCATGATTAATGTTAATCTAATCCATGTCACATACTCTAGCTTTTCCCACTTGCACAAATAAATCAATTAAATGATTTATTAAATCTTCTAATTTCCATCAACATGGCATAAAAGTGGAATATTCCTCCATTTCAAATCTCCCTCTCAAATGACTTTTCCCTTCCAACATAGCATTAACTCCCCTCTTACATGTCCCCCACTTGGCATTTAAGACTTTTTCTTCTCCCTCCAATAAGCCATCTTTTGAATTTGAAATCTCCCCCTCTTTGGCACATTGACCAAGATTTGCACATCTTTCATCCCATCATATCTTGACAAATGGCATCCTGTCATTGGTTGGGTTTTTGTCCCACATTCATCCCTTTGGCCTCTTACCTCATCAAACTCTTCTATAAATGGAGAGGCTATCCTTCATTTTATCATCTACAATTTACAACTTCATACAAAGTTACTCTCTTCACATTGAGAGCTAATTTTTTCCATTGCCATAGCATTGTATCATCATCATTTTCTTGTCAAAGGATTAGGAAAGGGTCACTTTTCACATCAAAGTGACACCAATCCACTATGGAATAGGTTATTCACTATGCTTTTTAGGATTTTAATTAGTTTGTTTTGTTGTTTTGTTTGTGAAGCATAATGAATTATTTCATAAAGAATGTTATTTTATTTTCTTGCTTTAAACTAACTTCATGAGGATGTATGGGATATAATTTAAGCTTGCAGATTTATGGTGTTACAGATTGCAATAGATATGAATAATGAAGTAAAAGAAGAGAATATATTTGTACAGAAGGATCAAGAAGAAAGAGAGAGATTGTAACCGAGATTACAAAGGATGAGAATTTTGGTAGTCCTTTGATAGAAGGGGCATGGAAGGAAAGGAATTTGGGAGCAACCCATACAGTCCCAAAAGGAGGAAAATCAGTTATAGTCGGTTCTTTTGAAAAGGAAAATTATGAAATTTAAGTGGAGAATGATCCATTAAAAGACATGGAAAGATTAGGACATTGATATGAAGAGACAATTCATGAAGAATTCAAAAGAGTAGAGGCATTAGAGGTTGCGGTAGAGGTATGTCTTTTGAAACACATGGATGTATAGACTAAATTTCATATAGTAGCAAAAACTATGTGTCCTCTGGAGGGCATGAGGATGGTGATAGCTATGGGAGATGAAAAAGTTGTAGTGAAGGGAAACAAAAGGGAAATTGAATAAGCAAAGGAAAATGAGGTAAAATAATATTTGAAACTTTTGACTATAATTTGTTTGAGATGATGAATGCAATAAGGGATGAAGGGAAAGAAGAATGTAGAGACATGGAAAGTTTCAATGCATATTTGTGTAAGAAGGTTGTTGATTTAGTTATTGTTGAGGAGCATAACCTGCTTGAGATGGAGATTGAGAAGCTATTTGAAAATGAACATGAAGGGAAATGAAGGAGCAACTATCAACTTGGTGAAAGAAGTTATTGTAATAGTAGAGTATGTAGAGTTAAGTTGTAATTTTTATAATATTTATGATGAGTAATTTGATAGGGAGTTGCAAATAGATGTGGAGAAGAATGTAGTTGCTATTTGGCATACAGATGTATATTTACATGTAGAAGATGTAGAGGATGAGAAGGATGGAAAGATTGCTTGGTGGAGAAGGAAAGATAATAGTGAGTTGGATCCCACAATGGAAAAGAGGAGAGGAAAAATTATTTGGAGGAGGAAGTCGGTAAATGGTGGATACAAATCCCTGAGAGGAGAGAAGAATAGTGAGCAAAGTTGGAGGACAAAGATGCTTGTTCCATCTAGGTGTTGGGAAAGAAGGAAAAAATAATTTTATGCACTTGAAAAACATCGATGGAGTTCACTGTAGGTTACTTACAACTTGGGAGAGTATTCCTACTACTCAACTCTGCTTTGTGAGCTATGCTCACAAATTTTCCTACCTGGCATGTCTAATGCAAGAGAATGCGAGTGGATAGGCAATCAACACCAACCAAAAATATTGTTGGTTTGCTTCTAAGTTTTTAGTTTGTTCTTATTTTGGCTTTTCTCTTTCATTCTTTGCATAAACCTCTTAAATTCTACATTCTTACCTGAAACATAAAGAAATAGGGGTCATCACCAAGATGAATGGATCAAGATGATGTACCAACTAATTTCCACTATGAAACATTCAATTATGAGAGCCAAAAGATGCAAATAACAATCAAAAATGACCCAAACTATTACAACAACGAAAAGGGGAGTTTTGAGATCTTAAAATGTTGTATACCTTGTAGAAAACTTGTTTTTAGTCCATAGAGGACTCATTCAACTTTAGTGGAAAATGGGTCCTTTTAGGGTTTTGGAAAACTGATTTCTAGGTTACGTACTTCAATATCTACATTCTCAATTCCTAGGTTTCTAGCTCCTGAAAGTCTGGAATAAATTCTATAGCCTTGTTTTTGTATTCTTGCACTATGGATGAAAACTTTTCAACTTGACAACTTTTTCAATTTTTCTTCAAACTTCTTCTCCACTTGATCTTCAACCAGTAAATTTGCAAACAGATATTCAAGGGAAGAAAAAAATGTTGATTCTTAGTGAATGGTGGTTTTCCTTGGTCAAACCCCTTGTAGGTAATTAAACCAAATGGCAAAATAAATGAAATTGAAGCATGAAACATGAAATATGCAATTGATATCACCTTGGATGATGTCTTGCGAAACAAATCTACAAACTAGCATGCAGTGGTTATAAAGAATGTAGATCATGATCCTTCAATAAGAAGTGAACAATGCTTTCAAGTAGATCTTCAATGCTACATTGACTATCTTAGCTCGACAACATAAATGAATGCATTAAACCCTTGGAATGATGAATTGATCGTTTATTGCTATAATAAACTCCAGAAATCTGCCTTGAAATGCCTTATGAATACTCTTGAAATGTTGTTGTAGACTCCAATTTGCTATAAGGATTCTCTCTCAAAGTTGTTAGGTGAAACAATGTGAATCAATCCCTTATTTATACTAAATTTAGAGATTAACCCCGAAATTCAAAGAATTCAAGCCAATCGTAGATCTAGGTATTAAAATTATAAGGATCCCGCCATAATGAAGTTCAAAAGGAGGGATCTTATTAAGGGAGGACCCATTCACCACCAAAGGCGAATGGGTCCTAGCACAACTTTCTAGGACTGTGCTTCGGGGGGATGAAATAACATCAAAAAATCACCTAAAAATTGCATAGAAAGGGGGTGTACCAAAAAGATGAATGGGTCTTGGAACAATTTCAAGGACCACGCTTCAAAGAGGTGAAAGTGTACATCACAAAAACCCACCTCAAAAATGCATAAAAGGGGTGTCCTATGTGGAGAGGACACCTTGCGCCAATAAAGGCTAATGGGTCCTAGCAGCATTTTTTTAGAACATCAGATTTGCCAAATTAAATGTCATACAATATCGTTATTGGGTGTCAGAATAGATCCTTGAAAAGGGGGCTTCAATTTGAATTAAAGAGGTCAATTAAACTCAATTAACCATCATTAATTAAGGGGACCCTAGATAAATGTGAAAGTGTGCTGCAACACTTTACAACATCTAAATAAGGTACAAGTTAAATATATTTTATTTAAGGGGCCCATTAGGCTCAATTAATTAAATAAACCTTATAAAAGTGTGAAAATGTGTTACAGCACTTTACAACACGTTTGCAAAAAGTACAATTTAAGTATATTTCAATTAAATAAGGACCCTAGAATGATGTGAATGTGTAGAACACATTTTGACACCATCCCAAAGCACTATTAATTCAATTTTAATGCCGATTATCCCAAACCAAGTAAGAAAAAAGACTACCTTTTCCGTTACTACATTACCATGAAACTTTGACAATGATGGAAGCAGATATATATCTCGAAGAAATGTTGTCTCATGAAATGTGATTGACTGGTGTAAAACAAATCTTCACTATCTTTTGCCAACATCCTCACCGCTTTAATTCTGATAGAATAGAACATGAACAACCATCGATTACTGCTTGGTAGACACATATGGAAAGTGTGAAAGCTTAGTCGAGGTACATGGTCTGTTTGACTGAATGCCTCCAATTCAGTAGTTGTAATTGTAACTACCTTGGCCAATTGACTGGGAAATGAAGAGTTATTAACTCTAAATTCAATTTTTAATTTGATTTTCTTGAGGTTCCTTAACAGCTTCATAAATCAACAAAGGGGCTTTGAAAACAAAATTAGCAAACCTTGAAAAGAGTGGAGGGGATCGACTAAAATGGAGAAGACATGGAAGGAAGGTGAGATATTAATATTCAAACAGAAAGCACAAAACTTGGTCACCCAAAGGTCGCAGTACAAGGCTTGGTATGAAAAAGCAAAGGAATCTTAAATGTGAAGGGTTGCTGAGTGGCAAGAGACCACGTTTCTGGCAGAGGCATCCAACTACCTCTAATTTTTGTTGAGAAAAAGATAAGCCGCGAGAAAAGAATGTGAGGATCGACCGCGGGTGGAAAGGAAGTTTGGGGCGCCATTCACAAGGAGGCAAGAGTGGAAAGGTAATTGCAGGATATACCCAGCCATGCAACCAGGAATTGGCATAATTCTTTGGAAAACAAAGAGATGTGAGTGGGGGTGGCAAGAAATTGGAAAAGAACCTGAGTAAGAAGACGCATAAGATAAATAAGAAATCAAAATTTGTGAGCTTGCTGAAGTAAATGTTGACCATGTCTCTCAGGGGAATAAATAAGGGTAATTGAAATGAGTAGCAACTAATACAGAAATGAATCTAGGCGAGGTAAAGGAAGGGATACGAAATCAGTTTGAAGCACGCAGAGAAATCAAGGAGCAAGAACATTGAAGCTGTGAATGTAGAGATAAACCAATAAAATCGAATTCCATTTGTAAAGATCTTTTAATTGCGAACATCAATAAAGCTTTGTGTTGGTGAATTATTGGAAAATGAATTTGAATTTGATTTCATGGTGTTGATGTAACTGGTTGTTGATTGACAAATGGATTCTCATATTGAATTGTGACTGTGAGACAAAGGGGGGTTGTTTTCAATGCTGGTAATGTGATGGGGTTGGTCTGAATATCTTGTGTCATTGATTAATCTATCGAGCATATCAAAGTCATGATTTTGTATTTAATATCTCATTTATTCATAAAGGTAAAATTAATTTGATAATTCAAAAATGAGGTGTAACATTTTGCATGTGATAGTTTGGACATTCAAATGCTCTATGATCCTCTTCACTACATATATACAAAGTTAAAGGTTTTAATGGGTTTTCCTACCCTCTTCCACCACCATAACCTATAACCCTCTTAAATCCACTTCCTCTTTATTGGTTTTGAGTTTCTTATTGGGCATCTTTTAGTTTCCCTATTCCTTGAGATGATTCAAACCACCTCACAATGGATATTTTCCCTTCCTCGCTCCTCAATTCCTTAAAAAATATTCGCTAAATTTTTCTTCTATAAGTTTAAAGTCTATTGGTCTACCTCTTCTATAGTACTAAGCAAACGCATGTGCAATTCATCTTGAATAGAGAATTTTAGACCATACATACACTGCATCCTTTTGTTCATTAGTCTCTTGATGATCAACATGAATAGACAATCTATAAAATTCATTGGTGTAGTCTTCCACAATAGACAAGTGTTGCTTCAAATTTTGAAGCCTATGAAAAAATGGTTTGTGCATAGTCCATAGGAAAAAAATTCTCTTAGTTTTTTCTCCATTTTTCTGCATGTCCTAATTTTATCCTTCACCTTTCTATATCTTTCCTTTTATAGGTGATACCACCAGATCATTGCACGACCCTTCAATTTGGTGCGTGCAAAATTCACCTTCTTTTCCTCTTCCACAATCTTTTATTCAATGGATTTATCCATGTCGTTCAACTCATCTATTAACTCCTCTAGTTCGAGACTACCTACATAATTTGAAACTTCAACTTTAATCCCTTCATTTCTTCTTTCTAAATCTTTGAGCATCCTCTCTTCAAAGGTTAGGTGATTTAACTATGCTTCCTCTTTACTCTTAGAATGTTGATATGGATCTCCTTGTTCTACTTCTTCATCAAAATCATCCACCCTTCATCTTATTCTCTAATATGCTATTATATCTACAAGCTCTACTACATGCCTCTATAAAGGACTTCATATCCCTATACACTAGGGGAAGACCTACTCTTCCTTTCCTAACCATCTTATTGTTTTGAAACTATATGATACAACCTAGATTCACGATAGAAAAATCATAATTATCCTTAAAAATAAAACACATAAATACATAGAAAAATTCATCAATTTTCTTCATTCCTCATTCCATTCTACCTCTTAAAAAAGAAAAAAAAACTTTTAACTACTAAAATTATTACCAAACCTACCATAATACGAACTTAATAATTTTAGTAAGTCTACATGCTTATTCATATGGCATTGAAATTCTCTATTTATTTAGAAAAAAGAAAAGAATAATTTTCAACTCTTTAATCAAAAATCAAATGAAAGTTCAAAACTAAGTAAAAATTCTATCTTGGAAAAGTGTGGAAAGATACTTAAGGCTTTATTTTGAGGCCTTAGATGACTAAAATTGGCCTAAAAAGAGTTGAGAATTTTTCCAAATGAATTGATCGAGAAGATTCTCCATATAACTTTTCCTCTCAATCGAACTCCTGGGTCAAAAATTATGAGCTCAAAATGTCCCTGCATCAAATGAGAATCAATACATGGGATAATAATGTTGTAGGATTAAACTTTGGCATAAATAATGAGAATTATATCATACAATAATAATGTTGTAAGATTATATGATAAATAATTAGATGATTAACTGTCCATTGCTAGTTGTGTGAGAGTGATACTAACTAGACTTAAAAACATAAGTTTGGTCAATGGGGCCTTTACATATGTTTGAACATTCTCTCCAAATCAAAAGGAGTACCATCTTATGAATCATTAATATAAATTATGATTTGATATTTCTATAATAGAATACAATTATGTGGACATAAGACAAATTTATGTTATTAATATATGTATGAGAAAGTATAAAAATGAAAGTGACAAAAAAAAAATTGTTATGAAATATATAAATTTATTGTTCTCTTTATAATCTATGATAGAAAATAACTTTTATCTTTTCAAGTATTTTAAAGGTATATTTTTTTAAAATATTTTATAATATTAAGCTTATCTTTGAACTTAAATATTAATTTTTTGAAATAATATTAAAATATAATATTAATAATAAAAATTATATAAAATAACTTATTAGTTAACAATTAAAGAAAATTTTGATAAGTAAACATTATATTTTTAATAAAATTAATTTTAAATTTTATAAAGTAAGATAATATAAAAATAAGTTTAATTTCCAATTTTGTCACAAAATTTTTAAAAAGACACGTTTTTCATCCATAAAGCTTGTGAATTACATGTAGAATGACTTTGCAAAGAATTCCTATAAAAACGAACTGTCAATACTAAGAATAGGAAATTTGAAAGGCACATAAAGATAATAATTTTGGGACTTCCTACTTAACACAGTATTTTAGACCTTCAAAGGGAATTCAAACTTGTAAGAGCAAATATAACAATATAACAATATTCCATAGAATTTATTGTAGAGACGCAGTGTAATGATTGTATTTTACCGTATTTGAAATGTATCCATCTAAAATAATTTAATTTAGACATCACTATTTCAGCTCATGTGGGAAGCTGAAGCATTAGTGTTGGAAATATAAGTTGAAATAGTAATGTTGGAAATATAAGCTGTTACTAAAGATAATAATTTCAACTTCCAGTCCGTTCGGGTAGCGGAGTTGGTTTGGGCCATAGGTTTTCTCCCCATAGGTCCCGGATTCAACCGCTTGCTCTCACGATTGATCGGTGGGTGTGTATGTGGGCTGAGAAAAATAATAATTTCAACTTCCTACTTAACAGTGCATGCAATAACATGGCATGGAATCACTAAAGTAATATTTAAAAATTCATGTAATTCTTTCTTTTAACTTTAACAATTAGAGAAAATATATTTTGCTTTCCTCTGTGCATTTCTAACTTTCCATAAAATCAACATCCTTAGTTTCAGATGGTTAATGGTTGCACCTCCCTTGCATTGTTCATTTGCAACAATGGTCATTTTAACTAAGTATCATATAATAAACGAAGATTAATTTATTTACTTTTAATCAGAAACATTACAGTTATTTTTTTTTAAATTACTATAATTTAATTAGAAAAAATTGTATAGTAAAAATTTTAAATTATAATAAGTATTAAAAATTTAATTTAATTTTTAACATAATTATAACTGTGGTTTCAGTGATTGTTTTTGATAAGGAGGATAAAACAGGTTTTGAATGGACCCGAAACCATCAGATTTTGAGGGGACCCAAAACCCACACTAAGATGAACAAGCTGCCTGAAGGATAGAAACAAAAACATCCAGCAGCAACACAGGGACACAGCAATCCAGCAGCCAGCCAACAGCTAACAAGCTGCCCAACCAAGACCAAGATTTTACATGAGTCTTGAACTCGTTAGTTTTGACGAGACCAACAACCCACTATAAGTAGTTTTGGTGATTGTTAACAGCATTACATATTAATGTAAATGGAATCAAATGTGTGGCTCCCTACCCATTGTTAGGGAAGGGTTTGAAGTTTATCCTTAGTGATGAAAATCTCTTGCTAGAACAAAACCTCGCAGTTGATTTAGAATACCCCATAAAATCTTGGTAACAATATGATTTAATATGAATACTTTATGCAATCTATTGTCTTGCTTCCAAGTAACAATCCTCGTCCGAGTAATTAAAAGAATTTTTAGTGATGGAAAATCATTAGCATGTTCGTTATGTTACTATGAATGGAATAAGTAAAATACGTAGATTGATTACGCTCTGGGTGACACCAAAAGTGTGAGTGCCCAAAGCCATCAGGAAGGAATGGAAATGGAAGCATGTACACTATCACACAAATTATAAGCTCCTTCAACTCTTTTTTGCCATCACCTTCCGCTTAGATAAATACGATACACTTGCATATCATCTTCATTCTTATCTGTTTCTCAGCTAGATTAGCACTATGCTTAGGTGATCTTTGCTTCTCCCACAACAAATTCCTTGTTCTTTTGGTTTTTATACCAAGAAGAAACACGAGCAGTGCAAAGCAGTGGAATAGTGTGATTACCATGGTGGTCATGTTTCTGTTGATGTGGGTTTCATGGGTAGTAGTAACAACACCTGACTGTAACACAGCTTCCAGATATCTCACTCCCTGCTCTAACATTCTCTGAAATGGAAGTTCCTTTCCAACGCTAAGTGATCCATGTTGTCAAGGTGTCCGCAAATTATATAAGCAGGGAGCCAGTCAATAGGACATGCGACATATTTTCCAGTGTTTAAAGAGCTTAGCCACTAATCTAAAACTCAATGACAAAGTTGTGGCTAGCCTTGCTTCTGACCGTGGCATTCGACTTAGCTATGTTGTCACTAAAAACATTAATTGCTCCACGTGAGTCCTCTACCTTATCCATATCTTTCTAATTATGTTGTTTATTTGGATTGTTGAATCACATAAGATCTGATTTCTCTTTTGCAGGATCCCTTAGAAATGGAACACGACTATTATGTTGTGTTTTCCTTTGCTAGGACAAGATATATTATCAGCACTCAGCTTTCGCATACATATTACATATTAATACTATTTAAAGGGGTGTAATTTATAACGGAAGTGTTACTTTAGAGAGTGTGTCTCTAGTACCATTTTCCTTAAATAAAATTTTAGCTATACAATAAGAATGTAATGGATTTATTTCTGACCATTCCAAAGGTCCACTGCCTTGTTCAATATTATATTTAAGTAAATAGATAAAAAAAAATTATACCGTATGTTATTAAAAATCTATTGTACTTTCTTTCTTTCACTAAAATCTATTGTACTTTCTTTCTTTCACTTTGCTAGATCCAAGTATATAGCTAGTGTTACATATAGTGAGTTAGATTGTTAAATTTTTAATTAAAATGAGTTAGAAGTTAAATTTAAGATTTTTTATTTGTTATTAGAATGTTTTGTTATTTTATTATGATGAATTTTTTTAATAAAAATTACGTTCATTTATGATAGATTTATATTAAATAATTTTAATTTAAAAAAATCAAATGTTTTTAATAAATTTAAGATGATTTTTCATTTTTTTTTAAATATATCAATTAACAAATTAAATTTTAAATCATATGAGAGTATCTATTTCATGACAATTTAAACAGTTTTTAAATATATTTTGAATTTTTTAACAGTAAAGTGAAAAGTAATGATGACTAATGCATGTAATTTTTATGTTATATATATTTCAACCAAATTAATACCATAATTCTATTATATATTGCATTTTAATTATTTACTTTAAAATCATTTAGTAAAATAAACAGTAGAATTTCAGAAAGAGTGTTTGAGAAAGTTCAAATGAAAGTAAGAGAAAAAAATAAATTAGAAGAAATCAAAGTGTATTATATGATAGGAAATAAAGGACAATGAATTTTATGTTACACCTCATACTGTTAAAAGAACTTTTAACTAATTTAACTAATTACAATTTTAATTTTTTTATAAAAAACAAAACATAAGGAAAAAGTCAAAACCTGAAAGTCCAAAAAAAGAACTGAGAGCTCATTTTAAAAATTTCTCATAATTAATATAAACTTATTTCTATCCATAAAGCTTGTGATTTAAACATATAAAGGCTTTGCAAATAATTCCCATATAAAACAAAATTTCAAGGCACACAAAGATCATAATAATTTCAATTTCCAACTTAAGGTAACATTTCAAATCTTCAAAGGGAATTTGTGATTTAAACATATAAAGGCTTTGCAAATAATTCTCATATAAAACGAAATCTCAAGACACACAAAGATCATAATAATTTCAATTTCTTACTTAACGCAACATTTCAAACTTTGAACTTAGGGAATTCAAATCAACATCAACAGATTTTAGACTTTTAAAGAGAACATTAAAATTATGAATCAGCTTGTAAAAGCATATATAATAGTATCTTTTTATACACCATGACTTATACATAGCAGGGATTTTATTTTATCACTTCAAAAGAAAAAACCATCTAAGAGAATTTAATCTTTAGTAGCAGCTTATGTTTAAGATTTTTTGTTCTTTGGCAGTAGGTAATCCAGCTGCTAGTCTCACCCCCGTCAGATTCTATAATGATATATTTGTAGATTCTCAACTCCCAAATTTTTAAAATTGCCATCCTTCCTCCGCCTATAAAACTTTCCCCAATTGTATTCTCTGTACTTGGCAGGATTCTCTTTACTCACCAACTCCTCCAGAGGCTTCACATTCACATAGTGTGAAGGATTCAAGAAAAACGGAATCGAAAGGCGTCTTCGGCTATCATTCACCGCCACTCTATGCTCTACGCTCTCATACCTGTCATTACTCCACACCTGCAATAGCATTCAAAGAATCAGTATTGTGTTGTATGTTGCAGGTAACAATTACTTGCACACAGTCCCATGACTTGTATTAAAGCTCTGTAAATGGCCAAAGAATTATGAATCGTGGCACAGGTTTGAATGAAAGAGCATTAACGAAACCTATTATTTAGGTTGGATAAGTTGAAAGCATGTCCTAAGATTTAAGCACAGCCTTACTCCCCAGTCCCCCAATGGTTTAGAAAAGAGAAGGAACAATTACCTGTACGCAGTCTCCAACATTGACAATGAAGGAAGCGGGAAGCGGTTTTACTGGCAGCCACTGACCATTGTCTTTGCGCTTCACCTCCAGTCCACCCACGTCATCTTGGTAAAGAAGGGTGAGGGCGTTGCCGTCCTTGTGCCTGCCTAAGCCCAGTGCCAGTTCGGGGGCTGGGCACTCCGGGTATGAATTAAGTCGCACATTGCTTATATCATCTTCGAAATATTCATTTAGGCGGTTGTCAGGTAAGCCAAGGCTCCGTGCTATTAATTGTAGCAACTTAAACGATAACTCCCTCGCAGCCTCCGCGTAGGCCAGGCATGCTTCTCTATAACAATTACCCATAAAACAAAAATCAACAATATTTCTAGCAAAGCTGAAAAGAGAACTATATTACTAATAATACTGGAAAAGAAATAACTAAATGAGAAGGGCAACCTGAAATCTGGATAGCCATCCGGCCAGCGGTTTGTGAAGGTGTCTATAGCGACGTCACCGGGATCAACAGATGCGGGCAATTGAATTTCCTCTCGCGGCACAAAGTCGAACACCTCTTTCCAATCCCTCACATTTTTCGTAAGCTCCGTATGAAAGTAGCCCAAGGGGTTTTGAGCATCCCTCGATATTCGTCTCTTTTCTTCTAGAGGCAACGAGAAGAAATCAGCTACGACGGATTCGAGGCGACGAAGAAGATGATCTGGGAAGCCGTGGTTGATGAGGACGAAGAAACCCCACTCTCTGCACGCCTTTTCCACCTCCTCTGCGGAGCTCTTTTCCAAGTCTATCACAGGGATTTTCACATTGTCGTCTGACGAAGCAGAGAAACACTTTGGACGATGCTCTTCGCTCTGAATAAAACTTGCTTCGAACTTCAGAACTCCGCTATTTTCAGCCGTCTCCACTCCCATTGTTATAAATTTCTTATTTCTTCCGTAGCGGTGCTTGGTTTTCTCTCTCTTCAGATGAAAATTGCTGAGGGGTGGAGGAATGGTTATATAGATTTTACATACATTGAACATAGACAAGGTGGGTATGGAAATATCTGATTTACATACATTGAACTTAGACAACGTATGTATACGTTCAACTTAACAAAGGAGTTACGACGTAACAGCTAACGTCAGAACCATACTGTATTCAATTTGGAGCATTGACCATTCATTTAGTGGCCAGATTCATAGCGTGTCAACATATATTAAAATTAACATTTAAACAAGAGACGTATACCATTCGGTTTTTTGTTGATGAGTTGTGTTGATCCAAAATATATTTGGAGTTAAAAAGGTATATGATTTCAAATTGAAATACAATATGTATTGTGTGATATTTCATTAATAGTAATTGATAAAGGAGAGCAGGAAATTATGAAGTTACATATTTAAGAATATTTTATATAGAGTATGGGGCGATTCTATATATATATATTGTGATAGATTTAACCAATCAATTAAGATTTTATTATTACTTTTGGTTTTTGTATAGTTATGATAAAGAAGGGATGGTATGGTTTTGTTGGAAAAGAGGGGTTCTATGAAGGGTTTGGAGAAGCTTTTACTACATGTTCCTACTCATGTCTCTCCACAATCCTAGTCATTCTTGTATTATATTGCTTTTTGAAGTAAGAGAAGTCCACATTTAGTAAGAATTTTTCAAGTTTTCTCGACTTTGTAGAAACCCTAGTTTCCCCCTTTTTCTGTCTCTGGCTGACTTTCGGTAGTTTTTGAAGGTTTTTGATGTTTTGTGATTTTTTTTTGCAAATTTTGAGTTTTTTGACAATAAATGAAAAGGTACGACTTTTGCAATAAATTGAAATAAATCCAATAAAAATAAAATAACTCTGGAATTGATAGAATATGGATGCCAGTATCTTTATTTGATCTTCACTACAGATTACAAGAATACCCAGATACATGCAATGAATAAAACAATGAATTTTCAATATGTAAAGAACCTGGTAAAAACAACAATCTGATCTGATAACTAAGTTGTATGGCTGCAAATAAGAAGTTCCCCCTCCGGATAACGATGGCAGATGACTCCAGATACAGGGGCGCCACTCTGGAGAAGTTATCAAGCCAAGAAGAGAGGCATTTCTCTTTCCCAGCAAAAGGACGGCTCAAACACAGTTGGTACGGCCTGGTACAGTACAGCCTGATGTCAGAAAACAACATTGAAAAAAAGTACGGCCTCCTTGCTATTTAATGTCTGGATCTCTAGAAATGATGCGCCAAAAGGAATAGATGCTTTCTGGATGGCAAACACTGAAAAGAACTGAAGATATAAATTTCTCTGAAGCTCGGTAGTTTCCTCTGGATGAGAAAACTTTTGTTGGCAATAAATCAAGTGGTATTCCACACCTTCTGAATTGCTTTCCGATGGAGATGGCTCGTTCCCCAAGGAATTCGAACGCAAAACCCTAAAGTCTCAGGCTCAGATCAAATTTGATCAGTTTCAATTCTCAATAATCACATCATGGCTCAAAACCCAAGGCAAATCCACTATTATGCTGAAAAGTGCGATTTCCTTAAGAATAGGGTTTTAATAAAATATTCACATTTTAATCTTTCAATTTCTCCATAGTCTCAGTTGAATATTTTAATATAAATCAAATGTCAATTTTGGCCCCTTCAATGATGGCGCACCCCTCAATGAGAAATCACTTAAGTTATAAATTAATATTATAACTTTATATTATAATCATTAAATAATTAATATTTAATTAATACAATTAAATATTAATATCTTCCTTGTTACTAACCCGATGACTGATCCGTCTGATGCTGACGAACTCTGAAGTGATTCCGAATACTGCCAAAGCCATACTGCTAAAAATAGCAGGGGTCCCACACTGCCTGCCAGGAACTGCTAAAAATAGGAATTCTGCAAAAAGTCTCCGATTGAGCCAAAACGAAAGACTACTGATCAATCTCTGCTAACTGGAGCTGAGCCAAGCTCCGAAGTGACCCTCTATCCAGTCTATCGGCCTACGAGGGTCGTGTGATAGGCCAATCCTGTCCTCCAAGAGATGTCACTAAGAAGGGGACATGACAGTCCGCCCTTCCTGAAATTGCTTGTCCTCAAGCAATCTCAATGCCGGATGCTGCAGAATCTCCTCGCTCTCCCATGTCGCATCCTCAACCGGCAAATCTCTCCATTTCACCAGATATTCCCTGATAGTCCTCCGCCCCATCTCTCCCTATACTCCGGGATGGACTCGGTACTAAGATCAACTTTCCCTCATCATCTAAGGGAGGTAAGGCTGAGCGGTGCCACACAATGACCCAGCGCCTTCTTGGTGATACATGAAATACGTTGTGTACCCTGCTCTCTACTGGAAGCTCAAGCTCGTAAGCCACCTCGCCAACTCTCCTCAGGATCCTGAACGGACCGTAATAACGTGGCTTGAGCTTCTCTTACCCACTCTTCCTAAGAGTGGACTGACGGTAGGGCTGCAGCATGAGGTAAACCATGTCACCAACCTCGAAATGCCTCTCCGTCCTCTTCTGATCTGCATACTGCTTATGCTGATTTTGTGCCTTGGCTATATTCTCCTTGAGAGCCCTCATAGTGTCCTGACTCTCCTGCAACCAACCTCCTGCACTCGGCACTCTACTGTCGCTCAGTAGCAAATCAAGGAAACTCGGCGCCTCATACCCGTACAACGCCATGAAGGGTGACATCTGAATGGTCATATGGAATGTCGAGTTATAGCAATACTCACACAAGTGTATCCATTTGACCCACGCCTTCTGCTGCCCTGCAATATAGTTCCTGAGATATCCCTCCACCCACTTATTCACTATCTCCGTCTGCCCATCTGTCTATGGATGGTAACTGGTGCTCGGTGTAAGCTCGGTCCCACAAAGCCTGAAGACCTCCTACCAGAAGTTACTCAGGAACTGACTATCTCTGTCGCTCACAATGCTCCGAGGCAACCCATGAAGTCTGAATATCTCATGAAAGAACACCTCTGCTACCTGTGTAGTTGTGTAAGTCGTGGTGATCAGAAAGAAGTGGGCATACTTCATAAGCCGATCCACAACTACATAAATACAATCACGCCCTTGGGCTTTAGGCAAGCCCGTGATAAAGTCCATCGACAGGCATTCCCACTTCCTGTCAGGAATCGAAAGTGGGCATGAAAACCTGCCGGGTACGTGTTCTCCTGCTTGTTCTGCTGACAAACAGGGCACTCACGCACATACTGAAGAACATCTCTCTTGAGTCCTTTCCATGTGAACCTCTCCCGTATCTGCCTGTAAGTTTTGAAGTATCCAGGATGTCCTGCTGTAGGCATGTCATGAAAGGCTCGCATAACAATGTTCTTCACCTCTGAACCTGGAATCAGAAATATCCTGTGCTTGTAAATGATCAAGTCATTCACAAGTGTATACCTGGTATCAACTACTGATCCCTCAACAATACTGGAGGCCCAACTATCCTTGGCATACTCTGCCACTATCATATGCCTCCAATCCTCGAAATCTGAACCATAGTGCTCAAGTACGGTCTCCGTGAAAGTGCATCTGCCACTACGTTTTGTGTCCCTTTGATATAAGAAATATCAAAGTCATAAGCCTGCAGCTTACGGACCCACTTCTGCTGTTTGTCATTGAGATCTCGCTGCCCCAAGAAGTGTCTCAGACTGTTATGATCAGTCTTGATGCAAAATTTGCTGCCAACAAGGTATTGTCTAAATTTTGCCAAACATGCATAATCGCGAGCATCTCCTTATCATATATACTGTACAATCTCTCGGGTCCTCTGAGCTTGCAGCTCTCATATACTATCGGGTGCTTGTCCTGCATAAGCACCACACCAATGCCCTCACCTGATGCATCACATTGAAGCTCAAACGGCTTCGTAAAGTCCGGGAGTGCCAAAACAGGGCATGTGGTCATCAACTCCTTGAACTTCATAAAACACTCCTGTGCCTCAGAAGTCCAAACAAAAGCTTGCTTTCATCAAATCGTCGCGGGGCTACATGTCATGAGTAGCCATTCATGAACCTACGTGGAATCACACACCCGAGAAACCCTTTCAACTGCGTCGGGTTTGCTGGTGTGGGCCAATCAACAATGGCGCGAGATCTTTTCAGGATCCATGCACACTCCATCTGCGATAATATGACCAAGATAAACAATTGGTCATTCCGTCGCACTTGGATTCCTTGTACAAGGACTCCCTCTCTAATATGCTCTCACTGTCTCCAAATGGGCCAGGTGCTCCCGCCAAGTCGGTATATGTCGGGATGTCATTGAAAAAACCAACACAAACCTCCTCAATGCATGAAATACTGTTCATCATAGACTGAAAGGTGCGGCGTTAGTGAGCCCAAATGGCATCACTACTGAACTCAAGTGCCCACAATGACATCTGAAGGCTGTCTTCTCTATGTCCTACTCACAGACTCTGATCTGATGATAACCCAACCGTAAATCAATTTTTGTGAAGTAACAGGCACCATGGAGCTCATCAATAAGCTCATCAATCCTCGGTATCGGGTATCGGTTCTTTATTGTCCTCTTATTCAGGACCCTGTAATCAATGCACATGCGCAACGTTCCATCCTTCTTCTTCACCAAAACAACAGAAGAAGCGAACGGTGATTTGCTTGGTCTAATGTGACCCATAGCAAGTAACTCCTTTATAGTCTTCTTGATCTCATCCTTTAATCTTTTAGGATGCCTGTAAGGAGTTATCATAATGGGTTTCGCACCCTCCTTGAGCTCAATGATGTGCTCTATCCCTCTGTTTGGAGGTCTACTTGGCGGAATATCACTAAATACCTTGTCATGCTTGACTCTCAACTGCTGAATGTCCAGATGATATTCTGTCTTTTGCTGTCCCTCCTGTAAAGGTGCTAAATGACACTCTGCAGCCCACTCTACCATGTCATGACGCATGAGCCGCTCCATTCGGCGAAAAGAAATTGTTTTAAGGTCGTTGTCCCATATTGCCTTAATTATGTGTGTCTTCCCATCGACCTCAAAACGAATCTCCATATCCTTGAGACGAAGTGTGACCTCCTCCAATGAGTGTAACCACTTCATTCCCAGGACTAAATCAATGTCTCCCATATTAACAACGTAATAATCTGCCTTGAACTCATAATTGTTCAAGCATAAGGGGAGATCTCTAATCATGCGCTCACATCTCAAAGTGTATCCATCTGCCACTTTGACTCTGATGCCCTCGAAATCCTCAGTGATGAGTCCTCGTTTGTCAACGAATCTAGCATCTATAAAGTTATGCGTGGCTCCTGTATCCAATAGGGTAATGACCCTCTGACCTGCTAATACACCACGAAGCCTGAAAGAACCCTCCTGCTGAATGCTAGATAAACGGCCCTCCTGTACCTGAAGCTCGGGCTCTGTCTCTGCTCTATACTCTGGAGCCTCTGACTCTGAATCATCTGAATGCTCTGGCTGATCGGAATTTTTTGATTCGGAGTCCTCATAATACGCCCACATCACACGATTTGCCTTGCCCTTAGGTCTTAGAGGAAAATCGTGATTGGCGTCATATGGTCCCTTGCAGTAGAAGCAAAGCTTCTTCCTGTGAAGGTCATTCAGGGCCTCACGATCCAAAGGTGGGAATGCTGATTTTCCTTTTGAATCGTTTTTATAATCTGATTTGTCTTTGTTATAATCAGATTTATCCTTATTTTTATTAAAGCTCTTATTATCTCTGAATGATGAAGAACCTCTGGAGTTGAATCTACTCGACGGGGCTATGAACTCCATGTTATGTGCTTTCTTCATCGCCTCCTGTAATGACGGAGGATCAAAGGCTTTGATCCAGCCTCTTAGTGGCTCTGTCAAACCCTCCATGAAAAGAACTACCAACCGCCTCTCTGATATGCTCGGAACCATGACGGATAGCCTCTGAAAATCACTGATATAAGCCTCGAGACTGCCACTCTGCCTCAACTGTGCTAAGTCTCTGAAGTAGGTTTCCGGATCCTTCCGGTCAAACCTCTCAACCAATCTATCCACGAACTCCTGGTATGTAGTGATCCTGTCGTGCTGTAAAGTCACCATGCCATGGTGCCACCAGTCGTAAGCTACTCCCTCAAGGTGCAGTGTAGTGTATCGGATAGCGTCTCTCTCAGCCATCAGACGTAAAGTGAGGAATGTATCAAGCTTGCTAATCCAAGCTTGGGCTGTCATCTTCCCACTACCATCAAACATCACCAGATTAAGCCTGTTGGTTGCATGTTTGAGATCGTTATTCTACTGTCGGGGTCTCCAATCCTATCGAGCCCTGTTGTGTTCACACCTCTGTGTGATAAAATGGTCAAAAGTGATCCATTCTCTGACGACCGGAGGTATCAACTCCCACTCCTCGTTCGCTGCCATAAGGTTATCAGCAAACAAATCATCCCGATCCTCATCTGGTATAGCCTCATCGGGCTCCTGTCTCGTGAAAGTAGGCCTTGTAGGCCTATCTGCTGTTAGTGACACTGTCCTAGGAGCTCTCCGTGACTCTGCATCACTCCTGTCATCGTCACGATGTGGTGACGGTCTCCTCGAGGTACCTAATCTCTGCAGTGCCACTGCCACTTGCTGTAATACATCATCAGAACGACGTTGTCCTGCACGAAGATCTCTGAGTGCATGCAAGACCTCTGGATCGTCCTGATCTCTGTTATTCTATGGGATCTCTGTCCTAGGTACATCTGTTCTCTCAGCCCTATCATTCCTGTCAGCCATGATTTCTGGCTGTCTGCTCAAACTGTGTTGCCTTTCAATCAAGGCACGTTTGTGAGTATAGTACTAGTATGTATCAAATTCCTCTTGCTGCATGTGATGGCTAAACCCTCAGGATGGCAGAATTTAGCTCTGATACCACTATAGAAACCCTAGTTTCCCCCTTTTTCTGCCTCTGGCTAACTTTCGATAGTTTTTGAAGGTTTTTGATGTTTTGTGATTTTTTTTTGCAAATTTTGAGTTTTTTGACAATAAATGAAAAGGTACGACTTTTGCAATAAATTGAAATAAATCCAATAAAAATAAAATAACTCTGGAATTGATAGAATATGGATGCCAGTATCTTTATTGATCTTCACTACAGATTACAAGAATACCCAGATACATGCAATGAATAAAACAATGAATTTTCAATATGTAAAGAACCTGGTAAAAATAGCAATCTGATCTGATAACTGAGTTGTACGGCTGCAAATAAGAAGTTCTCCCTCCGGATAACGATGGCAGATGACTCTAGATACAGGGGCGCCACTCTGGAGAAGTTATCAAGCCAAGAAGAGAGGCGTTTCTCTTTCCCAGCAAAAGGACGGCTCAAACATAGCTGGTATGGCCTGGTACAGTATGGCCTGATGTCAGAAAACATCATTCAAAAAAAGTATGGCCTCCTTGCTATTTAATGTCTGGATCTCTAGAAATGATGCACCAAAAGGAATAGATGCTTTCTGGATGGCAAACACTGAAAAGAACTGAAGATATAAATTTCTCTGAAGCTCGGTAGTTTCCTCTGGATGAGAAAACCTCTATTGGCAATAAATCAAGTGGTATTCCACACCTTCTTAATTGCTTTTCGATGGAGATGGCTCATTCCCCAAGGAATTCAAATGCGAAACCCTAAAGTCTCAGGCTCAGATCAAAGTTGATCAGTTTCAATTCTCAATAATCACATCATGGCTCAAAACCCAAGGCAAATCCACTATTATGCTGAAAAGTGCGATTTCCTTAAGAATAGGGTTTTAATAAAATATTCACATTTTAATCTTTCAATTTCTCCATAGTCTCAGCTGAATATTTTAATATAAATCAAATGTCAATTTTGGCCCCTTCAATGATGGCGCACCCCTCAATGAGAAATCACTTAAGTTATAAATTAATATTATAACTTTATATTATAATCATTAAATAATTAATATTTAATTAATGCAATTAAATATTAATATCTTCCTCGATACTAACCCGATGACTGATCTGTCTGATGCTGACGAACTCTGAAGTGATTCTGAATACTGCCAAAGCCATACTACTAAAAATAGCAGGGGTCCCACACTGCCTGCCAGGAACTGCTAAAAATAGCAATTCTACAAAAAGTCTCCGATTGAGCCAAAACGAAAGACTACTGATCAATCTCTACTAACTGGAGCTGAGCCAAGCTCCGAAGTGACCCTCCATCCAGTCTATCGGCCTACGAGGGTCGTGTGATGGGCCAATCCTGTCCTCCGAGAGATGTCATTGAGAAGGGGACATGACAAACTTAGTGTGATTTTTTAATGTTTTTATATAGCAACTAGCCTAAATGGCCCCACATTTGATGATGGGGCTGCTACAACTTGAAGAAATAAGAGAATGTCTCCCAAATGGTTGCAAGAGATCATTTTGACGATAGTATAAGAGGTAATTATGTTTCTCCTAATGTTTTCTTACTTGCTCCTAATTTTTAAAATGCTTTTAAGCAGCTAGAAAATTATACCCTTGTTGGATATTTTGTGGGTCATATCACCTCTAAAATCATTCTACATAGCTAGGTGAAATCTACTTTGGTCTCACATATGTTCATGTAGAGGCCATCAAGAATATCACCAAGGGATCTTTCCTTTTCCATATTGTATTGAAGTCATGTTCAAATAACTCCTTTTTTTAGTATGGCCCCTAGTATATTTAGTCTTCCTTACTTGTCTGCCCCCCTTGGATTGTTGACTTCATTATTTCCAAGGAATGTTTTATTCATGTCTAGGAATCTATGTCAATTTCCTTGGATTTCCTTTTCCTTTTAAACCTTTGTTGGATTGCATTGTTGTGTCTTTAGGGTTGGTCATCCATATTAAGAAAGAGAATTTTTTCTCTATGTACCCCCATAAGAGAATCCATCTATGTTGATCTTTCAAATATCCCAAAGAGTTCATAGATGAGAAAGTGTCTACACAAAACTTTGCCTAGATAGTTCTATTCCTAAACTTACTAGTCACTAGTTGTAGTCTTCAATCCTCAAACCATAAGATTTATAATTATCCTCTAGTCATCCAATGATCCAAATCTCCACCTTAGTGCACCTTAATGGCTCACCCACCCTAAAATTATGGGGGTGGTTATGAAGGGCACACAATATATAAAGATGGGGGTTAAATCGATATATCAAATTTATTTAAAAATCTTTAATTCAATATGAATTACCTTTAGTCACTTCTCCAAACATGAATCAAACACTATTATTAGTCAAGCAACACAAATGCACACATTCACACTATCAAAACCTGATATACATGAAAACTTAAAATGGGAAAAACTACGACGAGAAGAGATGCTTGGATCTATTGTTCAAATCTAGCCTCACATAATAATGAATAAGTTACAATCATGAAGTAGGCACCAACCTACTAGAGACACCAATCCCCTGTTGTATTTGTTGGCACCAACCTACTAGAGACACCAATCCCTAATACAAAGACCTGAGCATCAAATCGTCGAGCAAGACACCAATCCTACTAGATTACAAGGGTGATCCCACAATACTAGTTTACAATTTTTGGCCAAACTGGATAATGAACTGATTTTTTCTAACGAAATCTTCACTTTTAGGCACCTATAGCAACTAAACCATGAGGAATTTGAAGATGATGCAAACTAATGATTTGTGATATTTTTTCTGTAGATTCTAAATATATTTTTTTCAAAATTTTTGGAATCATATTGCACTTCTTTTGCCATATCCTTTGAAAACTAGTTTTTATCAGTAAACACCATTTTGAAGGAGTGCTCACTATATACAACATAACTTTTTTTCCATGAAGGATAAAATTCTAGTTTTTTTGAATTTAGATTTGTAACTATGATATCTAGTGATTTCATTTGGTTTCATAGTATTTTATTGAAAAAAGTTTCCTTAATCAACTTTCAAAGTCAAACCAATTGCAACTTAGACATAGGCAGACCATATGCAACATAACTTTTTTTGTATGTATCAAATTTCAATTTTCTTTGTTGGATATGTTGATGTTAGAAGCAGCATCGGGCTTCTACTTCTAGCCCACAAATGAAGGCAATTTAAATTATCACCTATTGGATATTTAAATTGCAAGTTGTATCTTTATGAAGAGGCACGATTTATATTAAATGACATTTAATTATTGTGGAGGTACGAATTTATGAGGAGTTGCGAACTTCAAGGAGGCCTACTTCATGTGTATTGGAGACACGTCTTTTCAAGGAGGTCAACTTATAGTTTTGAAGAGGCATGACCTCTCCCATCATCTTGTATATATGTTCGATGGAGTTTCATTGTTTGATATTCATTCATACTCATTTATTGTTCATCATAGTTCATCATACATAGTGCGAGTTGAAGAAGTAAGAAGTTATCAAGTTCAAATTGATATTATTATATAAGGTTGAGTTATTTCATTGCTGTGATTGTATCATATTGTGGTGCTCACTCTTGTCCTCAATATCAGCCTCTTTGTAAAGGAGACATTCATTGTGATTCAATATATAAGCGATATATTGTTGCTAGGTTTTTGTCCCTCAAGTGAAGGGTTTTCCCAGGGTATATGTTGTGTTATTGTCTGATTTTGAATTAAATCTCTATTCTTTACATTTGATCATAAAAAAATAATAGGATCAAGGACTTCAATATCTAGTGCACTAATATTTTCATTTTTTTTTATAATCTACTATTTTTCCACATGTGCAGAATAGAGAGCTTGATTTTTGGTGAAAAACCTATGTTTAATCAAACTAAAAAATAAAATGTATACACAATAAAACCAAAACATATTGAAATTCTATTTGTTGGAAAACTCATTATGAGGACTATCATTATCCAATTGAGTCTGTGAAGTCTCCTCCATTTTCATGCTCAACTCGAGCTTCGAAGGGAAATTTTTTGAAGATTTTGGTGCCAGAGGGGGAGAAGAGGGGAAAAGGGGGGTTCTAGCAAACCCAGGTTTGCTCGAAGCCCTCTTGTTCTAGTGAACCCCCCTTGTTCTAGCGAAACCCCTTTAATGCAATTAAAAAATAAACCCATTAAAGGGGGTTCACTTGAACCCCCCTAGTTCTAGCAAACTCCTTGGTTCTATAAAACCCTTTAGGGGGTTCTATCAAACCCTCCTAGTTCTAGCGAACGTCCTAAAGTGTTTTCCATCTGAAAATGCATTTTTCCTTCCTCAATGGAATTATAAACCAATTTTGTGGGTTTACCCACAAATAAGGTTTGCAGAACTTCAATGTTGATTGTATAGCTTACACTTGATTTGATGCTTTTTGAGAGACTCTCCCATGGAGCTTATGATCTTCTACTAATGATGCACAATGATTGAGATGTAACTCCCATTGAATTACACTTTCTCACACAATTTCTCTCACACACATAGATTACATTTTTTGTGATCTAAAACTATGATGATTACATACATCACACTCCATTAACAACACTTCTTGTCAACCAAGAATCCCTTAACACCATCCACAATTATCCAAGTAGGATAAGGTAGACCTAATTTCAAATTAACATGAAATGAGTAGCGGGTCGATCCTAAATCAATTTTTTTGTTTCCAAAATAATATGATACCATGCACTTCCTTCAATAACCTTTAAACCAATATTTATTTTACTATATCATGCTATCTCTAGAGGAAATATGTTATAGGCCACTGCCACATAACTTTAGAATAACAACCTAGTTGATTAACCAATATAGTGACCCTTCTATCACTCCAAAATTTCTCTCTATTGATCATAAATTCTAAAAACTATGGAATAAGTTACAACATGTGTAGGAATACTCTCCATTCAAATCCTAGACCAAAACTCACATCCAGGAAGAAATACACATCATGAAAATATTGCCTTAAAAATCTGTCTACCTAAGTAACATACCTCAAGCATTCTATATCAAACTTCTGGATTACCTCTATCAACATGAATAGGTGTAGTCTGATACTACAATCATACTACAATAGTCTTCTTTTTTATTCTCAAACACAATGACATGAAATCACACAAATACACCCTAATTTCAAAAGGTATGATTACATTTAATTCTATTAGAACTACTGACATTACTCCTTTGACATTAGTGACCACTATCAACATCAATGCCAATATTCCTTTAACATCAATTTAAACATATGTTCAACAAACTCTCCCTTTTTCATTGATGGAAAACAACAAAATATTGCTAGCACAAGAAGATAAATCTTATGTGTCTAGATCAGTAGGTCACCTCACATTGAGTTCCACTTTATCCCCTTAGATGATTTAGCATTTTGAGTTCCATTTCTCCCCCTTTGACATCAATGGAAAAGGTCAACTACTTATTGCATAATTTAGAAACTTGTTTTCTAGATACACTCCCCCTAAGTCCATGCTTCCATCAAACCTTCTAAACACACTATTTTTACAAAAACCATATTAAGAACCATTTTTCATGACAACCAAGTCTTCTTGTGATAGGGAGTCAATACTCCCCCTTAACATGTGCTTACTCTTGATTCTAGAGGAGGAAGCAACAAATCCCAACTTCTGTCGGAGATACTCAAAGGTCTCCTTGGAAACATTTTTTCAGAAAATGTCTTCTATTTTCTCCTTTCTTTCAACATACTCCAACTTCATCTCTTTTTCAACAATCTTCTCTCTTAGAACATGATACTTGATGGTAATATTCTTCATCCTTGAATGCACACCAAATTCTTAGAAATTTTTATAGCATTGGTATTGTCGCAAATAATGGGAATGGGTTCATCAAGCTCTATTTTCATCTCCTTTAAGTTCTATTTCATCTATAATAGTTGAGTGCAACATGAACCTATTGCAATGTATTTTGCTTCTATTGTATATAAATAAATTGAATCTTGCTTCTTGCTTAATTAGGATACAAGTGTTGAAAACCCAAAATACTAAGGGGGGGTGAATTAGTATTCCATTAAACCATTCAACTATAAACCATCCAATTATTAACAAATATTTGAATGCAAGCAATAATGAAGAAATTGAAAAGATCATAACACCATAAGACACATCAACACCATATTTTTACATGGAAAAACCAAAATGGGAAAAATCATGATGAGGATTAGCTCACAATATAATATATCTAGATATAGAATATTGCAAGGGCTCGCTGCTAGGACACATTTTCCTTAAAGCCCCACAGCCTGGAATAGTTTACAAAATAGAGTATGGCTCATTGTCAAGAGATGAACTAAGATGGAATGCACCTTCCTTGTGCTGGAGTTCAATACCGATGAAGCACAGTATATGAAAACACTTCTCTACAAGTGTATACAACACATTTGTTTGTTTATACATACAATTTTGCACATCAACATCTATCGATCTTCCTTTCTTACTCTTGATTTACACACTCATATATCTCAAAAAAGTTCACATATATATACTATATATAATCAAATACATCAAATAGGTCACCCTAATTGGAGCAACCTTACTTCAAATCAAAGCCAATTTTATCAGTGTCAACCTAAGTAACACATTCATCTTCGCATTCTATTAGTTGGAATGGAGCTATGATAGATCCATATAACATTCGTAGCATAAATGTGAAATCCTTAACCCCAATTCATAATTAGGTTGGCCAATGTTGGATCTAAAACATCAAAACTCCAAATTTATATGTATTTCATCGAGCATGTAACACAAAAACTTGTTAACACATCAAATTATTCTTTAGATGACATGGAGAAACATATGTTCAACACCACAAAATAATTAATCCTAAGAAAATGCAAAATCTCCCACATCAATGCACTGTGCAAAAATTCATTGTAGACTTTAGAGCAGAAAACTGTCATTTATATCTTCTGAGTATGTTCACATAACATCACAAAAAATTGGGTGTAAGATGCATCTTGCAGTCACAAGCCTATGTACAAATTCCTATAGAGATATCTTTTTTTGAGGTGAAATCCAAACCAAAACATTGACATAATAAACCGGTATATAAGAAGAACATTTTTTTCCAAACTACTAGTAACTATATCTTTCCAACCATAAAGCCTAGTCAGCTAAATTCTTGTCAGTGGTGTGGCAACAAAAAAAGTATCCATTTTACTTTTCCTTTCTTTTTTGGTCCCTCCTTGTAAACTAGGCTTAATGTTTCCTTGATTTAGTGTTGCAATGTGATTGGTACATTAACATTAGGTCTCGAGCCCTTGTGAACTAATGAATATAAATGGTACCTTGCTAAAGTGTTGTGAACTGTTCTAACAAACTTTCACACTTTTATGAGGTCTTATTAATTAACTGAACCTAATAAATCTATTTTAACCTTAATCATGCCTTATTTAATGTGTTGTAAAGTGTTGTAACACACTTTCACACTTTTCTAGGGTTTTCATGAATAATTGGTCTTCTTTATGCTTTAATTGGCCTTATTTTGCATCCACAAGCCTCATTTAATGCATCTTTTTGAGGATGGTCCTGACACAAACCAACATCCAATCATAATTCAGGTATTTTCAAGTTGTATGGACCAAATTTAGTGATTTGGAACTCATTTACCACCTTGGGCATATGAGTCCCACCTAGGTTTTTTTGTCTTGAACCTGGTTTCACACCTTTCTAAGAATTTTTAAATTTGGTCCCATAAATTATTCCTAATGGGACTCATTCGCCATGTTGGTCGAATGAGTCTCATGTGGTCTAAAATAAAAATTAATTCAAATTTTTGGTGGGATTTTATCCTCCTAGATCTGATGTTGGCTTGTAGTGTTGTAATTTTGGGAATTCTTGCATAATTAAGTATAAATACAAGGTTCTTTCACTCATTTTCACCTAAGCATTCAAGAGATCACCTAATATCCTTGTGAGAGCATTCATAGTAGCAAGTTTGAGTTCACAAGAGAATTCAAGCATTTACAAGAGCATTCAAGAGTCTTCAAGAGCATATTATCAAGCATTCTAGAGCATTATTCAAGCATCAAGCATCATGTCAAAGTCTTCATGCATCATGTTTGTTTTTGAGATAACAATTGTGATGTAGGGTTTCATTACTCAAGCTAGCATTTTATTCAATATCTATGCTATTCAAGCAACAGTCAAGATCTACATCGATTGGATCCATCTCACACATGTTTTCAGCACTTCATTACTAGGGTTTGGTGAGTTGCAACATCATATTTTGTTCATTCATCATTATCCATTCCTATTTCATTTTATTTCAAGGTTTGATTACCAAAATGGGGTTTGATGAAGGAAAACCCCTATCCACTAACAAAACAACATTTTTCCCTCTTTAGTGTGTAATTTGTAGGTTTATATTGAAGATACATTTAAGAGCAAGTTTGGAGAAATTTTTCAAAGTGCCTAAAAGTTGTCAAAGTTGTCACTTTGCATTGAAGAACATTGGAAGACTTCTATAGGTTGCAAATCATGATTTCAAATCTTGAAATCAATTGGAAAGGATAGAGAAAATATTGAAGATCAAATTCAAACTTTGAAGCTTCATAAAACCTAACTGGATTGATACGCTAGTTATGGCGTATGAGTCCTAGTTTAGGTTAATATTTAGGTTTTTGTAGTTTTAGACACCCATTTTCCAGATTCCAGATTCTATACAGAAACCCAGATCTTCAAATTTCTAGGTGCACGCATTTCATCCTGTAGCTTTTTTTCTTTTTTACATACTTTTCTAGGTCATTTAGTGAAGCAGTGCATCATATTAGGGTTTAGCATTTCATTTGTCTTTTCAAGCCTTAGCTTGGTGGTGAACCCCTCATTAGTTTACAATCAGCCCCTAGTAGAACCCTATTGCAAGATCTCTTTCTCCTTTGCATTGAGATCTCTAAGGTTATCCTTTAATGAAATAATTGGAAAGTGGGTGTGCTCTATGTCTTAAGCCATACAATAGCATCCCTCCACCATTTTCAATTGTTTCATTTTGGTGAACCTACATTTAGAACATTATAATTTTGATTTGGAGTGCATGATCATCCTAGATCTTGCTTGCATTAACATTGCATTAGGGTTTGCATTAGTTAATTGGCATTCTAGGGTTTCAAAATTTTGCATTAGTGAAAGTTCATATACCTTGCATTTTTGCATCTCATATCATTTAAAATCATACAAAATATGCATTTTCACTTAAGATACAAATCATACAACATAAAAATAATAAAATCAATTGAAAATTTCTAATTTTTTTGAAAAAAACCCTCACTGGGACTCATACGCCCCTCTGGGCTAATCAGTCCCAGTGTGGATTCTACACTGCATTTTATGGAATTCAAAACACTATTTATAATATTTTGTTTGTTGCTGCTACCTTTCTTTTCTAGTTTACATAATTTTTGTTTCATTCAATTCATTGCATCTAGTTTAAATTAGTTCATCTTGAGCATTGCTAAAAATTCAAAATTGCATTTACAACACTTCATTTCACATTGTTGCATAGTTTAGAATATGGAATTTGCATCATGGATATATGCTTTGGAAAGCTTTGAATTTGCTTGAAGTCCTTAGTGGATATATCAACTTGTGCTTTTGGAACTTATCCTAATGAAATTGAACTTACTCATGCTCCTTCAACTCCCAATGCATGTCCTCCTCATGATGTTGACATCATTGGAGAAGATGATGACAACATGGATAAGTTCATGAATGATTTCCTTAATAACCTTGAGGCTAATGCATCCTTTTACCCATTAATAGAACAACCAACACCCCCTAAAATACCACCTCTTGAGACATTTGGTTACTTACATCCTGAAACTGAGACAAGAATTGAACCTATGTTCCCTACAATAGGTGAACCTAGTTCCTCTAAGCAAGCAAACACTCAACCATTCTATGTTAACAAAGTGACAAAAACTCCTATCAACCTTGAAGAGATATATGGAAAAGGCTTTACAATCTTGAGTAAACAAGGATTTGATACAACAAATGAACATGAAATTCATCAACTCTTAGAGAAAATTCTAATTGAAAATACAAAAAGACTAGGATATAAGGATCCTCCTCCTGATATGAATGTCCTCCTTGCTAAAGAACAAAAAATACTTATCAAGGAAAAAGAGGTCATCTTTGGTCCTCCTCCTCAACATTCAACTAGAGAAATTGGTAAATCTAGCAAACGTAAAAGGCCATAAAAATTAAAGAAATTAAAATTCCCTTGTCCGCCACCTGAACCTAAAGGAAAATTATAAATACTTCTAAACCAAGGACTTATACTATTTCCACCTATGAAAGAAAAGATAAGACTATACAATAAAGGTGTAGATGCTCCACACTTCCAATACCATATAACTCTTGTACATAGTTCTAATGAGTGTCGTGCATTCAAAAACATCTTGAGTACAAATATCACTTTGATAATGATAATTGTTATTCAGTGATTTCTGAACATACCCTTTCGCCCCTCATCATGTAGTTGTAGAATCTTCAATTTTCACCATTACATGATCCTTCTCATCACCTACCTTGGATCATTCTTGTATTGCACTCAGTGGGGGCAAGAATTAGATAGGCTTGTCCTAGTTTGGCACTTGCTCTTGTTCCTTTAGCTATAGATTGACTTGCATTTTCCTTACTAATTTCTTTGTATTATTTCTTTTTCTTTTTGTGTGATTGCATGTGTGTATTGTGATCCCCCGTGATGTTCTTGTTTGATGTATCTCTCTCTCTTTGTGGCATTCCTCTATTTGTGCCTTTATTCTTCTCTATGTTGTAAATCTTTTACTTTTTTCCTTTTATCTTTTTCATTTTTCTTGGGTTTTTCTTTTTGGGATGATGCAAGGCTTTGAGCTATTCATGTCTCTTCCATGTTGACCGGAAAGGTTTTTCTTTGTTTTCACTCTCTTTGTGTCATTCTTCTAGTTCTATGTGCATTAGGGGAATCATGACAGTTTTGAGCTCTCTAAAATATTGTAGCAAGAACATACTAACCCCAAATCTATAGATCCCTTATTTATTTGGAGTTTCATTTTGGGGGCAACCCCTCTTTCCTTTTTCATGATGTAGCTTTATTTGGAAACATATGACTTGGCATAGGGCTTTCCAAGTTAGCTCTCATGTCTTCTTCATTGTTAGGATTTATCATTTTCTACTTTAAATTAATTGCTCACAACATGGTGTTTAAAAATTTCTTTAAAGTGGGGGCATACATTGGCATTATTCTTTTTCATTTTTCCTTTTCATGTTTCCATGGTGTAGTCTTCTTGATTCATGCAATGCATCTTTCACATTGTAGATGAAATTGGGTGTGATGTCCTTCAATAGCATGATCTATCTTAGCATATTATATTCCTCTTAGTGGCTTGATGCAACACACTGCATCCCCCAAGTTGTGAATTTTCTATTCTTTGGTTAGTCCTCTCTTGGAGTCATTAGGCATAATTTTCCCTAAGTTAAAGACCTTACACAAACTAAGTTATTTACATTTTCCATTTGCATTTTTACTTATATGGCCACCTTGCATAAAATAGCTTGCATGCCTGTAGAGCCATCTTGTTTTTTCATGAGCTCCAAGCATATAGAGTTTTGCTAGTCTCATGAAGCTCGAAAATCTTTTTTTTTTCATGGCACCTTATCAAAGTTTTCAGGAGGTATAACTTTGGTATGGTTTGACAGGAAGCTAAATGAGGGCATGACTTTCCCTTAGCCACTCACATGTGTGTGAGTACATGCTAGTTGTTTGTGTATGTGTCTCACCTTCTTGGATTTCTCACCCAACAGACAACTTAGAGTTTCATTGCCTTAAAGTGAGCATTCAACTTTTTGACAAACAACCTAGATCTGATCCATATCATGATGGAAAAATAGTCGAAGGTTGATCTACCCCTTTCTTTTTCATCTTGTTTCATTTTATTTGTCTTTAGTAGTGCATGTTTATGCTTTGTTGTAGCTCTTATATCATTTTTATGTGTGTTCTTTTGTGTCTATGTTGGTTTTCCATGGGATCTTGATCTTGGGGGCTTGATCAACCCTATTGATCATTGTTATATTATCTTACCGGCATTGGCACAATTAGACCTCTCTTGATGTGTGTTTGTCTAGTTTAGTGTGAGCTTGAAGCAAGTTCATCCTCTCACTAAAGTTGGGGCTAAATGTGCAATGGAAAAAGTATCCCTTTTACTTTCCCTTGCGTATTTGTGACCTCCTTGTAAACTAGGCTTAATGTTTCCTTGATTTAGTGTTGTAAAGTGTTTGACACATTCACATTAGGTATCAGGCCCTTGTGAACTAATGAAAATAAATGATACCTTTCTAAAGGGTTGTGAAGTGTTGTAACATACTTTCATGTACTTTTATGAGGTTTTATTAATCAACTAAACTTAATAAATATCTTTTTAACCTAAGTCATGTCTTATTTAAAGTGTTGTAACACACTCTCACACTTTTCTAGTGTTTTCATAAATAATTGGGCTTCTTTATGCTTTAATTGGCCTTATTTTGCATCCACAAGCCTCATTTAATTCATCTTTTTGAGGATGATCCTGACACAAACCAACATCCAATCATAGTTTGCATTTTTTCAGGTTGTATGGCCCAAATTTAGTGATCTAGGACTCATTCACCACCTTCAGCGTATGAGTCCCACCTATTTTTTTGGGTCTCAAACCTGGATTCACACCTTTGTAAGCATTTTTAAATTTGGTCCCATAAATTATGCCTAATGGGACTCATTCGCTACCCTGGGCGAATGAGTCCAATGTGGCCCAAAATAAAAGTTAATTCAAATTTTTTGTGGGATTTTATCCTCCTAGATCTGATTTTGGCTTGTAGTATTGTAATTTTGGGAATTCTTGCATAATTAAGTATAAATAAAAAAAAATTCACTCATTTTCACCTAAGCATTCAAGAGATCACCTAAGACCTTTGTGATAACACTCATAGTAGCAAGTTTGAGTTCACAAGAGAATTCAAGCATTTACAAGAGCATTCAAGAGTCTTTAAGAGCATATTATCAAGCATTCTCGAGCATTATTCAAGTATCAAGCATCATGTCAAAGTCTTCATGTGTCATATTTGTTTTTGAGCTAAAAATTGTGATGTAGGGTTACATGATTCAAGCTAGCATTTCATTCAAGACTTGTCCTATTCAAGCAACATTCAAGATCTACATCCATTGGAGCCATCTCATACATGTTTGTAGCACTTCATTACTAGGGTTTGGTGAGTTACAACATCATATTTTGTTCATTCATCATTCTACATTCTTATTTCATTTTATTTCAAGGTTTTATTACCAAAATGTGGTTTGACCAAGGCAAACCTCTATCCACTAACATTTTTTTTTCCCTCTCTTTAGTGTGTGATTTGCAAGTTTAGATTGAAGATACATTGAAGAGCACGTTTGGAGAAAGTTTTAAAAGTGCCTAAAATTTCTCAAAGTTGTCACCTTGCATTGAAGAATATTGGAGGACCTCTATAGGTTGCAAATCAAGGTTTTAGATCTAAAAATCAATTGGGAAGGATAGAGCTTGTAGACATTGAAAACCATATTCAAAATTTGAAGCTTTAGAAAACCCTAACTAGATTGGTACACCAGTTCTGGCGTATGAGTCCCAATTTAGGTCAATTTTTAGGTTTTTACAATTTCAGACGCCCATTTTTGAAATTCTAGTTTTTGTACAAAAACCTAGATCTATGACTAAGTTCCACAATCTGGTGTATGAGTCCAAATCAGCATTAAAGTCAAATTTTATAGTAGTTCAAAGCTCCTTTCATTCATCTTTGGATTTCTAGGTGCACACATTTCATCTTGTAGCTTTCTATCTTGTTTTACATACTTTTCTACGTCATTTAGTGAAGCATTGCATCATATTAGAGTTTAACATTACATCTTGCATTTCATTTGTCTTTCCAAGCCTAACATGGTGGTGAACCTCTCATTAGTTTACAATCAGCCCCTAGGACAACCCTATTGTATGATCTATTTCTCCTTTGCATTGAGATCTCTAGGGCTATCCTTTAATGAAATGATTGGAAAGTGGGTGTGCTCTATGTCCTAAGCCATACGATAGCATCTTTCAACCATTTTTAGTTATTTCGAGTGGATTTAATAGATGTCGAGATAGACCATAATGTTAGCTTCTAAAAGAATCATAGAAATTAATGTAATACAGGCCAAAATACTAGATCAATTGACTTCTATTACTGGAGCAAGTAATGAACTATACAAGTAATGTATAACATTGAAAAACATCCAAATTTCATTGTTGAAATCAAAGACAACCTTCCAATTTCCAACAATCTCCCCCTTTGTCATTGATGGCAACACATGATGTGAAAACCATCAAAAAAATTATTTTCACTTCTCTCCCCAAATTTTTTTTTCCAAAAGCTTTCACAAAACTTCTCATTCCCTATTCTTTTCACATTTGATTCTCTCCTCCTTTGACATCAATGGAAAAGGATAAAAGGTATTGAAAGCTTTAACAATTTCCAATACATACCTGAATACTCCCCTTGAGGGTTACATCCAAGATAGCATTTAAGAGTGATCAACCCAAAGCGGTTGTCCCTTGAAGTTTGCTAAGAGTTTCTATTCAAGAGGATTTTCATTCATCCCAAAAATTATTTACTTTTGATAATGCTTTGCATAAATAGTTAAGATCAACAAGGATATCCTTTCCTTCAACCAAAGTCTTGGGAGTAACATTTGATTTTAGAATCCTATTAACCAATGAAAGAGCATAATAGATAGGTGTACACTTAATCCTAATTAGAACTCTGAGCATCCCATATTGTTCAATCATCTCTCCTTTCTCCTTATGTGATGAAAGATATTATTCATGGAGCTTTGTTAATCTATACCAAGTTTGATTGTCTAGATCAAGAGATGGATTTAAGATGTTGGAAGCATATTTTATTTGAGTCCCAATAGTGTCCTTAGCAACCTTAAATCTTTGAACAACATTAGACCATGTCCAAAAAAATGAAAATAAAAATTTGGCCACTTCCTCACACTTTTGAACCTCTTTAAGTCTATCAAGTGTAGTGTAGTGTGTAGATTTGCATCCGTCTACAATTTCCAGCAATCCTTTATCTTCGATCCAAGTGATTGTATCACTTATAGCTTGACTCTTTAGTTCCTTGAATCTACTAGTCAGTGAATTTGTACTTTCTGCAATGTACTGAGAATAATTGGTAATTGTTCTAGGAACAATCTAAAAATGTGCCTTTGTCCTGGCTAGCTGCTTAATTCTTCTTGGAGTTGGCTCATCCTGAGCAACGAATACATGAACCTCAGTGGATTTTCTCTTTTCTCTAAATGAAACCAATGATTTACCAGACAAACTTAGATTCTTCAACAATTTCCTAAGCTATTTCAGTGGAGGTTCCAAATCTAGGCCCATTGGCATCTCGAAGGCTATTGATTAGCATTTCAATACAGTCAGCAACATAATCCTTTTAAAATTCATACCTTAGCTTAGGAATCCATGAGCTTCTAGGATCAACTACCTTGATAATGTAGCTATCAGTGGATACTAGAAATGTTATATCATCCTTGTACTTTTTAACTAACTCTCTTTGAACTCTCCTTCTATTCATTCTTCTCTGAAACTTTCAAAAGCATGCAACAAGAGCATCTCCTTGTGCATCCACATCACCAATATTTCTCATTAAATGCTTGTTTTGGTGAGAAATTGGTTTATTATTCTCCCGAATGACTTCCTCTATTCTAGGAAACTTATTCATAAAGTTGAAAGTTAGGCATAATATAAGTGTTCCATATCTGAAAGTGCATTTCTTTTTCTTAATTATTGTCATAGCAACTTGAATAAAAATCATATTTTTTCCTCTTCTCAATCATTTCTACTGCTAAATCAATTGTGGAGGTCGAGATATCATAATCACTAGAAATTAGTTGTGAAATAATGATACTTTCATACTAGACAGTCGGATTAGTAGTTTTAGTACCTATGTTTTTCATTAATCCCTTTCCTTTGTCAGAATTATTTTCAGGAGTAGGTCCAGTGGATAATAACCCTATAAAATTTCTAATTGCTTCTCTAGATATCATATGTGAATCGTCAATCGACACAAATTTATCATGAAATATGCTAAGAGCCAGTCTGGTACATCCCTCTTCAATACTAATGTCCAAAAAACAATCCCACACATCCAAATTCATTTTTGTAAGTACATAGTATTTCAATTTTAGGGTAGAATCTTCTCCACTTAATTCTTTAAACCATAATATGTGATATTTTCCATAGGTGGGTTCTTCCAATTTTTTATGAATATGTATCCCAATGTCTTCAATTGGAATGACACCAACTCGAATTTCTGAAAATGCACCCAGGGGATCAAATTCTAGGGTTTTAACATAATGTGTTTTAAGTTTTGGTTCCAATCTCACCGAATTGTCTACTACTCGAGATATATCCATCACATTCATCCAAATTCAATGAACAATTCAAAGGGAATATATAGAAACAACAATTTACTGCTTGTATGCATACCAATGTAAATCATCAAGTTTTTGCGATATGGAAATTCCCTGGTTTCTTCAAACTTCCTCTGCACGCTTCTTTTCTTCCTTAGATTCCTTTCATCGAATGAGTTTTCTTTAACACACTTAAACTTATTTCTTTGATCTCAAATGCTTCAACAATAAATACTTTAGAACACAAGTAGATATCCTTGAAATTAGTGTATACTTCTATCTTTTCAAGTTCTACAGAATTCATTCTTCACACATGTGTGCCTATAAATTCCTTTCGCATGAAATTTGAATTAGTTATCTTAATAAATGCATTTATGCCACAACATGACATCATATATAAAAAAGAGGAATATTAAATTTTATGATTATTTCTCCCCCTTAGCCACTACTTGGTCTTAGTTGCTGACAAGATTGTTTGCACCAGAGCTCAACAAAGATAAAATTGATGACTCTAATTTTCCTTGCTTTTAAAATTCTCCTTCCTTTCTCTAGATAGTTTTCATTTCCTTCTTAACCTCTGTTGGATCAATCTTAATGATTGGTTCATATCTCTTTTCTCGATAGTCACTTTTCATACTTATGCTTTTGTAGTCTCTAGTAAAGTGTCCTAGATTACTGAAATTATAACAAACAACATTCTTCCATCCAAGTTGGCCTTTATTCAATCTATTTTTTCACTAATTATCCATGTGTCCAAATAAATAACACTGATAATAGTAGCCATTGAATGGATAAATTATCTTGTTCAACTTATGACTTGTGCATTCCATAGTTTTGTGTCCAATTCTCTTGCAAGAACATTGACTGGAGAATGATAAAGAATTTTGATTCATTCCATCATTATGCTTTATTTTACTTTCACAATCTTTTACCCTATGTCCAAACCTATTTCAAGAATAACAAATACCATTAAAATATAAGTACCTTTGAGTGTTAGGTGTTCTGATAAGAATCCTTCTGATATTTCTTCTTAGATTATTTAAATTTCTACCATTTCTTTGATTTTACATGTCAGGGGATTGATTTTCTTTCGAGCTTTTTCCTTCTTCAAATCCCAAACTACTTTTTTTCTTAGAGTGTTTTTGTACTGCAATTAGTTCATTCAACATTGTATAACTTGTCACAAATGTATCCTCATGTCTTCTTGCTTTTTCTAGATCCGATTTCAGAATTACTACTACTTTTTTAAGCTTTGCACATTATCCATCTTCCTTTGAATTTTATATTTCTAAAAATATTCATTTTTTCTCTTTTCTTCTAGATATTCTTTTAGTCTGATTATTTCCTCATCTTCTTTATTTAATTTATCACTTACTTCTCTATATCTTTCCTTCAATTTCATAATGCACTCATTTTCTTCTTTTAAGTTCTCCCTTAGAGTTTCTTTCTCATTTTCACTTTTTCCTAGGTCTTCAAGAGCAACATGGAGTTCTTCAGTTGCAGAGATCTCTTCCAAAGCAACATGATACTTTTTATCAGCCATGTGTTCAAATTTCAAGATCTTCCTCAAGTTGTTAAACTTTTCCAAAGGAACCAAGCTTTGATACCAATTGTTCAACACCCAAAATACTAAGATGGGGTGGTGAATCAGTATCCCATTAAACCATTAAGCTATAAACCATCCAATTATTAAAGCATATTTGATTGTTAGCAAGAATGAAGACATTGAAACGATCATAACACCATAAGACCCATCAACACCATATTTTTATGTGGAAAACCCAAAATGGGAAAAACCATTGTGAGGATTAGCTCACAATATAATATATCTAGATATAGAACATTACAAGGGCTCACCTAAAATAGTTTACAAAATAGAGTATGGCTCACTGCCAAGAGATGGCTCACTACCAAAAGATGAATTGAGAAGGAATGTGCCTTCCATGTGTTGCAGTATAGTTTCGATGAAGCACAATATATGAAAACACTTCTCTACAAGTGTATACAACACATTTGTCTATTTCTACATATAATTTCATACATCAACATCTATCAATCCTTCTTTCTCTCGCTCTGCACTCTTATCTATCTAAAAGAGTTCACATATATATCATATATAATCAAGTGCATCAAATAGGCTGACCTAACTGGAGCAACGTTATTTCAAATTAAAACCAAGTTTGTCAGCCTTAACCTCATAAAAACATTCATCTTCACATGATATTAGTCGGTATAGACCTATAATAGATCCATATAACATTCATAACATAAATTTAAACTCCTTAACCCCAATTCAAAATTTGGTCGGCTAGTGTTAGACGTAAAACATAAAAATCCAAACGTGTATGTATTTCATTGAATGTGTAACACAAATAATTGTTAAAACATTGAATTATTCTTTAGACGACATAGAGCAATATCTCTTCAACACCATAAAAAAAAAAATAATCTTAAGAAAATGTAAAATATCCCACATCAATGCATTATGTAGAAACTCACTATAGAGTTCAGAGCAGAATGTGGAGTTATTTATATCTTATGAATGTGTTCACATAACATCAAAAGAATTCATTGTAAGTTGCATCTTGTAGTCACAAGCCTATGTACAAATTCTTGTAGAGATATCTTTCTTTGAGGTGAAATACAAACCGAAACATTGACATACTAAACTGGTATATAAGAACATTATTTTCTAAACAATTGGTAACTATATCTTTCCAGCCGTAAAGCTTATTCAACTAAATTCTTGTTATTGGATGTAACAAATGTTGAGATATACCATAATGTCAAATTTTGAAAGAATCATACAAATTAAGGTAATCTAACCCAAAATACTGAATCAACAGACTTCTATTACTAGAGCAAGTTACAATGAACTATACCTGTAGTATTGTATAACATTAAAAAACATCCAAATTCCATTGTTGAAATTAATGACAACCTTCCAATTTCCAACAACAATATTGTCACCAATAAAGAAATCTCCACCACTTGTAATCTTCTGATCATCTACGCTTCTTTCCCAATATGTATTTGTATATGAAATTAGTGTGAATTTTTCACTCTTAGGATACCACAAATCAAAATAAATTTTAGCCTTCAAATATCTAAAGGGTATGTGCAGGATCATGATGGGCCAAAAAGTGGCGATATGATGGGTATTTGTAGGGTATGTGGCTGACGACTCTTTTTTTACCCAAAATTGATGAAATGAAAAAGGTTTTTAAAGGATATTCTCAAATTTCCACCAATATAAATTATGCTTTACTTTTAATTTAATAAATAATTATTATTCATTTTCTATTTGAATTATGACTAAAGTCCTAATTGATAGGCTGAATTCGAAAACATCTATAACTTTCAAACGGTATCACATTTTTTCAATCCAAAATATGCATCACATTCTATGCTTTGCATACTATAGGATTAAAAAAATAAAAATAATTTCATGAAGTTTTGACCAAGTTAAGGTGGTCAGACATACAATTTTATATTTTTTAAAAGTTGTAATAAAAAATTCATAATTAAATATTTACTTGGAAACAAATTACAAAAAAATATGCATCACATCTAGACATGAGTCTACTTATTTCTAAAATATTATAAAAAAATATTATCATTTTAATGTGCTTAGGGTGGTCAGACAAACACCTACTTCTTATTTTTTCCCTGAAATTTAAGTAATATTGCATTGAAATTTCAAATTTTAACCAAACAGATTTTAAAAAAAAAACCTAGTATTTTAGAAACTACATTCAATTTGCTATAGATTCTATTCTTACATATTTTTGAAATAATATAGATAACTTATTCAAATTTTTTACGTCAAGTTGCCTAACTCTGATTTTTCTAAATTTTTTGCTTCTTAAGGGCCTATTTTTTCCATGATGATCCCGCACATACCCTAAATATCCTTTTTATTTCCTTGATATAAGTTTCTTTAGATGCTTCCTGAAATCTAGCTACCATACCAACTACTTGTATTTTATCTGGTTTAGATGCAATCACATACAACAAACTTTCCATCATTGACCTATACAAGGTTTTTTTTTTTCTAGAGCAAATTCATCGTGCTTACTCAATTTACATCCAATAACCATTAGTGTAATCACTAGTTTGTATTGAGGTAAGTGCAAGAAGTTGGGTCCACAAAGAGGGGAATTTTCAACAAAAAATTGTTGAAAGGAGTGAGTACCCATTTAGGAATGGGAACCTGAGCCTTAGATAGGGTACTCGTTTTAAAATAGGTACCCTTTTTGAAAATAGAATGGGTTCCCATTTTCAATAAGGTACCCGTTCTAAATAAAATAAAATTCCAAGCCATTTTTCTTGGGTTTTAGGCTTGGCAACCTAACCTTTAGCCTTTCACCCAAAACTAAAAAACTAAGGAAAATTCAAGAGAAATGTCTAACTTTGGCAATATAGTTATTGGAATTTTTTTTTAGAACTAATCTATGAAATTAAAATTCATTGTAGATCGTGATGTATCATTTTCAAATATATATTATTTTTAAATATTTGATTATGTTTTCTATTTTTAATTAATTTCTAAGAAAACTGGTCCATAAACTTGAAATATCAAGATTATTTTGTTTTTTAATAACTTTTTATCTTTTTTTTTGCAAAAAAATTTATATGACATAAATCTTCAAAAAATTCTATACACAATTTTTTTTTTTTTTAAATGTTTAGTTTAAGTCCAATTGTGTTGCTTGTACACATTGAATTTTAAAACCATCAATTCAGACCAATAAACTTTCAATAAAATAACATTTAGAAAAAAATTATAAAAAAATATCCTCATCAATCTTAAGGTTGTTACATATCTTTCCCCAAAAGGAATTAGAAAAATACTTTTATTTAGGTCAAAAAGTGGTGTTTGTACACATTCATGGTATGGTAAAAATGTGACTTTTAAAAAGTGGTTTTATACATGACTATTAAAATTTAATGTGTATCATCTGGGTATTAGAATAAATTACATATTTGGAGACTATACTCAAAATACTAAATTTCATATTACTTACCTTTTTAAAGATTCAATGTGTAAGTGCTTCAAATTTTTATTCCAAGTGTGATAAATTCTAAAAAAATAGGAAAAACACAAGTCCACTTTTTGAACTTTTGG
>VDFB02000008.1:89260947-89290570 GCA_007258455.2 Sequoia sempervirens
AAATTCCAAGACATTTTTCTTGGGTTTTAGGCTGAGGAAAGGCTTGGCAACCTAACCTTTAGCCTTTCACCCACAACTTAAAAACTAAGGAAAATTGAAGAGAAATGCCTAACTTTGGCAATATAGTTGTTGGAAGTTTTTTTTAGAACTAATCTATGAAATTAAAATTCATTATAGATCATGATGTATTGTTTTTAAATTTATATTATTTTTAAAGATTTGATTATGTTTTCTATTTTTAATTAATTTCTAAGAAAATTGGTCCATAAAATAGCAATATCAAGATTATTTTTTTTTTTATTAACTTTTTATCCTTTAATTTGCAAAAAAATTATATGACATCAATCTTCAAAAAATTCTATACACAATGATTTTTTTTTTAAATGTTTAGTTTAAGTCCAATTATGTTGCTTGTACACATTGAATTTTAAAATCAACAATTCAGACCAATAAAATTTTAATAAAAAAATATTTAGAAAAAAATTACAAAAACATATCCTCGTCAATCTTAAGGTTGTTACATATCTTTCCCCAAAAGGAATTAGAAAAATACTTTTATTTAGGTGAAAAAGTGGTGTTTGTACACATGCATTGTATGGTAAAAAAGTGACTTATAAAAAGTGGTTTTATACATGACTATTAAAATTTAATGTGTATCATCTAGGTATTATAATAAATTACATATTTGGAAACTATACTCAAAATACTAAATTTCATATTACTTACCTTTTTAAAGATTCAATGTGTAAGTGCTTCAAATTTTTAGTCCAAGTGTGATAAATTCTAACAAATAGGAAAAACATAAGTCCACTTTTTGAGCTTTTTGTAGGCCCAACTTCTTGTGTCATCCCATTCTTGCATATTAAACATTCTCAAAACTTATTTTATGTACTTGTTTTGAAAAATGAATATACCTTTGTTTGATTGAGAAATCAATAAACCAAGAAAGAAAGATAATTCACTAAGAATTGAAATTTCAAACTCACTCTGCATTGCATCCCTGAACTATTTTCACTTAGCATCACTACTCCCACCAAAGATAAAGTCATAAACATAAACCATGACAATCAACAATTGATCACCTATTTTTATTTACAAGTTACTATTTCCACTAGCTCTCCTAAAATTTCATAGTTGTGAATGTTTATCCAATCTTGAATACCATGCTCTAGGAGCTTGCTTGATTTCATAAAGTGCTTTATTTAGTCTACACACAAAATATGAATTATCTAAACATTAAAATCCTTTTGGTTATTTAATTTAAACTTCTTATACTTCCCATTCAAAGATGTATGATTCACATCCATCAGATATACTTTGAAATTCTTGAATGTTGATAGGGCCAAAAACATTATGATTGCATCCAACCTTGCTACCAGAGAAAATGTCTCTTCAAAATTAATTCCTTCAACTCAAGAATAACCTTTACATATAAGTCTGGACTTGTTTTGGATCACTTTTCCATCTTCATTCAATTTTTTTCTAAAGACCCATTTGGTACCAATAACATTTTTGTCTTGGGTCTCAGAACTAATTCCCAAGTTTCATTTTTCTTAATTTGAGTCAAGTTCCCATCCATAGCATCTAGCAAACCTTTCTCTTTTCTTGTCTCCACATAGGATCTTGGTTCAATTTTTTATAATAATAAAAAAGTGTATATATTCATTTGCTTTCTCAATTCTTCTCTAGGTTTGAACCCCACTATCTGTATCTCCTATAATTTGATCTTTAGAATGATTCTTCTGAACATACCCAATCAAAGTCTTTATAACTACCGTGAGTGGACCTTAGAAAGGTCATTTGAGGGATGGTAAGCCCTTAAGTGTAACAAAATTGTATCATCACTTGATCATAGTAGAAAGGAATCATAATATAATCGTAGTGATTGATAATGAAGTGATTGCACTACATACTTACTAGTTGTTTTGATAGGCTTTTCTATGGTTGCAAAGTCCTATAAGGTCTCCAAACAACATCTATAACATCTAACTAATCAAAAGTGATGTGTTAGTATAATACATCACTATACTACTATGGTCTCCTATGATGATAACAAAATACTGAAGGATATGTCCATGGTACCTCAATTAGATATTACAAGGGCCACATGCAAGTGATGTGCTCAAAAACCCATATTTGAAGAAGGATTCAGGTAATAATAATATATGTGTCACAATGTGTGTATCATCTAAGGTCATAGTATAACTTCCTAGTATACTTCTCACCTAAATGAGTATCATCCATGATCATAGTAGGAACTAGGCCCTTGTCAAGGTGTGTGCCTTATTCATCTAGTAAAACCACTAGTTCTATAGTAGTGATCATGATATGTTGAAGAATATGAACATGAACACCTAAATGTAATAACAATTGTAGTTGGATCTAACTCTTGCCATCCTATGGTAGATCATGACCAATATAATAGTGTTGATCAAATAGTATCTCCTCTGATTTCATCTCCTTTTCATGCATCACAATTGTACTCTAGATGGGTAGTCAAAATGTGTGGTATAGATCCTCCAATGTCATTGCCTCTCCTATTAGGAGATGGAAGGTAGAGGTATTGGTATACCAACACTCCTTGATTTTCACCAGTATATCATCATGGTACCTCATGGTAGGAATGGTGTACACCTAGAATAAACCAATACCACATAAGTTACATCACTTTGCAACTAAGTGTAGTAGATCCTAATCATGGAGAAGTGTGAGCAAGTGGCCTCCTAAGTTTTCCTACATTTTTGGAGGGCCCTATTATCAAAAATAATTATTATCAATCAAAAACACATTCAAATATTAATCAAAATAAAGTAACAATTTTCATGTCTTAGAAATTTATGCCCAATCAGGGGTGCCCATGTTAGTTAGGGGCATCCATGATGAACTAGGATTCCCATGCTAGCCAAGGGAGCACTTAGAGGTCTACGTAACCCATTTTTGTCATGGATACCAAATTTTATTAAAAAATAATTAAAAATTATCTAGATAGAGCTCTTATCTATAGGGAAATTGAAAAAAATATACCTCTCATATTGGTGTCCCTTGAGTGACATGATCTCACAGGGCTTTTGACAAAATCAAGGATGGAGGGTCCAAAATGGACTATCCAACCTTGTAGTAGAATTACTTTATTTATTGAAAACATGAAACAAACATGTGTATAGGCCTTCTTAAATATAGATTACAATAGGCTCCATAGGACACACCTACTAGCTCACAGGCCACCACAAGCTTAGAACTATTAAATGCATAACTAATTCCTAAGTCTAATTACCTAGCTCCTAACTCCATAATATATCTAGTGTCTTCCTATTGAATTTAGAGAGTGATTATATACTAGCTCAAAGTATTAGGATTGGTCCATGTTAACCTTAGTTAGGTCCTAATTCTGATGTCTAGTGAAACATGTACATTGGCCCCAAGGAATTAAAGAAGCATCAAAACTAGGTGTGAATGGGTGAAAACCCAATTGAGATTGGTTCTACCCTATATCCATCCTATGATGAGCCATCAAGAATCCATAAGATATGAAAATATTACTCATGTTACCTCCAATAGTTTTGATTCTAGGTTGCTCATCAAGGTGATATTTTTATGAAGAGTTCTTTTAGATGTTAGTGTTGTGGTGTTTTCTACCCAAGTATAATGTATTAGACTTATCACTATTCATTTTTTCAAATATAAAAGGGAAAAATACCCATTGCAATAAGATACGATATGATTCTATGGGATGAGCTTGTGCATCAAACTCTTGAAGTTATCTGAAAAGTGCACCTCACACATTGCCAGCTCTAGAAATGATCTATCATTTCAATTGAGCCTCTGAGATCCACATTGCATCCTCTTTTGGCCTATCTTTCTACTTGTCTAGATATTCCCTATATTCCTTATTCTATGTGTTGCGTGTAGTCCAACTATCTAAAATCTACTCTATCTACTCTAGTTGTTGCTGCAATAACTGGTCTACTCTATTCTATGGAATGGATAAAGGTTCACATTGTTGAATATTGGTGAAATTACAATTCCATGTGGTAAATACACCTTGTAGACATTATAGGAATAAAATATTGAGAGGATCTTAGATGGTCCAAAATTCTTCTTTCTTAGCTTGTTGTAAGTTTCTACCGAAAACCTCTTCAACAAAAAAATATTTATTATGTCTTTTGGAATCTTCTCAAAACTTTGTATTTTCCATTCATGGTCTCTAAATGCTACTTGAATTTCTTGTGCATAGCCTCCATTTTGTTTGCAAATTATTTTACCTCTATGCTCTTGTTATCTCTTGAGTTGACGTCTCCAAGTTTCACCATTCCCCTTGCATTTAATTTAGTAAAAATCTCAAAATGTTGTCTTCCTTGTATTGTAGTTTATTCAGTTACTATTTGCAAACTTTTCATGTAGTAGCATTAAGTCCTATTTTTTAGGCTTGTCTCCTACAAAACATCTAAGTAGGTTCCCCAAACTTCTATTCACAAACTCTATTTGTATATCCATCTAGAGGTGGAATGTGGAACTGAAATTCAAGTTTATATTCATCTTCTTTAACAATGTTCTCCAAAAATATCAAATAAACTTAGTGCCTTAGTCTGAAACAATGCTTTGTGATATTCCATGTAGTCTCACCACTTCTCAAAAAAAAAACGGTCAACAATGTGTACTACATCATGGATCTTCTTACAAGGGATGAAATATTCCCTCTTAGAGAATATGTCCACCATCACAAATATAGAGTAAATTCCTCTCTGAGTCCTCAGCAGTCCAAGCACAAATTCCATGATGATATCTGAAGGTCTTTCTATAACTGCAAGATTTTGGTACAAACCGATATTGTAACTAGTCTCTTTAGCTACTTGAAAAGTCCTACATTCTTGAACAAACTTTTGAACATCCCTATAGATTTGAGGCCAAATGTAATTCAACTTACTAAATTTGCAGTATTATCAATTCCAAAGTGATTTTCTAATCCTCTATAATGCTCTTCCTTGATCAAATTCTCCCACATCAAGCTCTTGGGGATGCACAATTGATTTCCTTTTAACAACATACCACCCTTAATGAAATAGTCCAACCGCTTTCTTGTTTTGATGACTATTGATTCTCTTCTTTCCTTCCAGGCCTCGACAAGATGAGGATAAGTATCATATAGGTGCTTTACCTCATAGAATACCATCACCACCACCCTCATCTATGTCATTAAGTTTTTTCTTCTTCTCAGTGCATCGACAAGCTTGTTTGAAATCCCAGTTCTAGTGTTTCAAGACAAAAGTATATCCTTCCATGAATTCTATCCACTACATGTATCTTTGATTCAACTTTCCTTGACTATTTATGTATTAGAGAGCTTGGTGATCAATGTATAACACAAATCCATTTGGTAGTAGGTAGTGTATTCACTTCTTCAAAGCTTGTATTATGACATAGAACTCCTAGTAGGGATTCCCAATGGAAATACCTAACATAGTATAGGCATTGCTAGTAGGTTGTATGGTTGTAGCAATAGTTGGATTAATGTCTATCGATATAGAGGTCATGGTTGTGGAAGGAGGAATTGAATTTCCACCTTGACTAAATGAGTATACCCCAAAGCTTGAGCACAACTCGTCATTGTAGGCACATTTTCCGTAATGATATGATTTAAGCTATGCACAAATTCTATTCCTAGTTCATTATCAATTATTATCATCATGTTATCTATGATAGGAACCACATTACCAATGATGTATTTAGAACTCATGAAGTTTTGCAATTTCTCTAACTCTTCATCCATTCATCTTAGGTTCTCTTGAGGGACATTAGTAACCCTTGATTCCACATTAGTCCCATTAGTTGTTGGTAAGGAGGTCATAGGAAATGAAGTGTCAAGGGTATGGTCCATAGTGGGTTGACTAGTGTCAACACTATGAGTAAACAAGTTAGAAAACCCAAGATCCACAATGAGTGATGTATCATAGGATGACATGAGTCTCAAACTATGTCTCATGATAATATTGGCAATAGGAAACCAAATTTTGAAGCTCATACAAGTTTCAAAAACCCAAGGTGCACCCAAAATGGAGAATAGGTAAAATGCAGTCGAAAACCCTAGAATGTAAAGTGCAATGACAATATGTAAAAGAAATTTCTAGGTTTTAAACAAAATAATTTTTTTTAAATTATGCTATGTAAAATCTAGGAAATAATGTCTTTTAAATGCAATTTTGAATTCAAACAATACGTTGAATTTAACAAATTAACCTTAATGTGAACAATTTTAGAAAACTAAAATTCTAGAAACTAAAATAGCAAACTATGTATAGGAGTATAGAATGTAAAAATCAATATTTTTGATGCTCAAAAATGTGGAAAAAATCCCTAATCATGGACTCATTCACCCATGGGCACATGGGTCTCACTTTAGGGTTTTAAAAAATAAATTTATAGGTTTTTAAGTTTATTTTTATGCTTTTCATATTTTGGTTTTGTGGCAATGAAAATTGTACTCCCTTCTTGGAGATAGCACAATTCCTTGCCTAATTTGGACCTATCTTGGTACCCTTGCATTATTTACCCTTTAAATCATCATTAATAGGCCCCTAACACCTATTATTTTTGATCTCAAGGCTTGTTTCAACTAAAAACCTAAACAATCATCAAAATAATCAAAAATTCCAAAAACCCACCCTAAAAATTCTAGGGTGGGACTCATATGCCACCTTGGGTGTATGAGTCCCCTAGGTGGAACCCATACACCAAGGTTGGAATATGAGTCCCATTTGGGGCTTTTTTATGGTTTGAGTGGGAAAATAAACCTTTTAATTCAAATTTTTTGTTAATGTCGACCTTTGAGATCTGAATAATGGTAAATTAGGTGAATTCCTATATAAGCAAGCTCCTAAGTATTTTTTCAATCTAAGCAAGTATTTTCAAGAGAAATTTCAAGATCCAAGCACTCAAAATATTCAAGCGTTCTTTCACAAGAGCATTCAAGTTTCAAAAGTAAGAAAAGTTGAAGTCTTTGAGTAGCATTAAAGTGCTTTTTCAAGCCTTCACGCTCACTTTCATTCAATATCTAGCATTGTAAAGGGTTGTTCATGGTTTTCTATGGTGAATCATGATGGATTCTAGGTTGGAGAGATGCAACTAGCTATGAAACCAAGCCTAATGACTTGTTTCCTAAGTGATTCCATTTTCCATTATCAATCTACATCCAACCTAAGGAAGGTACAAGCATTATTAAGGATCAATTGGGTGATCAGATATCTCAAAAAGTGATTCATTCATCCTCACATTCCATTCATGCATCTAATTCTTGCACATTAGAATAGAGTTGCATTGCATTTTAAATTTCCTAGTCCTAGACACCATGACCACTAAAATTGTACTTCCTTCTTAGAGAAAGTACAATCCTAGGTCTAATTTGGACCTATCTTGGGTAGCCTTACATTAATTAACCTTTAAATCATCATTTATAGGCCCCTAGGACCCATTATTTTGGATCTTGAGGCTCATTTCACCTAAAACTCCTATAAAATCATTCAAAATGCCCAAAAAATCTAAAAACCCACCTCAAAAAGCTAAGGTGGGACTCATTCACCACCTTGGGAAAATGATTCCTCTTAGGTGGGATCCATTCACCAAGTGTGGTGAATGAGTCCCATTTGGGCTCTTTTTCAAATTTGAGTGGGAATTCATCATTTTAATTCAAGTTTTGGTGGGTTTCGGTTATTGAGATCTAAATAATAGTCAATTAGGTGTTGACGACTATAAAAGAAAGTTTCTAAGTCATTTTCATCATATCTAAGCACTTTGAGTAAGCATTTTCAAGCATTAAGCATCAAGAATCTTCAAGTGAAACTTTCACAAGAGCATTCTCATTTCAAGAGAAAGTAAATTTGAAGCATTGCAGTAGTATCAAAGCATTTTTGTATGTCTTCAAGCTTACTTTCAATAAAGATCTAGCATTGTCAAGGGCTGATAATGCATGCCGATGGTGAACCATGATGGATTCTAGGTTGGGGAGATGCAACTAACCATCAATCCAAGCCTAAATACTTGTTTCCTAAGTGATTTAATCTTCCATTATCACTCTATATTCATCCTAAGGAAGGTACATGCATCATTAGAGATCATTTTGGGTGATTAGGGATCATCACAAGTGAGTCCTTCATCTATACATTTCCATCATTGCATCATACTCATGCACATTATAATAGGATCACATCATGTTTCAGATTTCTTAGTCTTAGACAAACTTAAGGCTAGAGTTTTCATGCACATTTATTTATTCTTATCAAGGTTTAATTACCAAACTAGGGGTTTAACCAAGGAAAACCCCCAATTGGAAAATGAAGTTGAATTCTATTTTGTAGGTGCTTTTCGCAGGTTGGGGTCCTAAACTAAGATTGGAAGGAAAAGGAAGGTGTTGAAGTGCAAATCAAAGCTTTCAAATTTTGGAAAAGTAGAACATGACTAATTCACCAAGAGTGGAAAATGAGTCTCATTGTAGTTGTTTGCTAGATCTATTTGCAGATTATAATACCCTTTTTTCCCAAAATAGACCCCTGTCTAGAAACCCTGATCTGGGACTGATTCACCCAGGTTGGCAAATGCGTCCCAGTTGGTCAAAAAGTCAACATTTCTAGAATTTTAGAGTTATTTCCAATCACTTCAAGTTTCCTAGGTGCACAATATTTACATTTTTAGTTTCTTGTTCTATTTATCATTCATTTCTAGGGAATTTTTGAGGTCATTTTGCATACCACACTATGTTTTCCAATTCATTGTCTTTTCCAAGTTTACTTGGTGGTGAACCCCTCATTAGTTATCATTTAGTCTCTAGGACAACCCATTGCAATATTTCAATCTCCTTTGCATTGAAATCTCTAGGTTTATCATTAAATGTAATCTCTTTAAAAGTGGGTGTGAGTCCATCATCAACAAAACAAAACTGTGGACACCAATTTTGGGTGTCCAATGGTTCTCTAACTCTTCGAGGTTTTTCACCTAAAAGGAGAGAAATGGACCCAAAATGCTAATTTCTACACTCAAGATTAATGTACAATGGATGCAATGTATCTAAATATGATGTCCTAATTCAATAAACTGAAAAAGAAAGGTGATTATTGATGCAAAACATAGGAAATGCAAAGTGCTGAAAAACACACTGTGATATGCAGAATGGTAAAATGAATGCAAGAAAGAACAAAATAAAGATTCCAAACAGAAACTATGCACTTGGAAACTAGTGAAGAGCATAATGGAGATTTCAAAGACCTGTGGAATTTTGGAAATTTTTATTTTTGAGCCAATCGAGACACTTACGCCAAGTTGGGCGACTTAGTCCCAAATCAGGAAAACTTTCCAGAAAGTTGTTTCTACCAGATGGGTATCTGAAACTATAAAAAATATCTTAAAAAAAATGCAATGGGAATAAGTCACCACTATGAGTGACTTAATCCACTTTGGATTTTCTGTAAATCTGGAAGCGGAAACGGAAACCCACAGTATGCACTCTATTTTCTGATGGAGATCTAGATCTGAATTTGCAAAATTATCTACAAAAACAAAAGATAACTTGATTTATAATGGGGGTTTCAGCTTGTTCAAATTCCTAGGTTGGTAATTAAATCATGAATGGATAAAATCTACATAAAACCCTAGCCCTAAGTGTGTCTAAGACTAGGAAATCTGAAAAATAAAATGCAACCCTATTCTAATGTGTAAGAATAAGATGTATAAATGGATTTAGAACAATTAAAGACTCATTCTAAGAGAAACTAAATCACATTAGAAATGAATATAAATTACTTCCAAACCTTCCTTAGGCTAAAGATAAAGATAAAATGGAAGATGGAATCACTTTGAAAACAAATCTTTAGGTGTGATTTGATGGCTGGTTGCATCTCCTCAACCTAGATTTCTCCATGATTCTCCATAGGCATCCATGATCAACCCTTGGAAATGTGAGATCTTAGAGAAAAAGTGAGCTTGAAGACCTGTAAAAACCCTAGTTTGTTTCCCTAAAGCTTCAACTTTGTTGTAGAAAGACTAAAGAATCTTCTTGTGAAAGATATTTGTCTCTTGACTTTCAATTTTTATTTGTAAAAATGGCTCAATGTTGTGAAAAATGACCTAAAAACATGTATTTATAGGTATTAACACTGAATTATTCATTATTTTAACTTCACAGGCCAACATCCTACAAGTATTTGAATTAAGTTGGTTAGTTTCCTTCTCAAAAGTGGAAAATACATCAAAAGGGACTAAGTCGCCACCCTAGGTGACTTAGTCACACCAGGGATTTTTTAGGTGTGTTTCATGAAATTTGAGTAGTTTGAATGTTGGTTGTCAGGATTTGTATGATTTGCAAGTGGAATAGGCGTTAAAGTCCAAAATAATGAGCATTAGGGGCCTATAAATGTAGTTTTTAAGGGGTGCTTGATGCAAGGGTGTTTACCAAATTAATTGCAAAATTATCTCTTTCTTCAAGAGTATACATTTTTTGGTGACACATTAAGTCCCCACTTTAGTGCCCATATGACTCTACGTGCGTATGTAAGCTAAAGGACTCTAAACAATACACTTTTCTATAAAAGGATATTCATTCAAAAGATAGGAGAATGATTCCCCCAGTGTAGTTATCTACAAAACCACAACATTAGGAATTGCATCTTGCAACATAAATTCATTAATTTTCCAAAAATCCTTTTATCTAACTTCTAGAAATCAACTTTGAGGGTAGATGTATGCCCCCCCTTGATTCTTTTTTCTTTACAAAGGTGGAATCAAGGTAGCAATCTAGCCACATCAAAATAAAAAAAATCATATCATAGGACATTTCCAATTACCATGCCACATAATGATAGATAATTGATTATTTCAAGTGCATAATCATGATTCCAACACATCAAATGGCATTGAAAACAAATTTTTCTAGCAGCTATTATGGTGTGTTGGAAAAAGCACTTTATTAACTCTTAAAATAGGAAAACCCTAATATGATACATAAGAGTAAACAGAATGAAAAAGGGTTAACAAAGGTGAAAGTGAAGTATTTTGTTAGTTACTATTTCATTTTACCTTCTTGTAGCTTTAGAGTGATGAGTGAGATGGAAATATGTCGAGCAGACGAGATTATAGACTTACATGATTGGATGTTCTCTGAGACTAGGTGGCACACGGTGAGTGTCAACACAAGGTGAGTTGATTCTACTACCTGATTTATGTGTTTATGTAATTATTTAATGATTTTTATGGATATCTAGGTTAATTTAGGATCTTAGAAAAAAGTTTGCAAAGTGTTATCTTTTTTCACAAATTGTCCCTTTTGTTCACATAGTGTCCCACTTTTTCGCAAAGTGTCCCATTTCTTCACATCCGAAAAGGGTTCTAAAGTGTCTAGGGCCTTTAGGAAAGCACACTAGAAGAAATTTAGTACACTTGGATGATGACTAATGTAAAAATTAAAGGTATTAGATGATTTTTAGAGCATATTTGTGTGAGTTAATAGGTACCCACCCAATCACAACAGTGATTAGGTGGTAAATAGATGAGCTTCTTGAGAGACCTAGCCCCATCACTATCAATAGAGGAAACAAAGCACCTTCAGGTGGTAGGCATCTATTGGGCATTCCTTATGGCTCCCATGAGGTACCACAGTGGTATGTTGATGGCTCTTTGCGAGCACTAGGATGCAGATACATGCACATTTCATCTACCAACAGGGGAGATGATGATCGCCTTAGAGGATGTACACCATATTCATCATGTTTTGATTCAGGGAGAGCGGGTATGTTTTCAAAGAGACCGCACCTTCTATGAGTAAAAGGTCAATTTATAGATTGTCTAGATGGTCCAGCTCATGATTATCAAGTGAGAGGGTGGATTGATCTGCCAATGCTATTATACTCATGAGTGCCAGTGGTTAGGAGGATTATGATGCTTAGAGTAGCACTATATATCATCCGTGATGGGCAAGCAACAAACCTCAAGGGAGGACTAGTCCATTTGATTTGAGGGATGGTAGAGCATGGGTGGGTGCATGGAGATGGGTAGCCAATTTGTGGCCACTTTCAATTATTTTTTTTGAAAAATCATAATGCAAGCACGTTATAATGCACTCGTGTCATGGCTTGGTGTGTCGAGCCTGAGGCTTGGCCACAATGAGCCCATAACACAAGCATGTTATAACATGAACACATTATAATGCATTGACGTTATGACATGCTAAAAGGAAGAAAAAATGAAACTCATTCATTCTTCATTTCAATTGTGTTTTTTGTTGTGCCTATGGCCAAAACCCCCATTTTTCATGCTTGCATTCTAGGAGGAGGTATTCTACAAAAATATACACCAATGGTTGCTATTTCTTCACAAGGATGGCACCACAATGATGAGGAGGTGTGAGAGATGAGGATTGTTTTCCTTTTGTTTTGAATTTTTTAGTTTTAGGTTGTACTTGATATAATTTTTTTGAATTTGTAGGAGATTCAAATCAACCTACAAACCCTCAAAATCCGCAACAAGAAGAGCAACCGAATCCTTAAGAACAAAATCCTCAACAAGAAAATCAACCTCAACAACAAAATCAAGCCAACAACAACCTCCTGCACCGATCACTCAACACCCTCCTAGCACTCAACAAAATTTAATGAGTGGAATTGAGAAAAAAAACAAATTGAGGGTTTAATCAGTAGGTTGAGTGATCCAAGTGGTTCAACCACATAAAGAATGACCCTAATAAGTTCATTGAAAGATATGTTAAAAATGTAGATTCAATTAGCAAATAAATAATTGGATGGCAAGATAGGAGGCAGGCAACTAGGGCTTATTATGCGGATAAACTATCATATAAAGATATAAAGGATTTAAAAATTACAAAAGGTGATTTGTGCTCATTATTCACTGACCCACTCACAAATAAAAATATTACCCTCAATGTGAAGAGGTTTCCTATTCATTGGTACCACCACCAACAGATTAGGAACTATTTTTATGATAGGTTGTACATGGAATTTGATTACCCACCATGCAACAATTGTGAAGTCCCACAGTATTTTCTTAGGAAAACATATAGTGAGTTCATATTGAACAAAATCCCAAATTATTTTGATACGAGGGACTTCTAGGGGAGAGGTGGGGGGTCAGCTCAGGATAGACTAAGTGCATAGCCAGATCCTATGCAGCAAGGGAGATGAGCTCTCACTAGGCTGCCTTGTGAGCATGTTGTTATGCCTTCCATCATGAAGGAGAGTGTCAATGTAGAGACATTGTAGGTGATCAACACTTTTACCTAGAGTGTCATCCATCATACAAGCCCTATTCTACAATGCCATATAGGGGAGTCTTTGAGTGGTGGTCTTCGAACCCATGTGTATCAATCTTGCAGAGTGACTTGTTCATATACCCCACTGACACTGAGGAGGCTACTATGTAGGATCCGTATGCAGCTATGGAGATGGAAAGGGTAGCTGACATTTTGCATGAGGTGTATGGAATTGATAGTTAGGTAAAAGTTAGCATGTTCATTGAATTTAATTTATTAAATTTCAATTTTGAAATGCAAGATTAACTAATTTAGTTTTATGTTTTTAATAAAATTGCAGGGTCATAATGTTTAGACTGGATATAATGGCCCTACAACTATTTATTTTTGTAGTACACCTATCGGTGGGGTATGTAACTTGTAAACAGTTATAAATTTATTACATGTTAATAGCATTGTTTTATGAATGGTATTTTAATATGTGATTTTGGATGTTGAACAGGCTAATATTGAAGGTTTCCAGTGAACACCTCCTAGTTCCAGTGGATTTACTCAAACCTACATGCAGGTAATAGAATAAAGAGTTTAACTAATGAATTGTACTTAATAGATTTATGTATTTTATATTCATATAGTTGATTACATTGCATTGTACATCATTCAAACTCAAACAATTACTTCACATTCCACAACTAATAACTAGATGTTGATAGATGACAAAATTTCAACTACAATATAATTGTTTGGAAAGTCAACATAAGAAGTGATGCAATTACTTCACATAGCATAAGTAATAAGTCTAGGAGTAGCTTCCAATTTCATTTGCTTGTCATGGCATTCCATGGGACCATTTTTTACTGCTCGACATCTTTTCAAACAATTCACTTTTTACTTGTTGCTTGTCATGGAGGCATGTGCTTGCAAAGGTGCACTTGCATGACCAACTATGGATGCTTGGAAAAAATCTTTCAAAGCATAATAGTAAGCAATAGGATAGACAAGGTAGTTAGTAGTTTGAAAAAATGCCTTCTAGAAATGCAGCCTCAGACCACATTTCTTCAAGGAATTTCTTCAAATAGCTCACCAACTTTTCTAGGATGCCACATTTTCCATACATGTGTAACAAATAATTTTATCAAACTACTCAATTCCTTGCTGCTATGGCTAAAAGCCTAAAATAGGTGATTTCCAACAAACTGCGGATGCTTGGAAAAATGTCTATCAAAGAATAATAGTAAGCAATAATATCATAGACAAGGCAATGAAATTCCTAAAAAAATTCCTAAAAGAAATGTGGTCTTATGGTGATGGAATGTCATGACGTCCATTTGTTTGTAATGGCATTCCATCACCACAAGACCCCATTTCTTTGAATAATTTTTTCAAATAGTTCACTACCTTCTCTATGCCACCATAGTTATTGTACATGTCTATGAAAGCATTTGATCAAATGGTTCACTGAAATTTTGCTATGGGTAAAAGCCTAAAAACATGTCCTTTCGAACAAGATATGGATAGGGAAAATAATAAGCATGATAATCAGAAATATATAGTTTAATAAGTACTCAAAATTTTGTTTGTTATCTCATACATTATAAGTCATGACATGGATTGCTATTATAGTTTTTGTGATTGAAAAATTTGTTGTTTTATTTTTACATGTTGCAAGCTGAAACACCTCTGAATGTGACGAGGGAAATGGAGATCATTGTTTCATCTGCTATACAATCCTCAATGCCTATGACAAGGGAGGTATGAGGAAAAATAGTAAATTTAAATTTACATTTGTTGTTATAGATGTTAATTAGTGAAAAATCAAGCCATTATTTATTCGTAGTTTAATTTCTATTTAGATGGTTTATACAAGACTTGAGCATGCCTCAGCATGGGCATGTTAATATTTCCCTCATGGAGAGTGATCATGAGATGGCGATAAGTGATTATTTTATTAAATATTTTTTTTTTATAATTTAATTTCTATAAACTAATGTCTTTACTTCTTATTGTAACAGTTAAAACTTCACCATGAACTAAACACTAGGAGGAGTAGCAGGAGCACTCCTTGAGCACAACAGAAAGAAGTGACATACCTATCACCATACAATTGAGAAGCAAAGGGAAAGAATTTATTTTTAGAGCATGGAGAGCAATGACTTTTGATTCAAGAGCCCTTTTGTGTATGCCTACATGGTAGTTTTGTACATATTTTGTATTGGATATATTTGACATTGTATGCCTATATGGCATTCTTGTAAGCCTATATGGCTATTTTGTATCTATATTTCATACTTATATTAACATATATTGATGTATGCCTACATGGCTATTTGGTTAATAGAAATATTTTTTATCGATGGTGTCCATATTTGCATTCTAAATTGATGGTTCAAGAGATATGAGTTACGTGTATTCAAGTGTATACTTTACAATTTATGTGTATACTTTCTAACTTACGTGTGTTCCAATGTATACATTGATACTTACGTGTTTTTATGTGTATACCTTGTATTCAAGCATATACTTTGTATTAATTTGTGTATACTATGTACTTGTGTGTATACTTCAAGGCTTATGTGTTTTTGAGTACTTTTGTTTCCCTTAGTCACATGTACATGATTGACTTATTCACGTGTATGCTTATTAATTGGTTAGCCCTAGCATTGAATATTAATTGATTAATACTAAAAGACTTTATCTAAAAGAAAAAAAACACTTTTTCAATTGGTATTCCATGAAATGATTCATAAAAATATTCTAATATATTTAATCCTTTGATTGGAACAACTCAATTAAGCAAAGGATACATAATCTTCACAAAACCTGCAAAACATAATATTCAGAAGTAGGTAACTTCTTCAAACATTATCATCCAAACATTTATCTTCAATAGTCTTTAAATATTTTCACAACATAATCTTGATAATGCAAAATGAATTGTTATGTTCTTGATGCATCACCATATAAACATGCCAAAATATTTATATGTCAACTTTTTGCAATATTATTTGTTGTATACGAAATGGACTTGGGAGAAAGAAAGTTATAATTTATAATACAAATAAGAAATGGACTCAATGTTGTCCTAGACTGGGTATGTGTAGGATCATCATGCAAAAAACAGGCCCTTAAGTGGCAAAAAATTCAAAAAAATCAGAGTTAGGCAACTTGACATAAAAATTTGAATAAGTTATCTATATTATTTAAAAAATATGTAAGAATATAATCTGTAGAAAATTGAATATAGCTTCTAAACTTCTAGGTTTATATTTAAAAAAAAATCTATTTGGTGAAAATTTGAAATTTCAATGCAATAGTACTTAAATTTCAGGGAAAAAATAAGAAGTAGGTGTTTGTTTGACCAACTTAACCATAGTAAAATGATAATATTTTTTTATAATATTTTAGATATAAGTAGAGGACTCATGTCTTGATGTGATGTATATTTTTTTGTAGTTTTTTCCCAAGTAAATAATTAATTATGAATTTTTATTACAACTTTAAAAAAATATAAAAACACGTATGTCTGACCACCTTAACTTGGTCAAAACTTTGTGAAATTCATTTTTTTTTTAATTCTATAGTATGCAAAGCATAGAATGTGATGAATGCTTTAGATTCAAAAAATGTGATATTGTTTGAAAGCTATAAATTTTTTTCAATCAGCCTATCAATTAGGACTTTAGTCATAATTCAAATAAAAAATGAATAATAATTGTTTATTATGTTCAAAGTAAAAAATAATTTATATTGCTGGAAAGCTGAGAATCTCCTCTAAAACCCCTTTTCATTTCATCAATTTTAGGTAAAAAAAAAGGTCATCAGCCACATGGGCCAACATATCACCACTTTTAGGCCCATCATGATCCTACACATACCTAACCCCCAAATAGATCCATTTAAAAAAGAAACATTCTCTCAATCACTCTTCCAATTGCAAAACACCATTGGGCAGAATTTATCAATGTGCAAATCCACAAAATCCATAATTTTTTAGGGCATGATTGGCCCTCTAACCCCACTATCCTCTAAACCCTCACTTTTCTCAAATTTCACTAGGGTTTATTGAAAACCCCATATCCAAAAATTATACAACCTCAAAACTTCTTCCAACACTCTTCATCCTACCTGCACAAACTTAATTAACCACCAAATTATGTTGCCCCTTCACTTTACCCAGTTTTACTCTCTCAAACCTCTCTTTTCCATTCAAAACCCCTTTATTCCCAATTAGGGAATCATGCCATAACATACTTTTGACCTCATTTGTCCTTGTATATCATTTTAACACATCAAACTCCACAACCTCACCCTATTTACAACCTATTCTAACTTATTGTCAAGAAATTTCTTCTTTTCACCTCATCTAGGCTTGCTTTTAAGGCCTAAATTTTGAATTTTGAATAGGGGCAGCATTAGTAATCTCTTCCAATGCCTTTACCAATGCTATTTTCTTATTCGTACTTACATAATTGATTCAAATGACCCCACACTAACTCAAAACTAAAAGAAAGATTACAAAATGGCCTATTATGGCCTTATTTGACATTATAATGACTAAAACCACTTAACTAGAGCTTCTTCATCAAATGAAGGAACAAGGTTCCCTACACCAATGATCATATTATTTTTGTGTGGAATACTCATACTTCTCAACCGTCATGTGTATTTTTCTATCTTCCATTATTTTGCATGCCATCATAAGGGATCAAGCCAGTTGAACGTAGCTCTGAGCAATTTGTCATGTTTAGGTGTGAAAGAGGACCATGCCTAGCTTAAACCTACCTATTAGGATGTGTTGGAGTAGTTTGTTTGGTCACATGATTTTCAAAACAAAAGTTGCACCACTTTGCAACTTTACACTACTTCCAATTGACACTTTTTCCATCAAGAGAAAACTGGACACCACAAGAAAATGACTCAGTGATAAGAAAAACTAAAAGAGGTTATTGTAGAGGGGCCCAACATGATCTTGTAGACTTACATAGAGATTTTTTAAGCATCATGTTTTACAAGTAATAGCACGTCAAAGTTTTCTTCCCTTTTACACTTTGGACCCTTAAAGGATCAATTCGGTTGAACGTAGCTCAAAGCGATTACGCATGTTTGGGTGTGAAAGAGGACCATGCCTAGTGTAAAAACACCTATTCATATGCACTGGAATAGTTTATTTGATCACACAAGTTGTAGAATGAAAGTTTCACCACTTTGCAACTTTGCACTGCTTGCATCTGACACTTTTTCCATTAAGTGAAAATCCTCTGCCACGTGAAAACCACTCTGATATAGCCAAAAATAAGATAGGTTTTTTAAGAGGGGCCCAACGCAATCATGTATGATTAGAGGAGAAGTTTCTAAGTGTCACGATATCCAAGTAACAAAATGCTGAAGTTTGTAGCCATTTTGCACTTCAGACTATTAAAGGATTGATCTGGTTGAATGTAGCTCAGAGCGATTTCGCATGTTTGGGTGTGAAAGAGGACCACTTCTAGTGTAAACATACCTATTTTGATGTATTTGAACAGTTTGTTTGGTCACACAAGTTGCAGAACGAAAGTTGCACCACTTTGTAACTTTGCACTGCTTATATTTGACACCTTTTCCATCAAATAAAAATCCATTTCTATGAGAAAACCACTCTAAGATAGCAAAAAATGAGAGAAATTTTTGTAGAGGGGCCCAACACAATTATGTAGAATTAGACGAGAAGTTTCTAAGTGTCACAATATCTGAGTAACAACATATTGAAGTTTGCAACCATTTTGCACTTTGGACTCTTAAGGGATCGATCTGATTGAACATAGCTCAGAGTGATTCCGCATGTTTGGGTGTGAAAGAGGATGATTCATAGCATAAAAATACCTATTCAGATACATTAGAATAGTATGTTTGGTCACACAAGTTGTAGAATGAAAGTTGCACCACTTTGCACTACTTGCATTTGACACTTTTTGTATCAAGTGAAAATCCGCTGCCACGAGAAAACCACTCCGAGATAGCCAAAATCGAGAGAGGTTTTTGTAGAGGGGCCCAACATGATCCTATAGGATTATAGAAGTCTCTAAGTGTCACGATATCTAAGAAATAGCATGCTGAAGTTTGTAGCCATTTTGCACTTTGGACTCTAGAGGGATCGATCTAGTTGAACGTAGCTTAGAGTGATTCTGTGTGTTTGGGTGTGAAAGAGGACCATTCCTAACGTAAACATGCCTATTTGGATGCATTGGAGCAGGTTTTTTTGGTCACATGACTTGTAGAACAAAAGTTGTACCACTTTGCAACTTTGCACTGCTTGCATTTGACACTTTTTCCATCAAGTGAAAATTCATTACCATGGGAAAACCACTCCAAGATAGCCAAAACTAAGAGCTCTTTTTGTAGAGAGGCCCAATGCGATCCTATAAGATTAGATGATAATTTTCTAAGCATCATGTTATCTGAGTAACATGCTAAAGTTTGCAGCCATTTTGCACTTTGGACTCTTAAGGGATAGATCTGGTTGAACGTAGGTCAGAGTGATTCCACATGTTCAGGTGTGAAAGATGACCATGCCTAGTGTATAAATAACTATTCAGATGTGTTTGAATAGTCCATTTGGTCACACGAGTTGTAGAATGAAAGTTGCACCACTTTGCAACTTTTCACTGCTTGTATTTGACACTTTTTCCATCAAGTGAAAATCCGCTACCACGGGAAAACCACTCTGAGATATCCAAAATCGAGAGAGGTTTTTGTAGAGAGTCCCAATGTAATCCTCTAGGATTGGATGAGAAGATTCTAAATTCCATGGTATCCAAGTAACAACATGCTAAATTTTGCAGCCATTTTGCACTTTGGACTCTTAAAGGATTGATCTGGTTGAACATAGCTTGAAGTAATTCAGTGTGTTTGGGTGCAAAAGTGGACCAGGCATAGTGTAAACATACTTATTAAGATGTTTTGGAACTTTTTTTTTTGTCACACGAATTATAGAAGGAAAGTTACACCACTTTGCAACTTTGCACTGCTTGCACTTGAAACTTTTTCCATCAAGTGAAAATCTGCCACCATAGGAAAACCACTTCGAGATATCAAAAACTGAGAGAGGTTTTTTTAGAGAGGCCCAACTTGATCTCATAGCCTTAGATGAATATTTTGTAAATGTCATGGTTTTTGAGTAATACCCCATCAAAAATTTATGTCCTTTTGCACTTTGGTCATTTTTAATGCACATGTTCCAAGATAGTCACTATTGATTTGGAAGTATGTGTTGTAACTCAATAATGGCTATCTACCCAATAATGGCTATCTAGATCAGTCATTTTTTTGTGAATTCATTTGAGAATTTTTTCAGAAAAGATCTAAAACTAGAGTCTGTTGACCTACTAGACAAGGCAGAGTGAAGGGTTAAAATTGAAGAGACAAAGAGTTGTTGGTTGAAACTTTGTTTGAAACTAATTCATTTGAGGTTTTGTGAAGATTGGCACCCCTTTCTTACTGATGCAAGAGCATCTACCAAGATCCACAAACCATTAGGGTACTTCTGAGCCAAACTTAACAGGAGAAGATCAAATTAGACAAACATCATTCTTTTGCTCAACTTTCATGAAAAATTCACTTATCCATTCTCCAAAATCCTACTTTTCTCATTAGAAACTATAAGGCAACTAGCAATACAAGCACTTCATCAATATTCTTTGTCATTATTAGATTCAAAAACAACCTTACCAACATCATATTGACTATATCAAAGCTATGACCTGATCAACGATATTAAACCATTCAAATCTTTCATTTTTCAACCAATTACTCATCATTTCAACTTGTTTCAATGAGGTAATAAGACTACAAACCATTGATTCTACTTCTAACCATTCACCAGACATCCAAAACATTGTAAACAACCTATTCTTGACTGAAATAAATTAGATACACACTTACAAACTACTGGCCATCAAACTCATAATTAACGTGCAATCAAAAACACCATTTTGCACCAAAAATCCACCTTACTCAAAACATTAAAGCTTCAAGATTAATTTATGCACCTTTACCAAACCATAGATACATCTTTAAATAGATTATCTAGGTATTTGCAAGATCATGACATGCCAAAAAGTGGCAATATGATGGTTATGTGGCTGCCGACTTTTTTTTACCCAAAATTGATGAAACGAAAAGGGTTTATAAAGGAGATTCTAAGCTTTCCACCAATATATAAACTATGTTTTACTTTGAATTTAAGAAGTAATTATTATTTATTTTCTATTTAAATTACAACTAAAGTCATAATTGATAGGTTGATTGAAAAAAATCTATAACTTTCAAACGCTGTCATATTTTTTGAATCCAAAACATGTGTCACATTCTATACTTCGAATACTATAGGATTAAAAAAATAAAATTTAAATTTCATGAAATTTTGACCAAGTTAAGGTGGTCAAACATACAAATTTTTATACTTTTAAAAGTTCTAATAAAAAAATCATAATTAATTATTTACTTGGAAAAGATTACAAAAAAATATGCATCACATCAAAACATAAGTCCTCTACTTATATCTAAAATATTATAAAAAATAATTATCATTTTACTGTGGTTAGGGTGGTCAGACAAACACCTACTTTTTATTTTTTCTTTGAAATTTAAGTACTACTACATTGAAATTTAGAATTTTCACCAAATAGATTTTTTTTTCTTAAACAAACCTAGTAGTTTAGAAACTACATTCAATTTGCTACAGATTCTATTGTTTCAGATTTTTGAAATAATATAGATAACTTATTCAAATTTTTATGTCATGTTTCCTAACTCTAATTTTTCTAAAAATTTTGCCACTTAAGGGCCTTTTTTTTCTATGATGATCCTGCACATACCCATCTTGGTATTTTCATTACACATTCAAACTCTGAAAAATCTATTTACTTAGATTACCACTTTTTAGTAATAAAAACATCATTTTACACATTGTGTAAACCTTGCCCAAAACACCAAGTTAGCTTCCTTGATCTTATCCAAGCATTGAGACATGTTTTCCAACATCTTTCAAACAAGTTTCAATCATAAATAATCATTCAAATCACTTTTTACACAAATTTTCCCATTTTAGCTATCAAGGCATCAAATTGCAAGTAGGTTTCCAAACCTTGAATTGGGTGTAACTTCTTATTGACATACTTTCAAACCTACAACAACAGCTTTTTAGCAACCCATTTTGGCCAATATTAACATATCCAAAAATTAGATATACTTTTTTTGGAAAATATGTGTAAGCCAATAGCCTACCCATTGGAAAATGCTTCAAATTAGCCAAAATTTACAAAGGGACTACCAATGAATCAACTCCAAAACCCCATATGAATTAAAAAAGTATTTTAACATGTGTCAAAACTTAGTATTCACCAACATTTAGGGTATTAAAGGCCCAATTAAACACCCAACAATAGAAACCTTGTTTTTAGGCATAAGCCATACAAAAAGATTGAGGGTTTGATAGAAAACAACATTGAAAACCTTAAAAACCTTAGCCACTACTCAAACAAAAATTATATATTTCTACATATGCATTCTAAACCTCCTTCCATCCTTGAACACTTTGTTTTCCTCAAAACACCACTTTGAGTCACATTTTTCACTTGTAAATTCATCATAAAACCCTATACCAACAACTCCACCTTTGTTTCTTGAATTCCGTTGAAAAAATAAACACAAAAACACCTAAAAAATCAACCTACTCCACTGATCTAAATTATCAAATTTGGTGGAGTATTCATTATTGGTTATCTAGACTCTCAAAACCCCAATCTCGAGAGTTTACAGACCGAGTTGAGAAAAATTAGTTCAAACTAATTATAAACTCAATGGATACCCTCCTAAATAAATTAAAATGAAAGATACTTCACTATTATACCTTAAAAATATATATTCAAGGCCTTAAACTATTGTACAGTCTGTACAAGTTAATGAACAACTGTAAAAACTCATAAAATCACTAAAATAGGGACTTTATTGATTGTAGATCTTGAAGAATACAAAAAATCTCTGTTTTGCTCGACCTTACATGCTTTATATAGATTTTTACCAAATAATAAATTCCTTTTCAACTTCCTCCATCGACCTATCCCTCTAATTTACCACAAAAAGACTCTTCAACTTCTGATTTTTTGGCCTTTTCTTGCATTTTTGACAATTTTTACAACTTTTGCACTTTTAGCATTTTTTTTTTGTAAATTCAATTGACTCACCTCCTAGTGACCTAATAAAAATTCACATAAATTTAAATATTTCTTTACATGACCTTTTACATACATTTTAAATTTGAAAATTCAGACTTTTGAAAATTTTCCTTTTGTCGGCATTTTGTGAGCAAGGTGCTCTTGCACCACTTACATATTCAAATTGAAAAACACCTAATTGCAATACATCATAGGTGCTCATTATGAGGTTAAATTCAATTGAGTAACTTGATATTCCCTCTCTAAGTTTCACATACTCTTTTATAATGGATTCAAATTAGAATTGAGATTTATCGAGATCATCAAAATAAGGATGTTGCATTGCTTTTTTGGCTAAGATTCTCTTTGATGGCTCATAAATCAGCATTTTCTATAGAGACCAATCAATTTTTATTATTTTAATTGTAAATATGCATAGTAAAATAGAAAAGGAAAGAGCATCCAAAGTGGAAATTGAAACATAGATTTTTGGGACCCTATGGACTACTCTTGCACTTCTAGGGTTTTTCACCTAAAAGGAGAGAGATAGGGCCAAAAATGCATATGAATCACACAAATTAGGATTTTTGTGATGTTATGTGATGTAAATTAAGTCAACTAATTGCAATAGGTTAATCTATGTCACTAAAAATGAATGCAAAAAATGCAATTACAATTATGTTTGAAAACACATTGTGATATGCAAACAACTATGTAAATGGAGAAATAATGCAAAACAGAAAGTATAGAGATGAATTTGAGTGCACTTGGATGAATTGTGAGCTTTTTCAAGTGTTCTGGATGTTGGTGAAATTTATTGATTTTTCACAGTGCGACTCATCTGCCCACGATGGCGAATCAGTCCAAAAAATGTCGAGAGCTAGTTTTTGCCTATCAAGATCGAAAATATGACAAAAACCAAGTTTCCAATCCTAAGGTGGGACTCATTTTCCATAGGTGGTGAATCATTCCTATCCCAATTTTTTGAAAAACTAGGAGACAACTCTACAACACCAGATCTGAGAATGTCTTCTTGTTGAGTTGTCGAAGTCAAATCTGCAGAAAATAGACAAATAAGTCTCTCCAAGCTTGATTTTGACTCAAGTTGACTAGAAGCACCTATTTGAAACTCTTCAACACCTAATAACCTATCAAATCTACAAACAAAGGTCTGCAAACAAACAAGAAAAGGGGAAAAATGATTAGGGATTAGTGAATAGGGGTTTGCTTTGGTCAAACCCCACTTTTGGTAATTAAACCCTTGAAACGACAATGAAATGAAAGAGAAAGATACAAAAATAATGTGCAAGTGTTATCCACTCACCTAACTCTTGATAATGTGAGTTTGAATTAATGTCAATGGCTGCTTCGAAGTGCTTGAATTATTGATGTAAAATGCTTGAAATGTAGAATTGAATGCTTGAATGAGTGAGGAGATTATAGGAGATGTAAAATGAGGTGAAAATCACATATTTATACAATTGTAGCTCCTTTGTATCCATTCATACCTCATCACAAGCTAAAACCAAGTTATTTTGAACAAAATATCGAAAGAAAAATTGAAATATTTTGAATTTGAGGCCAAGGGGGACTCATTCACCACCCATGGCAAATGGGTCCCACCTAGGACCTAAAAACATGTGTCAGGAAAAATGTTGTATTTAATGTTGTTTGTTGGGATAACATTAAAAAATACACTTAATTACAACTTATTAGGGCATAAAGAGACAAAGTAAAGCATGTAAGGGAGTAAATAGTGAAGATGTTCCTAGAAGAGTGTGAAAGCTTGTTACAAGACTTTACAACACTTAAAAATAGGGCTTGTTGATGAGTAAAAAGGTTATTTTTTAGGTAAATTGCATTATATAGAGTCTAGAAGAATGTAGAAATTTCTTAGAACACTTCACAACACCTTCTTAAGACGTCTTCCTTTGAGTTTTGGTACCTAAATAAGCATGCTCAAGCCCTGTTAAAACATAAAATCAAAGCAACATTGTTCGAACACCATGAAACAAGACCTAAAAGGCCATGAAAATGAGAAGGGACCATTTTTATACGACACAAAAATGAAATCTTGTTCTCTTTTTGATGATTGAGGTTCCTCTTCAATTGGCTTTTTTTTGTCAATAGTACCCAATTTCTTCTTTTCACGATATGCCGCCACCCGTTCTCTCTCCTTTGCTTTGAAGGTTTCATACTATTCATCTGTTAGTTTATTCCTTCTTCATTTCTTCGGCATGATAGATAATTTTACTTGTAGCATGGTAATGAGATGAATATTAATTCTAAAGTATTTTTCCATTCGAATAAATGAAATATATGTCATTCAAGGATTCATTAAAAACACTTACAATCGTCTTGTATAAGACTATTTCTAGCAGAGACAAAGGTGGTGCAGGGGCATGCCTTGATTACAAGATAGGTAGAATTACATTGTTTTCCTTGTGTAAAACACCAAATTGGAAACCTATCTCACTCACTAGCTTTCCAATGCAGTAGGGTTGAGAAGGTAGGGGTAGCGTATGCCTCATAGAAATGGGGTGTCATGGTGATGCGATGTGGTATGGTTGAGAAGGTAGCGGTAGTGTATGCCTCATAGAAATAAGGCATGACACCCCATTTCTATGAGGCATACATTGCCCCTACCTTCTCAACCCTACCGCATTGGAAAGCTAGCAAGTGATCTAGCTTCACCATGACACCCCATTTCTATGAGGCATATGATGCCCTTACCATGTGAACCATTTCTAAGACTAGCTTGAACACATAGTTTTAAGGTTTGAAAGTCATTTAAAATGGTGTATTGACCCATTCATCTCACTAGAGCCACTCTCACTTGAGGAATGGTTCTATAACATCACTAAAAAGGTGTGGGAATGTTGATTGTCTATAAGGGAGGTCAAGAGTTGAGTTTGGCATGAAGCCCTACAGTGAAATTTGGTGTTTTCCATGTGAATTTGAGAGGTTTTGACATGCTAAAGTGAGTATTGTGTTAGGGAAGCATTTTTTCTTGTTGAATTGAGTTTTTGAAGGACATTTTAGACCTATTTGAGGTGTCACATGTTTTGATAAGGTTGGGAAGTGTGTTTTCCAATAAGCCCTAGGTAATTCGGCTTTAAAAGAGGGTTTTTGGTTTTGGCATCTTTTTGGATGCATTTCTAAGAGATAATTGTGAATTATTTGGTTTGAACACATATAAATTGCTTCCCACATGAGTTGGAAATGGTACAAGGAAGAGTGTTGATTTGGTGAAAAGTGAAGAGTTTTGAGAATTATGACTTGTGAATTGTTCTTGTTGGTTGATTTTTTGTGTTTAGTTGTGTTGCAAAGACCTCCCTTGGTTGCATCACAATTTAAATTATTTTTCCATGCTTCCATTTTGAGCCATGATTGCAAGATAGGTTGCACCTTCCCCCATGTTGCTAACTTAGCCTTCAATAAAGAGTCTTCTAATAGTTGAGAGAAGGGTTAGAATCCATTGTAGGTAAACTAATCAAGGAAACATTTAAAATATATCACAAATAAAAGTGATGAGGTAGGTTTAGTGATGAGGTAAATTTATAAATAGAGATGAAAACCAAAATAGTTTCTAAGATCTATCAATGTGGGAGGAGTATATTCCAATTTTTTAGAGAGATGTATGGAAAATTTGGTAGCATAGACAAGGCAATGAGCTGCTTGGTATAATTGTTTGACAAAATACCTCAATGAAAGCTATGGAGAGTGGTATACACTTCCATAATAAAGGATTGAGAAACAATGTTTTATTTTACTTCCTTAAGACATATGTAATATATATGTGTATACAAAACATGGAAGCATCCACAAGGTAAGTCAATTGTTAAATGCCAAAATTCATCAAATAAATTTGGTTTAAAAATGTAATTGGCAAGTGTATAGAATTGTGAAATTTAAAATGTCCATTGACAATCTAAGGTTATAATGACAAATAAACAATGATAAATATGGAATATGCAAAATAAAAAAAATTAAAGCAAGCCATAATAGAATGAAAGAAAATGTGTAAAGACTTCACATACCTAAAAAACCAGAGTTTCAAATGGAGGAATTCAACCCAAGTATGTAGCCTTAGCTTCTTCTTTCTTCAAACTCCTCAACAATTTGACTTTTTCAAAAGCTTTTTCCTCTCCAAAATTCAATTGTATATCAGTTTTCAGTGGAATTCAAACTTGAATTGCTATTATATGTCTTTCAAAGTGAAAATTTTTCTATTTCATGAAAAGGTGGTAGAAAGATCATGAAAAGGGAGGTGGAATATGAAAAACATGCATGCACACTTCACAACATCATCAAAAAGCTACTTTTTGTCAGAGCACATGCAGAACCAGGAGAATATGCAAAACGTGGGCCTTGAGATCATAGGTATATTGAGTTTTTTTTATCATTTTTAGTTCAACATAAAACACGCTCACGTTATAATGTTCTCATGTTATAACACGAGCGCGCTATTTCTTCCTAAAAAGACCATATCTCTACTTCAAAACACACTCACGTTATGAGAAATTTATGTTTTTAATAGATTCATTTTCTCTCTTTGTCTATACCATATATACCTTGATTATATCTCTCTTCCCTCTACCCTTATACCCTAATTATATCTCTCTCCCACTCCCTCCCTCTCTCTCTCTCTCATATCCCCTTCATCTCTCAACCCTTATACCCTCTCCCTATCTCTCACTCACTCACTCCTTCGATGTCTCTCCCCTATACCATCTACCCTTAACTCCTATACCCTCAACCACTAAACCCTAATTATATCTCTCTCCCCATCTACCCTCTACCCGTAACCCTTATACATTCTATCCTCTACCCTCTATCTCTCTCACACTCCCTTCCTCTCTCTCTCTCATCTCTCCCTCCTACCCCTCTCTCTCAACTCCCTATCTCTCACTTAGTCACTCCTTTCTCACTCACTCACTCTCTATCTCTCTCTCACTAACTCTCTCACTCACTCACTCAGTCACTCTCTCTCACTCACTTCCTCTCTGTCACTCACTCACTCTCTCTCTCACCCACTCCCTCTCTGTCACTCACTCCCTCTCTCTCATACACTCACTCAATCCCCCAACACTATACCCTCAATCCTCTACCCTCAACCTTAAACCCTCAACCCTTAAACCTTCTACCCTATAAACCCTTAAAAACTCAACCATAAACCCTTAAACCCTCTACCCTCTACCCTGAATCCTCTAACATTTACCCTCAACCCTAATCCCTCAACCCTTAAACCCTCTTAGTAAACTCTCTACCATAATCCCTCAACCCTCTTGACCCATAATCCCTCAACCATTCAACCCTAATCCATCAACCCCCATACCCTCTACCCTATACATTAGACCCTCAACCATAATCCCCCAATCCTATACCCTCAGCCTTAAACCCTTAACCCTTAAACCCTCTACCCTCAATCATCTACCCTATACCCTCAACACTAATCCCTCATGACCCATAATCCCTCAACACTTCAACCCTAATCCATCAACCCCTATACCCTCTACCCTATACATTATACCCTAGACCCTAATCCCAAACCCTTTGGGTAAAAGCACAAACCTGTGTCACACTTTATAAAAGAATCGACCAACAACAAAAAAAATTCTGAACTTCGACCACATAAAAGTGGTCTTTATGTTTTGAATTTCAAAATGGTGTAAACTAATGAAATGTAGAACTTTTGATGAAGTTTATTGCTGTAATTTTTAAAATTAAAAAAAAAAATGTTTTCATTATGTTTTTATCAATCTAAGGATAGATTTTGGAATGCTGAAAATTTCAGAAAAGAGTGACTTCACGGACTGTCAAGAAAAAAATTGAAAAAAACTTCATTTCTCCCTAATTTTTTTTTCTCGAAATAGGTAACTTCAATATCTTGTGCATGGAAAAACAAATCCGTTACGATGTGCTTTTCTCGTGAAAATAACGTTTCACCGTCAAATATGTCATGAATTTGACAGTTTTTCACGGACCGTCAACTATTTTCAATTTTTTTAATCATTTTCAAAAAAAAAATTATACCCTTTTGAAGAAGACTCTCTCCTCTTGTGCTCCATATAAAATTTAAATTTTTTTAATAAGTTTTACTATATTTGTTTATATTTGTAATCAGCCTCTTTTTTCATTTTAATAACCTACTTGCATTATTTTTAAAATAAAATATATTAAAACTAAT
>VDFB02000008.1:89290670-89389974 GCA_007258455.2 Sequoia sempervirens
CTCTCTCTCTCTCTCTCTCTCTCTCTCTCTCTCTCTCTCTCTCTCCCCCTCCCCCTCCCCCTCCCTCTCCCTCTCCCTCTCCCTCTCCCTCTCCCACCCTACCTAGACAACTCTAGATCTCTCTCTCTATCTCTTAAAATTACCCCTCCCTCTAAATACATACATAAACACATACATACAAGCATAATGCATATGTACATACAATCCTACATATATACAATATTACATACAAGTAAGGATACATACAATATACATGCATTGATACATACAAGAATACATACATTTATACATACATGGCATACAAGCATACATGTGCATACAAACATACAAATATATAAATGTACATTCAATATGTATTTAGCATAAAGAAAGACATAACGCAAGCATGTTATATCTTGCTTGCATTATTTCTTGCTAGACATGCTCCCTAGAAACAAAAACAATCAATTTCAAAACTAACATATAATGTGAGTGTGTTATAATGCACTCACGTTATATCTTGCTTTGGGAATCCCCAAGCCTTGGGTTTGGTATTTTCCTTGGAATACCAACCCAAAGGGTTGGAGGGAATTCCCAACTACCAGAGACATTTTTTTACAATTTTTAGCATATTTCACATAATTGGATTTGTGCTCACTGTCAGGATTGCATGTGGTTCAATATCAAACAAATGGAACATTTTGATAATGTTAGGTTCTCTCTTCGCTATCCAACGATGTATTTTTTTTCACTTTCTGACAATGTTAAGCCACTAATCCATAATTACCTTTGTTTCTATGTCTCTTTTTTGGAAAAAAGTAGTGTTTCATGTTTTTTTTGTGTTATAAGTTAACAATTCATCAAAATTTCAAATAAATTATATTTTTAGAAACTAGACCACATTCTACAAAAAAAAAAAAAAATTCAATTAGTTTCCAAAATTTGTAAGGGTAGCACGGCCAAAATTTTGTTTTTCAAGAAGTGTCCACTTTGAAAATTAGTAAAAAATAAAATATTCATTAAAAAATATCAGAAAAATCATGCATCAACTACATACTGTTAGCTAACTTTTAACTATAGTGATTTTAAAAATACTAAAAAAGGTTCACCGTATGAAGGTTGTACAAGAGTTGTTATGTTATGCTTTTCTAACAAAAACAACACCAATTTGTGTATGTCCCTCATTTGAACTCCTTAATCTCAACCATTTTGAAATAAATTAGTACTTTAGAAAGTAGACTGAGAGCACTTGAATCCTTCTTTTTGTTCCATCTCAAAATTTTGAGTGTAAGTATCCTCAATTTCACATCCAAGGTCAATATTTCCTGATTTCAAAAAAAAGTGGCCACTTATGCCCCCTTTTTAGGAACCATCTTGGTGTACTTATCCACATCGCATAGTGTATGTGTGGGGTTGATATATCATAGAACATTTGTATTATTATCTTAGGGGATTTGTATTGTAGGAGGTAGACATGATGGTGCACTACACACTTCTATAGGTGTGGTTCCTAGAGAATCTTATGTGTACTAGACTAGTCGGCTTCCCATGTGCAACAGTAGTAGGGTATCCTTAGGCTTTTGACTATCATCTATGATCATTGTGGTAGTATGGTGATTTGAATTTTTGGAGAATATGATTTGACTAAAAGGAGGAGGATGAGATCTTATGGAGACCTTATCAGCTATTGCTATGGTAGCCAGATCATACTAGATAGATGAGGAGACTACAGCTGGATATATTTTTAGTTGGCCACGATGACCACAAAGTATGTCCTTTCTACTACGATCGAGTCATGCAGTAATTTGGATAGATTTAAAAACCACCCCAAGCACGATCATCTTTTAGGAGGTTAGTGTGGAGTGCCTGGAGACTAGGTGATACAGTGTGACTCACTATAGATCATGTGATTGAGAGTGACTCTGACTTCTCTGATCATGACCAACCTCCAATCCCTGATGTAGACAATGTCAGTGCCATAGGGAAGTACGAGGAGTGGTGGATAGTGACATGACTAGCACCGATATATCTGATAGATGAGCCAGTGGGAGATTCATGTCCATTACCAGATGAGGGAGATGACGAGAGGATAGGACCAAGGAGACACAATACAAGGAACTTGCAGATATATTCACTAATGTTATTGATGATGAGTATGATGAGGATGCAGATCTAGATTATGATGGCCAAGATGGAGAGGAGGAGGATGAGGAAGGGGAGCCACTCCTGAGTGAGAGTGATGAGGCAGAAGTTGAGGATCAATATGAGAAGGAAGATCCCTCTCCCATGTGTATGATGAGATCACGAGCAACAGCTGCAATAGGGACTAGTACTCATAGTCAAGGAGAGGCTAGCACATCTTTTATGCCCTTTGCATAGGATTATGTTGAAATTTCTCAGCCCACCTGAGATATAGGTGATGATATTTGATTTTATGCATGCTCCTTTAGTGTTTATTCTCTAATATATATATATATATATATATATATATATATATATATATATATATATATATATCATGATGATGTTTACTGATTGTGTATTGTTTAACCTTGTAGGAGTGATGAGAGACTGGCAAGAGGTCTATCGTCAAGTGACTACAGAGATAGTGCCTACATCCATTCACGAGGAGGAGATGGACTCAAATTATGTGCCCCCACCTATTATGGAGGAGGATCTAGAGTCACTTACACCATTCATGAGGCTAAGTGTAGTGTATGAGAGTGTGAGGAGATAGTTCCACCAAGCTAAGACTATAGGACAATCATCCTAGACTCCAGCAGAGGTTGAGCGACTGCAAGTAGAGATAGTACAGCTACAGGAAAAGATAGAGCAGATAGCAAGGGAGAATTGGGTGGCGCTTGGGAAGATACAAGCTCTAGAATTTGCACTCAGGTTTGGAAAATCATTGTCATGATCACATACGACCATCTCCTGACGTCTTTCTACCAAATCACAAGCACCAGAGATTGAGGGGACTAGTTCCCATAGACCTTAGTGACATTGTATATGATGATGATATGTACATAAAACTTTGGATATATATATATATATGATCATGTGATGTTTAATGATTCTTCTTAATATGTTTTAATGTTAAATGACAATGTGTTTAATTAAATAACCTTTGTAATATTACTTAATTAATGTCTTCATGATTTAACAAAGTTGATGTGATCTAATTAAAATGTATTTTAGTTTCTTTTAGATACAACATGATGATTGAGTATGTTATGCTAAATTAAACGTATTAATTATCAAATGTAACATAACACACAAGAGGCAATTGAATAGTGTGTAACCTAAAGTAATTAGAAAAATAAATTTAATAATCACTTTAGTGCTCAATACATATGCATGATTAGTTTGTCAAGAATGAAGCAATGTGAAATCATATAGGATATGAGCCCATAACTTTAACAAAACCTCTTTAACATTCATACTATTGAAAATGGATTAAACATAGTATCGATACAAATGTGCAACATTGATAGGTTCCTTAATGGGTGTGCCATCAAGTTCTGTTAAGACATACACACCAAACCCAAAGATTTTGTCGACTATATATGGTACTAACCAATTAGGATTAAATTTTCCTTTTACATTAGGTTTGGCATTGACATTATGCTAAATTGTAAATAGAACTAAGTCACCCTTGTGAAATGTGTGAGGGATAACATTGAGATTGTACTAGAGTTGTTTCCTTTTGCAATAAGCTTGGAGATGCTCAAGAGCATTAATGTGTTTTTCGTTAAGCATTTCAAGTTGGTGTAATTGTTTTTCCTTATAAGTATTGTTGTCAACCAGACCTTGAAGAGAAATCTATAATGTGGGGATTTCTAGTTCCAAGGGCATGATTTCCTCAGTATCATAAACTAGGTTATAAGGTTTGGCTCTAGTGGAGGATCAAACACTTGTGCGGTAACCCCAAAGTGTATAGTGCAATTGTGTGTGCTACTCCCAATGATTATTATTAACATTTTTCTTCAAAATTTGTTCAAGGACTTTATTAGTTGATTTAGCTTGACCATTAGATTGTGAGTAATAGGGTGTTGAAAAATGATGTTGGATATTAAAGGTCTCCAAGAATTTCTTCACATCATTATTCTTAAATGGTGTGCCATTATCATATACTAATGTAGAAGGAAGTCCAAAATGAGCAATAATGTGTTGTAGGATGAAATGACATATTACCTCAGTTATTGTAGATCGAAGAGGAATAGCCTCTATCTATTTTGTAAAGTAATCAATTGCAGTTATGATAAACGTATGTCCAACATAATATGGTGGCAAGATTTTTCCAATTATGTCTAGCCCCCATATAGAGAATACACAAATAAGGATTTTTGCATGAAGCTCAAAAGTAGGTACATGAAAAAAAATTCTATGTTCTTGACATTTGTGACATTTCTTAACATACACATAACAATCCTTTTCCATATTTTTCCAATAGTATCCTATACGAATGAGTTATTGTGCTTGTGTCTTTGCTCTAAAATTACCGCCACAACTACTTGCATGAGCTTGCTCGAGTTCTATATTTATTTTGGAATCCTTATGACATCTAGGTAAAAAGACATCAAAGGACTATCTATACAACACATCAGCAAGAATGATGTACTTGGTGACTAATTGTTTTTAATGAGCTTGAGTGTTAGTTCTGATAAGTTCAAGAATGGTACCATCTTCTATATAATTATATATGGCATCATACCATTCACTTGAATTTTCATTGGTTGTTGTTAATGCATCTATGGTGGTTTCATCAATTGAGGGTTTGAGGATTGGGTGAACAATGAATATAATATCCTTTGAAGGATCTCAAGGAGATATAAGAGAACCAACACTTTCCATTACATTTGCATGCCAATTATCTTTTCATGGGATGTTATCAATGGTGAATGAGTCAAATTTCACCAACAAGGACATTGTCAAATCCTTATATTTTGATAATTTATCATGTGTAGCTTGATAAACTCCATTTATTTGTTTGATTACTAATTGTGAATCACAAAAGATCTTAATATCTTTAATTTACATGATTAAAGCAACATGTAATCCAGCAATTAAGGCCTCATATTCAACAATGTTATTCGTACATAGGAAATTTAATTGATACGACAAGGGAATAGGCTTTCCTATGGCCTTAACCAATATCGCTCTAGAATCGAGGCATATTCTACACTTGGATCCATCAAAATATAATTACCATGTAGAAACTTTTGTTGTCAACACATTATCATCAAGAAAAGAATCATTGCTAAGTAGTCCCAAAGGAGAAGGAGCATTAGCTAAGTGGTCGGTCAAGGCTTGACCTTTAATTTCTTTTTGTAAAAAAAAAATTAAGGTCAAACTCAGTCAACAACATAAACAATTTAGCTAAATGTCTTGATAAAAAAAATTTGTTAAAAATATGTTTGATAGTATCAAATTTTTTCATGACTTGTATTTCGGTATTTACTAAATAATGTCGCAACTTACTAGTAGTGAGTACAATCTAGCTTAACATTGGTTTTCAATTAGATTGTATTGTGATTCATAATCAATTAAACTTCGACTAATGTAATAAACATGATGTTCTTTTCCATTCTCATTGTGTTCAACCAATAATGTTGCGAGGGCATGGGCAGATGTGGCTATGTAAAGGATAAATAGTTTGTTCGGCACAATAAGTTGTAAAATGGGTAGAGTTGCAAGGTATTCCTTTAAACTCTCAAAGGCATGTTTACAATCCCCATTCCAGTTGAAAGGAACATTCTTCTTGAGGAGATGTGTGAAAGGTAGCATTCGATCAACTAAAGAAGTGACAAAATAATGGATGGTTTGAATTCTTCCTTGTAATGTGCATAATTCAGAAATGTTCCTAGGAGGTGGCATGTTTATGATAGCAACAATTTTCTTTATGTCGACCTCAATGCACCTCTGTGAGATATGATAAACCCTAAAAAATTTCCACTATCTACTCCAAAGACACACTTTTTTGGATTGATTCACATGTTATATTTACACATCTGTTCAAATATTTTTCAAAGGACATTCACATTGTCTTGTCTTGTTAAGGATTTTGCAAGGATGTCATCAACACAATATTCCATTATTTTTTGTATGTAATCATGAAATATCAATGCCATTTATCTTTGATAATTTGTTCCTACATTATTTAATCCAAAAGGCATCATAACCCAAAAAAAAATTCCCCAAACAATTGTAAATGTTGCCTTGTATTGATCTTGTGGGTTAATGAAGATTTTATTATAGCCAAAATATCCATCCATGAATGAAAACAAAGCATGTACCGTAATTGAATCCACAATCATGTCAATATTAGGAAGGGGAAAATCATCTTTTAAGGAGGCTTTATTCAAGTCACAAAAATCCATACATATCCTAATACAATTTTCAAGTTTAGCAATAGTGACAATGTTTGAGATCTAGGGAGAATAATCAATAGCGTGAATGAAACATGTCTCAAGGAGTTTTTCAAGTTCTCCTTTAACATGCAAGGCTATATTAGGATTCATTTTCTATATCTTTTGTTGAACAAGCTTAGCATTGTTTGCAATAACAATGTTATGTGACAATTTTTAGGTCTATTCCTAGCATATCTGAATATTTCAAGCAAAGATTTTAGGAAAATCATGAACAAAAGTTGTAGTGTCCTCTTGTTCTTCATCATAAAGCCACATCCCAATATTAGTGACCTTTTCTTTATCATCTATGTCCATTGGTATATCAATTGTATCTCCTAAGGGGAGTGCACTTGACTTAGGAGATTTAGGTTCCATGCTTGTACTTGTATCAACATCTTTTGGCTAGGTACTTATCATAGCACATGTAACTTTTATCTTTGAAGAAAATAGATTATCAGAAGCTTCTAACAGTTTTTTGAAGGATTCATCACTTTCAACATACTCCCATGATGGTGGGGAGTTCATATCAAGAAATTCAGGATGCTTTAGCATAAGATTTGTTCTTGGTTTACATGTGGTGGTGTTGATATTGAGTAATGGTTGTTGAGTTGATTTTGTTGTCTTAGAAAAGGAATATCGTAAACCAATCTTTGTCTCTTGTGTATTAGGTTCTATAGGAAATTGAATGCCTTTTTCATTCTTTCCACATCCTTTACCATTGTATCCCAATTTTTTCACTAGTGCATAGCCTTTTCCATAAAGTCTTTCCATTTCCTTCAGGTTAGAAGAATTTTGATAATATATCTCATCAAAATTCGTTGTGTAGGTTGTATTTTATTCCAAAGGGGATGAGGTAGATATTTGGGAAGATTGTTCAAAATTCTAAGTTGACATAATGGTTGGTTTTTCTTGTTTTCCATCTTCTTTTTGTGTGATTATGTATTCATCCATAAATGAAGGTGTGAATTCTAATGTACCCCACTCGTCATCTAGCAATTTAGACACAAGTTATTCTTCTAGTTTTCTAGTCTCAAAGGGTGCTATATGAGATGTTGGAATTAATGTGTTTAGAGGAATTTTTGTTCCTTTTTCAAGTTGCAAGCAAATTTTAGGCTCGGGGTCTATTTCATCTTGATAAACTTTGTTGTTATAGATGTATTTCATTAGTCAATGAAGGGTCAAAGGTACCACATGCATCTCATAAATCCATGACCTTCCCAAGAGAATATGATATGCAACATCATAGGGCATGACATGAATAGGAATTCGCAAGGTAGCCACTCCGATTGTTATAGGCAAAGTGATTACACCAAGCAATTTCTTTGTAGCATTATCAAATCCTCTAATAGATAAGGAATTAGGTTTGATTTGTGATTTATCCACACGTAATCGATCTAAGAGCTTTACACTGCACACATTAAGGGTAGAGCCATTGTCAACAAGGGTTCATTTCATGCCTATTATAGTGTACTAAGAAATGATCATAAAGGCCTCATTTTGCTTCCTTAATTCTAATGGAGGGAGCTCATGTTGATGAAGGTAATGTCTACATTAATTGCATTCATTCCTTTTATAAGAGCTTCCACATCATTTGCATTTGTACCGAGACGAACCACTATTTGTTGCAATGTTGTTTGGAGCATTGAATGATAATTTGGTTAATTCTAAAAAAAATCACAAAGGGATATCTTTGTAGAAGTATTCTTAAGTTGTTCGACAAGATCATACTCCTTAGGTGTGAATTCAAGCAAGGAGCACTAGGAATGATGGGGTTTTGCAAAGGTAAAGATTTTGGATTAGGTTGTTGTGGTTGTGGATTATTTCTAGTGTAATGTGTGTGTGCAACAACATAATGCTGAGGTGGGTAAGGGTAAACTCGGGTTTAGGTGGAGGTTTAGGTTGATGTGAAGGTGGGTAAAGGACAAGTTGAGGTTGAATTACATTGACATATTTTGTTTTAGGTTGCTCACAACAAACCTTAGTGGATGGACTTGGTGAGATGATGTCCATAAGGGATTCACCTAACATATCAAGGTCATCACTACTAAAAGGTTTGGGAGATAAGTTATCATTGGTTGGTTTGGGTTTTTCATCACAAGCCTTAGTGGATGAAATCGCAAGAGAAATCCTTGTAGAGCTTCATCTAACTTATCCAATTCATCACTACTAAAAGGTTTAGATGATATAGTTTGTCTAAATGAAGGATAGTTTTGATTTTTTCATTGGATTGGTTAATGTTCTTGTTTGCATTTTCTGATGAATTAGATCTAAATGAGCTAGGAACTAGTGTGGAAAAGAAAATTTTTAAAAATCTAATGCCATCTAGAATTTCCATTAAAGTAAATGATACTAATGCTAATGGTTTGAATGTAACATAAAATAAATGTACAAAAACAAAAAAGTAACTAAAACAAGAAGTAATTGAAGAAACTAGAAATAGAATGCTAAAAACACAGATGCAAAATGTCTACTGGGACTAAGTCACCCAGGGTTGAAAATTACTCCAAGTAGTGTTATTTTTTTAAGTTTTACTAAATTTTCTAATGAATATTGATATTTTATGTTATATACCATGTGAAAATATACAATGTAGATGCATAATTTCAATATTTTGGAATGAAATGGAATGTAATAATGCAAGATTAAATGAGCTTTTCACTAATGCAATGTTTAAAACCCTAAGATGCAAAGGAAAAAATGAAACACCTAATGCAATATTGATGCAAGTTAAATGTAGGATGCACTTGAAATTAGGAAGGAGATACTCAAAAGCTAGGTTCACCAAAATTTGGACACTAATTTTTGGTGTCCAATGGTTCTCTAACTCTTCTAGGTTTTTCACCTAAAAGGAGAGAAATGGACCTAAAATGCTAATGTCTACACTCAATATTAAGTCAAAATGGATGCAATGTATCTAAATATGATTTCCTAATGCAATAAACTAAAAACTAAAGGATATTATTGATGCAAAACCTAAGAAATGAAAAGTGCTGAAAAACACACTATGATATGCAAAATGGTAAAATGAATGCAATAAAGAACAAAATAAAGATGCCAAACAAAAACTATGCACCTAGAAACTAATGAAGAGAAGAATGGAGATAGAAGATACCTCTATAATTATGGAAATTTTTATTTTTGAGGCAACTGGGACATTTACGCCAAGTTGGGCAACTTAGTCCTAGATGAGGAAAACTGCCCAGAAAGTTGTTTCTGCTAGATGGGTATCTAAAACTGTAAAAATCTCTAAAAATAAGTGTAGTGGGACTAAGTTGCCACTATGGGTGACTTAGTCCACTTTGGATATTTTGCAAATCCAAAAGAAAAAATGAAATCCCATAGTTTGCACTCTGTTTTCTAATGGAGATCTAGATCTGAATCTATAAAATTGCCTACAAAAATAGAAGATAACTTGATTTCTAATGGATGGTTTTCCTTTTTAAAATTGCTAGGTTGGTAATTAAACCTTGAATGGATAAAATATGCATAAAATCCTAGCCCTAAGTGTGTCTAAGTCTAGGAAATTTGAAAATGAGATTCAACCCTATTCCAATGTGTAAGAATAAGATGCACAAATGGATTTAGAAAAATGCAAGACTCATTCTAAGAGACACTAAATCACATTAGAAATGAATCTAAATGACATGCAAACCTTCCTTAGGCTGAAGATAGAGAGAAAATAGAAGATGGAATCACTTTGAAAATAAGTCTTTAGGTGTGATTTATGGCTAGTTGCATCTCCTCAAACTAGATTTCTCCATGATTCTCCAAAGGAATCCATGATCAACCCTTGGCAATGTGAGATATTTGATGAAAAGTGAGCTTGAAGACTTTCGAAAACCATAGTTTTCTGCCCTAAAGCTTCAACTTTGTTGTAGAAAGACTAAAGAATCTTCTTGTAAAAGATATGTGGCCCTTGACTTTTGATTTGTCTTTGTAAAAATAACCTCAAAACATGTATTTATAGGAATTAACATCAAATTGTTCATTATTTGGACTTCATAGGCCAACATACCACAAGTATTTGAATTAAGTCTATGATTTCCCTACTCAAAAGTTAAAAATACGTCAAAAGGGACTGAGTCGCCACCCTAGGCGACTTAGTCCCACAAAGAATTTTTGAGATGGGTTTCACGAAATTTGAGTGGTTTGAATGTTACTTGTCAAGATTTGTATGATTTTTGAGTGGAATAGGCCTTAAATTGCAAAATCATGAGCATTAGGGGCCTATAAATGTATTTTTTAAGGGGTGATTGATGCAAGGGTCTCTAAAATAGGACCAAATTAATCACAAAGTTGTCTCTTTCTTCAAGAGTATATAATTTTTTGCGACACAAAAAAAAAAAAAAATCTATTTTAAGAGGTTCTATTTTGGTGAACCCACATATAGGACATCATTATTCTAATTTGGAGTGCATTTACATCCTATATTTAGCTTGCATGAACATTGCATTAGGTTTTGCATTCTAGGGTTTCAAAATTTGCATTAGTGAAAAACTAATATAGCTTGCATTGTTGCATTTAAATTCATTGAAAATTATTGAAAAATTGCATTTTCATCCTTGATCTCGGTCATACAACATAGAAGAGATAAAAATTAATGAAAAAATCTAAAAATTCTAAAAAAATCCCTATTAGGACTCATTCGCCACCTTGCGTGAATCAATCCCATTGCAAAATTTGCACTATTGTTTACGGAGTTAGATTTCTATTTTTTAAGCTTCTATTTTCTCTCATTACTTTTCTATTTCATTTCAGTAGCTTTCTATTATACTGCAATCATTAGAAATAGCATCATTTACATTCATTAAAATTGTGGATAGAAGTAACCTTTTGTAATTTTTATTTTCAACATTTAGATTAGACTACATTAGACATAGATAAAAAAGAAAAACTAAAAACATTAAACTTAAATGAGCATAGATGTATAGTTACTTAAGTTGTGTTAAAACCCTTTGTTAGCTTAACCTTCAATCCTTTTAGTCATGATGACTTTGATATGTTAAATGAAGCCCTTGACAACTTCATCTCACAAGGTTCATCCACTAAGGCTTGTTCAAAAAAACCTAAACAATGAGAAGTTCAATTTATTAACAAGCCCAAGCCTTTTAGTAGAGATAACTTTGTTATGCTAGACGAAGCCCTTGTTATGAGAAACCAAAACCAAGAAAAGTTAATGTAATTCAACCTCAAATCATCCTTTACCTACCTTAGCATAAACTACAACCTACAAACAAGCCTGAGTTTATCCTATATCCACCTAAGAATAATATATTATGATAGCCAAGTCATAATATCATTGCTCATACATATAACACTAGAAATAATGTGCAACCACAACAACCAACCCTAACAACCTTACCTTTTCCTAATCCCATATTTCCTAGTGCCCCTCATTTATCTTCGCATAATGGGTAGGAGTATGATCTTGTTGAACAACTTAAACATACTCCTACAAAAATATCTCTATGGGACCTAATTCAAAATTCCCCTAACTATCACACTATGCTTCAAACTTCCTAACAACAAGTAGGGGTCCCTCCTAGTATGAATGCAAATGGCATGGTGGCTCTAATACAAGGAATGAATACTGTTAATGTAGACATTACCTTTCACCAACATGAGCTACGTCCTTTGGAGGTCAGAAAGAGACATGAGGCATTTATGATAATAGCTCAATTCAATAGAATGGGTATCAAGAGGACCCTTGTTGATAATGGCCCAACCCTTAATGTGTGCAGTGTGAAAATTTTAGATAGATTATGAGTAGACAAAACAAAGATGGAACCTAACTCTTTATCAATCCAAGGATTTGGAAATTTAGGAAGATAAATACTCAGTGTGATTAATTTACCTATTGCAATCAGAAAGGCTACCTTAAAAACTCATATTCATGTTATGCCTCATGATCTTTCACACAATCTCTTTTTGGAAAGACCATGGGGTATGTGCAAGATCATGATGGGCCATTTGAAAGTGGCGATATGATGGGTATGTGTAGGGTATGTGGCTGACGACTTCCTTTTACCCAAAATTGATGAAATGAAAAGGGTTTTTAAAGGAGATTCTCATATTTCCACCAATATGAATTATTCTTTAATTTGAATTTAATAAGGAATTATTATTCATTTTCTATTTGAATTATGACTAAAGTCCTAATTGATAGGCTAATTGAAAAACATCTAAAGCTTTGAAAATGGTATCAAGTTTTTTGAATCTGAAACATGTGTCACATTCTATGCTTCATACAATATAGGATTCAAAAATAAATAAAAAATTCCTGAAGTTTTGACAAAGTTAAGGTGGTCAGACATACAAGTTTTTTATATTTTTTTAAAGTTGTAATAAAAATTTTATAATTAATTATTTACTAAGAAATTTTTTTAAAAAAAATATGCATCACAACAGGACACGAGTCCTCTACTTATATATAAAATATTATAAAAAAGTATTATCATTTTATTGTGGTTAGGGTGGTTAGACAGACACCTACTTCTTATTTTTTCCCTGAAATTTAAGTACAACTACATTGAAATTTCAAATATTTACCAAATAGATTTTTTTAAAAATAAACCTAGTATTTTAGAAACTACATTCAATTTTCTATAGATTCTATTCTTACATATTTTTGAAATAATATAGATAACTTATTCAAATTTTTACCTCAAGTTGTCTAACTCTGATTTTTCTATTTTCTTTTGCCACTTAAGGGCCTACCTTTTCCATGATGATCCTTTACATACCCCATGGATTCATGAGATGCATGCAGTGCCTTCACCTCTTCATTGTATTATAATGTCTATGAAAACAAGTTATACCAAGTTGAAATGGACCCTAAGCTTGAAAGTTGCTTGCAAGTTGAAAAAGGAATGACAAGTCCTCTAAGCCCATTAATTCTAAGATCCAACATAGAAACCTTAAAAGAAGACAGGAAAGGAATGGAAGCAATGTCAAAATTATTGGATGATGATTAGGGTTCCTTGGAGTTCACACCCTCACTTATGGGAGAGTACATAATCACAAGAAAAGAAGATGAAAAACAAAAGCAACAAACGGTCATGTTAGCTCATAATTTGGAATAAACTTCACACCCATCTACCTCTCATCCACTTTGGAAGAAAATATAGGTTACATAACTAAATTTGATGAGATTTATTTTCAACAACCACCAAACCCGAAAGAAATGGAGAGATTTTATGGGAGAGGTTATGAGCTTGTGAAACAATTTAGTTACAATGGTAGAGGATGTGGAAAGAAAGAACAAGGCATTCAGGTTCCTATAGAGCCTAAAACACAAGAGATAAAGGATGGTTTGAGATATTTTCCTTCTAATATTACACAAGCATCAAAGAGACCATCGTTAAACATCAACACTATCATGTGCAAACCAAAAATCAAACTCACTATGAAGCATCCTAAATTTCTTAATATGGACATACCACCATCATGGGAGTAATTTGAAGATGATGAAGCCTTGAAACAAAGGCTAGGAGTTTATAATAAACCATCTACTCCTCCTCATAATAAAAAGGTTACAGTTGCTATGATAAGCACCAAACAAAAAGATGGAGACAATGAGAGTGGTGAGATTGACATGAACGATGAAGAATACAATCTATAATTTCCAAGATCAAATGAACTTACTTTAGGAGATATAGTGGATAAAGCATTGGACATCAATGATAAAGAGAAAGTCATAAAAATAGGAAAATGGCTTGATGATGGAGAACAAGAGGATACTGCAACTTTGCTTCATGAATTTCCTGAAATTTTGTCTTGGACTTATTTGGACATACCGAGAATTCACCCTAAGATTGTAAGACACAACATAGTCCTTATTGAAAATTTTAAACCTGTTAGACAAAAGATTCAAATTATGAACCCTAAAATAGCCTTGTTATTTAAGGATAAGAAAAACTCCTTGATGTTGGTTTCATATGACTTATAGATTGTTATCCTTGGATCTCAAACATTGTCATAGTCACAAAACCTTACAATTGTATTAGAATGGGTACAATTTTTTGTTATTTCAATAAAGCATCTTTAAAGGATGATTTTCCCCTTCCTAATATTAACATGATAGTAGACTCAACTACAGCACATGCCTTGTCATTCATGGATGGATTTTCTGGATACAATCAAATATTTATCAACCCTCAAGATCAATACAAAATAGCATTCACAACAGTTTGGAAGAAATTTTGTTGGGTCATTATGCCTTTTGGATTAAAGAATGCGGGCACAACATATCAACGAGCAATGACACTGATACTTCATGACTACATTCATAAGATTTTGGAAGACTATGTTGATGAAATCTTAGCCAAATATTTAACAAGACAAGAAAATGTGAATTCTCTTCATAAAATATTTGAGAGAATGTAAAAATACAACATGAGACTAAATCCGAAAATGTGTGTCTTTGGTGTACATAGTGGGAAACTTCTAGGTTTTATCATATCTCATAGAGGCATCAAGGTGGAAACAAAGAATATTGATGCTATCATCAACATGCCACCTCCTAATTTATACATTTTTCAATTGTGCACATTACAAGGAAGAATTCAAGCCACCCATTGTTTTTTTGCAGCTCTAGTTGATCGAACGTTACCATTTACACACCTCCTCAAAAAAGATATGAAATTTTATTGGAATGAGGATTGTAAATAGGCTTTTGAGAGTTTGAAGGAATATCTTGCAACTCCACCTATTCTACAACCCACTATGCAAAACAAGCCATTCATCCTCTACACAACTACATCTACCCATGCTCTTGCAACATTGTTGGCTCAACAAGACAAAAATGGTAAAGAGAATCTTGTTTATTACATTAGTTAAACTTTGATTGATTATGAGAAAAGATATACAACAACAAAAATCCAATTATTGGCTCTTATATTTTCTACCAGTAAGCTGCGTCATTATTTATTAAATGCAAAAATATATGTGATGACGAAATGTGACCCTCTCAAACATGTTTTTAATAAAACAAATCTATCAGCACATCTAGCTAAATTAGTTATGATGTTGACTGAGTTTGACCTTAAATTTATTCCACAAAAATCAATTAAAGGTCAACCCTTGACTGACCAATTGGCTAATTCCCCTTCCCCTTTAGCATTACTTAGCAATGACTCTCCCCGATGATAATGTGTTGATAATTGAAACTAATACATGGGAATTCTTCTTTCATGGATCTAAGTGTAGAACAGGATCCAGCGCTAGGGTTATACTAATCCCACCCATAGGAAATCCTATTCCCTTTTCCTATTGATTAAATTTCCTATGTGTACAAATAACAATGCTGAGTATGAAGCATTTCTCATTGGGTTATGTGTTTCTTTAATTATTGGCATGAAAGACATTAAGATATTTGGTGACTTACAATTAGTAATCAAGCAAATAAATGTGACGTATCAAGAAAAACATGAAAAATTATTGAAATACAAGGATCTCACCATAAATTTGTTAGAGAAATTTTAATCATTTACCATTGATAACATTCCACAAAAAGATAATTGGCATGTGGATGCAATGGCAAGTGTAGCTTCTCTTATATTGCATCAAGACCCTTCAAAGGACTTTACATTTACTATTCATCTAATCATGATACCATCAATTGACAATAAAATAGAGGAAATACTACAAAGAACCAAGGTAGACTCAAGTGAATGTTAAGATACAATAGCTAACTATTTGAAAGATGGTACCTTTCCCGAGCCAACAACAAAGAACATTGTGGCTCCCTTATGGAAAATTGCATCTGAGTACATAGTTCTCGCTGATGTTTTGTATCAGAAATCATTTAGTGGTCTCTTACTTAGATGCCTTAACAAATCCAAAATCCCTACAACACTTGAACAAGCTCATGCAAGTGCTTGTGGTAGAAATTTTTGAGGAAAAATGTTAATTCATAAACTTATTCGCATTGGATACTATTGGAGACATATATAACAAGATTATTTTGATTATGTAAGAAAATGCAACAAATTTCAAGAGCATGGCAATCTTATCCATGCTCATGCTTATGAGTTTTGATCTCAAGTCTCGATATAGCCTTTCATAGTTTGGGGTTTAGACATTATAGGAAAAATGTCCCCCCCTCTTCCATTGGACATACATTCATAATCACCACAATAGATTATTTCACAAAATGGGTAGAATCCATTCCCCTTCAATCAACAACTATTAGAAACCAAGATCTGATTGCAAACCAAAATAGACCTTCCATAGAAGAGGAAAACGAAAAAGTAGAAGCTTTGCATAAAAACATGCAATTTGATATATTCAAAAAGACCAATAATTAAAAGAGATCATTTTCTTTATAAAAGAAAAGATGCAACAACCTAATCTTATCTTGAGCAACAAGATAGCTCGATAAGATAAAGATAAGATCCTATATCTTAGGAATTAAATAAATCCTATGTAAACTTATGCTAAGTGTAATTAATAATTAATTACACCAACATGCCCCCATAAGTGCAACTTAGGGAGAAGCAGAATTATTATGAAAATATGAGTCTCAGCAACAAGGCCTGATTAGGAACTCATGTACAAATGCAAAGAGAGAGAAACCCCCCTCAGTGAGATGAACTATTGTGAAGAAACACTGGAAGAACTCTGATGAAGCAACACTAGAACCCCAAATCTGACAAGCAAGGAAAGATAGTTCTATTTGCAAAATACCAATCAGAATCACAAATGCAACAGTAGACCCAATGCCAAGGAACATTGGAAACTCACATACTGGATCAACTCTGGAATCTATAAGGAACAATAGATGAAAGTAGGAATGGACCCATAATGATGACAAATCTGGAAGTTGTGTCTCACAAAGCTAATGCCAAAGTGAAACTAAAACTACCCATAGGACGAGTACCATCAAGATTCTGGAACATTCACCATAAAAGCATGGCCTTCAAATGAGAAAGATCTAAACCAATGCGGATCAAGAACTATAAAATCCCAATGTGAAGTGTGAACCAAAGAAAACCAACAATGTGTCCAGTGAAGCAAGAAAGAAGCTAGAAGGAGACAATAGGAAACCAGAAAAACTCATGCCATTTGTCACCAAAATGAAAGATGGATGCAAGAACCCCCCTTAATGGAACTTTATATCAGTTTGTTATTACAATACCTGATGATTGCATAAGGAGATAATGCAAAAGTATAGAAACATAAGTGAAAATGAAAACCTAGCACACGAAACAAAAATGAATGCATGCCTAAAATAAGTTACACATTTTTTGTAAATGACCTCATATCTGCATATTGCCCAAAACTAGCTTTCTGACACTGCAAAAATTGTGAAAAACGGATAAGCAAGTCACAAGATATGTCTCCCCGTGTGAAAAAGGAAACATCTGACTTCTGAGGCTAAAAAAAAATCAAAAAGGAAAAACCAGAAAATAAGACCTGTACCATTGTGTAGAGCTCAGAACAACTTTCCGATGATATCTTGTTTACAAAAAAATGATGTCGTATGTGAAAGTTCTAATTGTTTCCATGAAAGTACTCCAAAATTGTCCGATTCAACCATGTAGAGCCCTCAGGGGCTAAAAATATTTGGCCCTTGGTCACCTGGGTGGACCAGGGGGCTGGCGGCTGGCTCCTGGGGCGCAACCCTTGGTCACCCATGTGACTGGGGCAAAGGGCTAAAAGCCCAGCAGGGGTTGGTGCATGAGCATTGGTCTCCCATATGTCCTCGGCGGGGGCTTGTTCCAGCACTGGGGGCTGATAAGACAACCGACGGTGAAGGGAAGGGGAGCCACTGGTGGTGGTGGTGCACCAATGGCTACTTGGTGGCCGCCTGGTGGCTGCTGGGTGGCGAACCCTTTTATAACTAGCGGCGCCAGATTTGTTAAAAATGTCTAATTTTTTTTACCTTTTTTTTTTTTCTCTAAAACAGTGCCTCGGGACATGAGCTGGGGAGGCCGTACGACCTCCTTGGCAAATTTTTTTGCCTCTCCAGACAACTTTTTCCAAATCAGACAAATTTTATATCAAAATAAGGGTTTCTGGCCACTGTGAATCCAACGACAAGGTCCGTTTTGGCCCAAAACGCTCCAAAAATCAGGTGACCCCCAGATCTATTATATAAATCACTGAGCTTGAAAACCTCACAGATATGGAAAACAATGATGAAAATGAATAAAATGAAAGTCATTTCTAACTTTTTCTAGCACTCTGAATCCAACAGAAAACCCCGATATGATCTAAGATGCTCCAGAAATATGCTTAAGGATTGAAACCCTCAAGGGACTCTGAATGAGCTTTGCAACGAAATCCTCCAAAAAAGCTGAGAAGGGGTTGTGAATCAAGGCTCTGATACCATGTTAGAAACCAAGATCTAATTGCAAACTAGAATAGACCTTCCATAGAAGAGGCAAACGAAAAAGTAGAAGCTTTGCATAAAAACATGCAATTTGATATATTCGAAAAGACCAATAATTACAAGAGATAATTTGCTTTATAAAAGAAAAGATGCAACAACCTAATCTTATCTTGAGCAACAAGATAGCTCAATAAGATAAAGATAAGATCCTATATCTTAGGAATTAAATAAATCCTAAGTAAACTTATGCTAAGTGTAACTAATAATTAATTACACCAACAACAACAATTGATGTAATATGTCATTTTATATTAGAACACATTATTTCCCACTTTGGTCTCCCTTTTGCATTAGTCTCTAATAATGGTACACCATTTAAAAATAATGACATAAAGAAGTTTTTAGAAAAATTTAACATACAACATCGATTTTCAACACCCTATTACCCACAATCTACTGGTCAAGCTGAATCAACCAATAAGACCATTTAACAAATCCTAAAGCAAACCATTAACAAGCATCATAAGGATTGGAAGACGCAATTACAATATGTGCTATGGGCCTACCGCACAAGTCCCAAATCATCTACAAGAACTACATCTTATAATCTTGTCTATGGGAGTGAGGCATTAATGCCCTTGGAGCTAGAGATTCCTACATTAATAATTGCTCTTCAAGGGCTTATTGATGACAAAAATTATAAAGAAAAATGACTGTGTTAGCTTGAAATGCTCGATGACAATGCATCAACACTCTTGAGCATCTTCAGGATTATTGTGAAAGATGACAAAATATTTACAATGAAAGTGCTATCCCTCATGCCTTCAACAAAGGTGACCTTTTATTATTTGAAAATAAACACAATGCTAATGCTGACCTGAATGAAAAAGGGAAGTTTAGTCCTAATTGGTTAGGAACATAAATAATAGATAATTTATGGGTCTGGTGCATATACATTAACTGAACTAGATGGTACACCCCTCAAAGAACCTATCAATGCTACACATTTGTCTCGGTATTATTTCTAACCCCCTTGAATGCTGTGAATGATAAAGTAGTGATGTTAGAGTTAGAGGATGACATTTTGTATACTCTTGCATTCCTTCATTCTTGACACACAATTATTATTTTTGTCTTGAACACTAAACTGATTATTTAATTCATTTTAAAGTGATTAATTTAGGTCTCATACTTTTCAAGCTCATCTTGTGTGTTATGTTAGATTAGATCCTTATATGCATTTACTGTTCTTCATTTAGAACATAGGTGCATTTAATTTAGCATAGCATACTTAATCACAATGTTGTATCTAAGATAAAGTATAATAAGTTTTAATTAGATCACATAATCCATGTTAAATCATGAAGGTATTCATTAAATAATCTTACAAAGGTTATTTAATTAATCACATTGACATTTAACATTCAACACAAATAATACACCATCAAGTTCTCATATATATATATATATATCAAACTTTTGTGTACATGTCATCAATATATACAATACTAATGAGGCATGTGATTACCAAATCCCTTAGGACCTAGTGGTTGCATCTGTTTGGTAGCAGTCTATCGAGAGATGGTGGTGTGTGATTGTGATCGCAACCCACTAAATGTACTCAAAGAAAACTCTAAACCTCATACTGTCGAAGGGCTTCTTGATGTGCTTCTACTATTTGATCTCTCTCCACCTATAGCTTGGCTACCTCTTCCTGTAGTCTCTCAAATTATGTTGGGGTTTGAGATGATTGTGCCTCTATGGAAGCATCGGTTCAGTGAGCACACCTCCTCAAACTCTCATACACTACCCGCAGTCAAACATATGACCTAAATAACTCTAGGTCCTAATCTAGAATGGGTGGGAGAACATAGTCTGAGTCTATGGCCTCCTTGTCAACTAATCACAGAACTATCTCTGCAGCCACCTGTCGATAGAGATCCAAAAATTCTCTCATAGACCTTGCAAGATAGAAACCATAAGCATAATCAGTACACATCATTATATATATAAAGTGTAAGCACCGGTATGAAGTAAAAAAATAAATAAAATATCATCACCTGGGTATGTGCAAGATCATCATGGAAAAAATAGGCCCTTAAGTGGCAAAAAATTTAGAAAAATCAGAGTTCAGAAACTTGATGTAAAAATTTGAATAATTTATCTATATTATTTCAAAAATATGTAAGAATAGAATCTGTAGAAAATTGAATTTAGTTTCTAAACTACTAGGTTTTTTAAAAAGAAAATCTATTTGGTGAAAATTTGAAATTTCAATGTAATGGTAATTAAATTTCAAGGAAAAAAATAAGAAGTAGGTATCCTGTCTAACCACCCTAACCACAATAAAATGATAATATTTTTTTATAAGATTTTATATATAAGTAGAGGACTCATGCATGTGATGCATACTTTTTGTAATTTTTCCAAGTAAATAATTTATTATGAATTTTTTATTACAATTTTTTTAAAAATATAAAAACTCGTATGTCTTACCACCTTAACTTGGTCAAAACTTCATGAAACTCAAATTTTCTTTTTTTAATCCTATAGTATGTGAAGCATAGAATGTGATGCTTGTTTTGGATTCAAAAAATGTGATACCGTTTGAAATCTATAGAATTTTTTCAATCAGCCTATCAATCAGGACTTTAGTTGTAATTTGAATAGAAAATGAATAATAATTACTTATTAAATTCAAAGTAAAGAATAATTTATATCGATGGAAACATGAGGATATCCTTTAAAAACCCTTTTCGTTTCATCAAATTTGGATTAAAAAATAGTCATCAACCACATACCCATCATATTGCCACTTTTTGGCCCATCATGATCTTGCACATACCCTCCTATATCCATAGTGGGCTATGTGAAATCAACCTCCTCATGTGTAGGGGGCATGGAGGATGTGCTAGCCTCTCCATGACTGTGGGTACTAGTGCCTCTTGCAATCACTACTCATGATCTAGTCATATGAATGGGAGAGAAATCTCCCCACTCATGCCCTGTTGGATCCTCATCTATTGCATCACCACTCTTGCTCATGGACTACTCCTCCTCCTTGTCCTCCTTATCTCCTCTATCATGGTTTTCATAGTCAGGATTTGCATCCTCATCGTACTCCTCATCTAAGACATCTGTAAATATGTTTTCATCCCTACAGCGTGCCTCCTTAGCCTTGTCCTCTACCTTATCTCCCTCATCTGATAGTGGTCATGCATCACCTATCAGATCCTCCAGTGGAAGCATGGGAGTTGGTCATGATACTATCCACCACTCCTCATAGTCACTTGTGGCACCGATGTCATCTTCACTAGAGATCAAATGCATATTGTGATATGAGTACCTGAAATCACTATGGATAACAACCTCTACAGGGAACTGTACTAAATCACCATGTCTCTGAGCATTCCACACTAATCTCCTAAAAAAGGGTGATGCCTTGGGTGCTATCTTTATCTACCCAAAGTGTCACATGACTTGGTCATAGTGAAAAGGACACACTACATAATCGTGTCTCCCAATCAAAAACCTATCAAGTTGTAATCTCCTCATCTACCAAGTGTGATATGGCCACTAAAGCACAAGATGATAAGGTCTCCAAAGGATCTCATCCTCCTCTAGTCAATCAAATTGCACTCTCTATAAGTGTAAATCACCATACTTCCAAAACCATCGTAGAGGATAGTTGAATGCCCAAGGCTACCCCAAGGCTATCAGACATAGGAATTTAGTAGGTCTGGTACAAGTGATATACTTAAGGCACCAAACCTTTAGAAGTGTATAGTGTACCATACTCTCCACCTCTTGATAGACAAACCATCCAATATCATAATAGAAGTGAGCTAGGATACAATGCCCCTAGGTGTATACTATCTACTTCTCTACCATCCCTTATATCAGGTATACTAGTCCTCCCTCTAGGTGTGCTCCCTGGTCATCTAGGATGAGTCCTAGTGCAACTGTAAGGATCATAATCCATCTACCTAGTGGGGCTCATGAATATAGTAGCATTGCTAGATCAATCCATGCCCTCACCCTATCACCATGTACTGTTCTACAAAGGCAATACTGCATGCCATATTTCATCTCACAGAATGATCACTCCACTTAGAAATGTACTCACTCACCCTAAATGGGAACTTAGAGTATGCAGTGTATGTCCTCCAACATGATAGTCATCTCTCCTATTAGTAGATAAAATGTACAAGTATCAGCATCCCAGTTCTCTACTAGTGCCATTAGCAAACATCATGGTATCTCATGGGGAGAATGATGTATGCCTAGTATAATCCTACAGTCTACAATAGCTTTGTGTCCTCCACTGAAAGAATGGGGGCTAAATATCCAAGAAGATTGATCTTCCAGCCACCCAAACGCCGGTACGAATGGGTGGGAACTGAACAAAAAAATTAAAAATGTCTTATAAGTAGTCTAAACTATTCAATTTTTACATGAAAAATCATAAAAGTGTACTAAAGTTGTTCTAGTGTGCTTTCCTTGAGGCCCTAGACACTTTAGAACCCTTTTGGGATGCTTCACAAAGAAACAGGACACTTTGCAAAAAAGTGGGACACATCACAAACAAAAGGGATACTTTGTGAAACAAGGGGACACTTTATGAAATTTTCTTCCTCAACCCTAAATTAACTTAGAAATGCATAAAATTCATAATATCACTCATAAGTGTAGAAACCCAATCCTAGACCTACACAAACACAAGAAACAAACACACCATTAGATCAATATAGAAGTGAGAATACATATTCCCCAGGAAATCCATTTAAATTGCAAAGAACAAGAAATGAGATGAAGAACATAAGAAAACATAAACAAAGCTATCAAATCTTATTCAATGTAAAGAAAACTCTTCATCCCATAAGGGGAATTGGTGCCAATTTGATGTGAAAATTGGCCCTTTCCCAACACCTATGCAATATTTGGGTTGATTTGATGAAGATGTGATCCACTTGATGGTTGATCCAATTGTACTCCATGAAGAAATCTGCAATAACCTAGCTATAAACTTCCTAAAATGGATGAAAATGGATATGCTTGAGGATGAAATTGAGTATAGTAGACTTGTTCAAATTGTGGATGATCAAAATGAGAAGTGAAATCTCTTATTTATAGAAAGACAAGATGGAGGAATGAGCAAAATGGAGCAATGCGGGCTCATTAAACATCCAATGGGAAAGTGCCACTTGTCAAGATGTGAATGGAGGAAGCTTGAGCACATTTTGATGACTATGCACAATAAGTGAAATTAGGTGGAATTTGAAAATTATGAAATGACATGTAAAAGGGAAAAATAATGAATTAAATGCCACTTGGCTCAATGCACAATGACATGTAAGAGGGAATGAATGTCTTGTTGGAAGGACAAATCCACTTGGAGGGATTTTCAAACTTGGAGGAATACTCCCCTAAAGATGCCAAGTTGAAAGAAAATAGGGATTTAATAAATCCATTAAATGTATTTTCATGTGCAAGTGGCAAAAGCTAGAGGAATTGGATGATTAAGATTAAATTAATCAAGTTTTAATTACTTTAATGAGGGATTAGATGATGTGACTATTTGATTTAGATTTTTTGGTTGATTTAAATCAAAATTGAGTAGAATATGATTTTAGATTTAATTAAGGAGGGATGAGGATGTTAGATTAAATCAAATAAAGTTTAATTTATTTAATTTACTAAGATGACTTTAGAGATTTAATCAAATAAAAATGGATCAGTTAATTAAATAGAGACTAGAGGGTTAATTAAATAACTTTGACTTATTTAATTAACAAGAGAGAATGACTTAATCAAATAAATGATGATTTCTTTAATTAAGGGATGAAGGGTGATGATTTAGCTAAGAAGATGATTTAGGAAAAAACGATGTTAGTAATCAGGATCAAGTGTGATTGGTACATTTTTTGTATCAACATTTTTCCCCTCTTTGAAGCAAAGTACTTGCTACGTTGGTTCAAAGAATAAACTATCTCAATCAAAATTCAAAAAAAATATAATTTTCAAAATGCCCCAATTCTGTTCCAGTGGAAAAAACATGTTGCCATACTGCCCCCTCGAGAGATCAGACAAAAATTCAAATTTTTGGGTAATCTCATCAGAAAGAGGACAAGGTGTTAGATAGGTCCAGAAAGGCTCTGGGATGTCCAAAAATGAAATAAAATAGGAAAAAATGACCCTTGGTTCAGAAAAAAATAGGATTGAGAGACCAAAGCCCTATCTAGACGACAAAATGGGCTCAAAAATGCCTAGCTTTCTAGCCTAAATAGGTCTCGGGGGACCACTTACAATTCATTTGCACACTCAACCCTTTGAAATTTTGCATCCCTGAGCTTGGACACTTTCAACAAATGGCAAAAGTACAGCTCCCTCGACACATATCTGACCGAGTACACACACACCAAAGGCTACCTGGCACTAGACCACCGATGAATCATCCTAACCTAGCCTTATTTTTTGATTTACGTGCACATTTTTGAGCCTAGGTTTTTTTTTTGCTCAGCGATAGAATATAGAGTAGGTACATTCTTAGTTTCAGTGTCAAATGGCCTCAAAATATGTCATCATTGCGAACAACGATGTCGTAGTGTAGTTTGGAGTTTGGATTCAAACTCCAAACTAAGTCGCATATGAGAATAGTGTTGCGGTAGGCCAATTTTCAATTTAGGTTTAGGGTCGCTCTCCAAACTGTGTCATGGCAGTGGAGTTTAGGCAATTAAGGGTATTAACGACAGTTTGGAACTTTCAAACTACACTGCACCCACAAACATGCTTTCATATGCTTTTTCGGGTATGACGAGGCAGATCAGGATCACGATATTTCACAAAACTTGACGTGGTGGCTATCCTAATGTAGGAGGAGATTGAGATACTTCACTCCCGGGAGTGCAAGTTTTCTATCCTTAACAGATTGGTCGGGATGCACGAGAGACTACAGGATCACTTGGGGGTGATTGGCCTCTGGTATATAGCCTACACACCACCAGTCAGGACACATTTAGGCATGATGAGTGCACTCACTGAGTGGTGGCACAGTGAGACATTCTTCGTCCACCTTCATATAGGTGATGCCACAATCACACTAGATGACGTGTGGTGCATCCTTAGATTACCCATCCACAGAGAGCAGGTTATATATGATGTTGATGTTGGGATAGATGCCTGGTATAATGTGATGGGCCTTGACGAGATTTTTTTCTATAAGGGCTAGATTGAGCTAGAGCGGTACTAGCTCACTGTCTCTCCTTTTTAGTTGATTATTGCAGCTATTATCTCAGGTCTCATTGCACCAGATTGGTGGGGCCAATACTTTAGTCCTAGTTGGGGAATCACTTGGGAGTAGACGGTCCAATGATGGGTATGTTTTGTTTTAGGGGCCAGTTCTTCTAGCCTCCTTATACAGAGATCTTCATGAGTTTGTATACAGTGATGACAAAGCTATCGAGGCTAGTGTTACATTACTCCATATCTGGGCCTAGAAGAAAATTGTTGTGCTTCACCCAAGAGTCGTTGTTGTTGATATGGAGCCAGACGATCCAGTTGTCTAGAGATACCAGGGCAGAGTTTCATTTACACATACGGTATGGGCTGGCATTCCCCACTGGAGGAGAGTCTTGGATGAGATGTGAGACTTTATATGGAGGCCATATCTTGGATGGCCTGCTTGATACGATGATGTGTAGCAGCTCTTCTTCACTTGGCAGGAAAGATTGATGCAGGGAAGGGAACACACCATGATAGAGAGGTACCTTCAAGGCCACATTCAAAGATAGTTTGGGGAGGCCTAGGATAGGCCCGATGACTCGTACATGGCAATATTTGTGCATACTATGAGGGAGTCCTCTTGGGGTCATTATATTCTAGCCTAGGAGGCTATCAATGCATTCAAGTAGTTGGTGGCTAGGCCATGACCATATGATCAAGGTCAGGCTGATGAGGGTACTACTTAGGCCTACATGGATTGGTTCTGATCTCCTCTTCGATTGACAGTACCAGGCACACTATCTACATGGCGCAGGACCAGAGGTAGAGGAGTAGGTCAAGGTCAAGACCAGGATGGCCAAGGAGATAGAGAGAGAGATGGAGGTGGGGAGCGGGGAGGAGATGGCCCACCCCACCAGCCAGATCAAGATAGACCCCCCCAAGATTAGCAGAGGCAGGATCAGGACTAGGGGCAACAAGATCAATATGGACAAGATGGACAACCTCCATAGAGAGATCAGGGACCTCTACCGCCACCAGCACCACCACCTCCACCTGATCAAAGGGATTCCTTGATACAACAACTACAGGCATAGGTTGCAAGGTTATGGGGATAGGTGGTTTCCTTGATGGAAGAGCGAGACTAGTTGAGATAGGAGAGAGATCAAGTTGTCCAGTAGAGGTAGATAACAGAGCTTAGGGCTGCTCAGGAGATGGGCCACCATCCGCAGATTAAGAGCATGTTTTCCTCCTCCTAGAGTTTAGTTTCGTTACATGCATACAAGGAGGTGGTCAGGGAGGCCAACTACTACAGATTAGATTATCATCAAGTTATGCCTCGAGCATCCTAGGTCCTAGATTATTCTCAGTAGATATGATATAGACAACTTGGAGAGGGTGAGGGTAGCCAGTAGCCCTAGCCAATTTTTTTATCAGAGACTGGATTCTTTGTGCCCCATGGGCTTGTTTTTGATAGCCCCATGGGCCATTGTACATTATGTATTCGATACACACTTGATCCAAATTTATACCACGACAGTATATTGGATGATATGAGATGAGCTGATTTTGATCTAATGTATGGTGTCCTATTCTATTTCATGCATTTATGGATGAATTTTACATCTATATGCAACATTATAATTCTATCTTATGTGATCCAATGATTTATGGATGAATTTCCTTTTTCAGTATCTTTACTTATGCATGTTTTATGATGATGTATGGAAAATGTTATGATATGCAAATGCTTAGACTAACAAATCTATATTATGCACTTAATGGATGATGATGAGATGCAATCTTTTATTTCCAGTACTTTTTTATGTATGATATGATGATGCAAATGATTTCTAAAAGATGTATGATATGTATATGATGTGCATGATATGATTTTTATACCATGGATGTTTTATGGGATATGTGATATGAGTTTAATGATGTATATGGGATGGTTTCTTTTATAATGAATACATATGAGATGCTTAGAATAACCAATCTATATTATGCAATGATGCAGGTGATATGATAAATACTTACTATATAATATGGTATGTGTTTATTCTGTATGCTGATAGTTTGTGGTTGTAGGATGGATGCACTAGCAATAATGATTTGTGATTAACTATAATTGTACCATGTTAATGTGGAGAGAAGATAGAAGAAAACAAGAGATTCCAAAAATACATGAGATGATGATGATGATGATGATTTTCTTGCCAAGGAGTTCAGATTTTAAAAGGGCCAATTACCTTATGTTTGATAATACATATAGGCATGATGTATCAAGGTATAAAGGACCATGATGGTGTTGCACCTAGTGTGATGGAATTTGACTTGACAATTAGATAGGAGTACTCATGTTCACACCTAACATACAAAACCTTATTTACAATATAGTTCAAATTTTCTAAACATCTCAGACAATAACATAGAAAGGCATGCCTTCCTATGTGGTCAACAAGATATCTAAAGCACCCTCCCTACACCTAAACAAAGAAAGCATGACAACAGTTATATTACAAGAATATCTGACAAGCACAACAGATAAAAGGATTATGATCAATGCCCATTCCTTTCTCTCTAAATCCTTTCCTTTGGGACATCATTGAGAGGTCATCGAAATGAGCGCAATAAGATAAGTCAAAAGACAAAGATAAAGTAAACAAACAAGACAATGTTCTTCATACCGCTAGCCAAGGCTAAAATATGGTGATGCCTAACATTGATGTCCATTGTAGGAAGGATGCACCCTAGGACATGATGTTATCAAATGATTGATTTGGGACTGATTGGATGATAGGACATTGACACAAAGAGTTGACCAAATTGTTTATGTACTGACATAGACTTGAGACTTTGATGATTGAGTTTTCACTTTTGATTTGCTATACCTATTTCCGATTGTTTAACCAAAGGTTGGGGACGATGATTGATTTATTATAATTGATGCTTATTGTGGGTGAAAGTGAGATGAGACAGATGGATTTTTTCAAATATTTGGATGTTTTGTGGTTGTTTTTGGTATTTTTGAGATTTTACAAATGTTTTTTTTTGTTTCAAGTGTTCAAATGTTTTGGGGTTTTTTTGGATTTTGACTAGGAGACTAACCTAAAGACCTATCCTAGGGGCCTCAGGGGCTGATCAACCAGATTAGCCTTGCCTACATTATACACATAGAGACCATGTAGTTTGACTGACACATACTCGATTATTGATGAGATATGGACAAATAGATTGCTAGTTTATTATGACATACTCCTAAAGAACTGACTTAAGTGTCTCAAGGGATGATAATAGATCAACCTTTCCTATGTTCTAAGCTCAGAGATGACGTATTTTGACAAGATCACTTTGTTTTGACCTTTTGACTAACTTTTTGACCTATTTTTGGAGTTTGACATGTTTTGAATGTTTTGGGATCTTTTTATTTTTGATGTTTTTAGATTTTCTAATTTTGTGGACTTTAAGAACATATATGAATCTGATCTGATGAGGACATTCCCCCAATGTGATGCAATCGAATACTTCGATAAAGGCAGGACAAATGAACCTTGACAATGGGCCAAGTAGTATAAGGAGGGATCATGAACACACAACCAAGCTATGATGTGGATTCTGAACAAATGATGGATGGGGATATGGAATGTGATGGATGATGGAAGCATGCAGAACAAAGATCTTGGAGGATGGAAAGTGCTTATTTACACAAGGTGTCTATTTTCTAGGTTTTCACCAAGGTACTTGCCCAAAGCGCCACCAAACTGGTTTTCACAGAGGACAATTTTTCTCTTTACTATTTTTAATCCTTTTTATGAATTTGTTTTTGTATGTTTTTTAATTTTTTATTTTTTTGTTGTCACCAAGACACTTGTTTTCCAACATTTTTTTTATTTTTTGATTTTTTGGTTCTATACCTTGGAAGATTTTAGGCATAGAACTTTTTTAAATGGGAGTTGTTCATGGGCTCCTATAGAGGTTCCCCTTTGGGTGTTGATAATTGGTATGCCCCTACTTATATTTTGTTATGATGAAGAATTGCCCTAGCCAGTTGGCTTCAAATTTTCCTTTGTCATTTGGATTTGGGACGTTCTTCCAGTTCTCCTTTAGCACAAGTTCTCCTACCTAGAATTTTTGACTCTTGATCTTCTTGTTATAACTCCACTTGAGTCAGTTTTGATACACCTACAAGTGGTTAATGCTTCAATTTGTCATTCATCTAGTAATTCCAGCTCATTCAGCCATGATACTCAGTATTCCTCATCTGTGATGAGATTCTATAGTGATATTGTTAGTGACAAGAACTCAATCTCTATGGGTAATGTGGCTTTTGATCCGTAGACTAGGGAGAAGGGGGTGGCACCTGTTGGTGTGCAGATGCTAGTTCAATAGGCCTAGAGGGCAGGATTTAATTGCAAGTGCCAATCATGACTAGCTTCATTGACTATTTTCTTGAGGATTTTTAGAATGGTATTGTTCGTAGCCTTCACTTGGTCACTTCCTTAGGATAACATGAGGTGGAAAAGTGATGTTGGATTTTGAATTTTTCACACAGATCATGGACATCCTAATTTTTGAATCGTGTCCCATTAACTAAGATAATGGCTTGTGGGACACCATAGCAACATATTAAATAGTTTGGGATGAACTTTGATATCTAATTTCCAGTAATGTAAGTCATGGGTATGGCTTCCACCCACTTTGTGAAGTACTCGATGGTAGTAATGATAAACTTGTGACCACTGGATGAGGTGGGGGTGATTTTTCCAATGAGATCAATCCCCCACTGTGAAAAGGGTCATGGTGTGATAATGGGATGAAGCTCTTGAGTTGGTGCGTGGATGACGTCCCCATGTTGCTAACATTGTAGACACCTTCTGATATAGTCATGTGGTTCTCTTTCCATTGTAGGCCAATAATACCCCATCCTCAGCAGTTTCTTAGTCAAGGTCATACCGCTAAAATCTAAACCACATATGTCTTTATGTACCTCAGTTAAGGTGGTCAATGCCTCCTTAGTGTTTAAGCAATGTAATAGGTTTCCTTTTATACTCTTCTGGTAAAGATTTTGTCCTAGGATGAAAAATTAAGATGCTTTCTTGATAAAGGTTTTGTTAAGATTGGAGGTTATGTCAAGTGGTAGGAATTCTATTCTCAGATAAGTGTATATGTCATGGTATCACAGATCGCTAGGACCAGTAATTTCACACACAAATTCTAACTTTGGTACCTTGAATGTAGGCAAGAGAAGCTACTCTACTAGGAATTCATGCTTTGGGAGATTGCGAGGGATATCCAATAGGTATCCAATTGTTGCCATAGAATTTGTTGCTCTATTTTTTTCTCTAGGTATATACTCAAATGTGATCTCATTTAAGGATTCCTTAAGACTTTCCACTAATTTCTTGTATGCAGTTAGGTTATCATCCTTAGTTTGATGCTCATCATTCACTTAATTGATTATTATTTGTGATTCCCCATAAACCTTGAGAGCCATGATATGCCACAACACTGCTATTCTGAGTCCTATGGTTAGAGTCTCATATTCTGTGATATTGTTTGTGTAGGGAAATTCCAACTTGTAGGATCTTGGAATGTAGTCTCCCTATGGGGTGATGAAAAATAACTCAGCTCCCGATCCATGTTGTGTGTAGGAACTATCAAAATATAACTTCTAGTGGTCTGCTATGCTTGATTTGAAGATGGATTCATTGGGGAACTCTAAAATTAGTGGATTCTTTAATTACATTGGCACTTCTGCCAATTGGTTTGCAATAGCTTGTCCTTTGATGGCTTTAGGTTTCACATAATCAATGTCATATTTTTATAGGATCATGACCCACTTGGCCATCCTTCATGTGAGCACTACCTTGGAAAGTAGGTACTTGAGTGGGTCAATTTTGGAAATGATTTTGATTTTGTGTGTTAACATGTAGTGTCTGAACTTCTGTGAGGCAAACACCATTGCTAAACAAGCTTTTTCGATGAAGGAATAATTTAAATCATGCCCTACCATGGTTTGGCTAATGTAGTAGATGGCCTTCTTTATTCCATTTTCATCATGTTGAGCTAGGAGAGCACCAAGAGTTGTTGTTGCTAATATGTAGAGGATTAGAGGCTTTCTTGGGATTAGTGGCATAAGGACTGGAGGTGTGCACAAATACTCTTTGATCTTGTTGAAGGCCTAATCACATTTTTCATCCCATTTGTACACTACGGCCCTTGTGGAGTAGGTGAGAATATGTTATTGACTTGTCTGCTATCTGAGTTATGAACCAATGGATTGATTGGAGCCTGCCTTGTAGGCCTCTTAACTACATCAATGTCTTAGGTGTATCTATCTCAAGGATTTCCTTTACCTTAGCAGGATCTATTCCAATCCCTCTCATCGACACGATGTATCCTAACAGCTTCCCTAATTGTACATTGAAGACACACTTATTTGGATTAAGGCTGAGCTTGTATTCCTCAAGTCTGTCAAAGATGGCACTTAATGCTGCTATGCGGTCCCTTCTCTTTTTGGATTTTTCCAATATGTCATCGACATAATCTTCCATAGTCTTATGGATCATGTCATGAAATATTAAGGTCATGGCTCTTTGATATGTTTCTCCAACATTCTTTAGGCCAAACAACATCATGTTCCAGCAATATGTCCCCCATGGACAGGTAAAATTCATTTTATGTTAGTCTTCTTTGGCTATCATAATTTGGTTATACTCAGAGAATCCATCCATCAGTGAAAGTATCTCATGTCCTGTGGTCATATCTACAATCATATCAATGTTGGGAAGTGGCAAGACATCTTTGGGGCATGCCTTGTTCAAGTCTCTAAAATTTGTGCATATACGGATGCCACCATCGGGATTTGAAATAGGAACCATATTTCATACCCACTCTGAATAGTCAATTGGTCATATGAACCCTACATCAAGTAGCTTCTTCAATTCCGTTTTGACTAACAAGGCTATCTTGGGATGCATTTTTTTGAGTTTATGTCTGACAAGCTTTGCTTCAAGGTAAACTGCTAGGTGGTGGACCACAATCTCCAGATCAAGCCTGGGCATGTCAACATAGCTCCATGCAAAGTTGACCTTTCTCTCCTTTAAGAAAGTAGCTAGGAGCACCTTTTCTTTTGACATTAATGATTCAACATAAAATGTGATATGTAGAATTTCCTCTATTCCCAAGTTGACTAGGTTGCACTTCTCAGCTAGAACTACTGACTTTTCCTGATGTAGAGCACTAAGAGGAAGATTAAATCCTTCATCCTCAGGTGCCTTAAAGAGGTTTTCACCATTGGATACATAATTTTTTTTTACTATTTTAGGGTCAGAGAGTGCCACAGTGTGGTTTTCACTCAAAGACCTTGAGATTATTCTCAAATTTTTGCTTTTGTGACTAAATGATTCAATCATCTCCCCATAGTAAGCTTGTGTGTCCATAATGATATCAAACCCAACCTTGTGATCTCTGCATGGTACCATGATCCACAATCCCATGAATTGTGAGAGAACTTCATCATTTTTGAAAGTGTCTAGAATTGGCGGTCCTCATTGGTTGTAATTGATGAGCTCGGGGTAGACTAGGTTGATCTCATGGGTTTGATAGTCCTTGGTTTCAAAAGACATGGTACTAATCATGAGTAGGGAGGTATCTTCAAAAAGCATGGGCAATTTGACTATGGGATCTTCCTCACTACATACATCTATGACTTGATCTATGAATATAGGTATTTAACTGGTGGGTGTTGATTTCTCAGGAGGATTTTACATTTGAGGCCAAGGTTTCTTACTTGCATCTCAGGAATGATGGGTATTAAAAGACCATTGGCATTTTGTCTGATTTTTATGTTCCTATCCTAGCCCATGGTGAGCATCATTTGTAAGCCTTTATTGCTATCATCCATAGGTAGATTGGTTATCGGTCTATTGTCTTGGTACATGAGATGGGATGGGTCCTCTTCTATTATTTCTTGGTCGAGATCTCCCCAACTTATGAAGCTAGAGGAGCTTGTTGTGAAGGTTTGGGATGATGAAGCATCATTTAATTATGGTCATCCTCATGACCTAGGAGATTGTGGTAACTCTCCTACCACAAAAGCATTTTTTGGAATTATATAGTATTCACACCCATTGTTTTGGATAATGACCTTAATATTGGAGATAACAAGGATGGTGGGTGTCTCTATCATAGAAGTGGAGGCGAGAGTAGCTAGATAAATGTATGGTGTTGAGGGGCCCTCATGGTTCTTTGGCACTTGGGGGATTTTGTAATATTTTTCTTCTAGGTTATTGCAGTGAGAAAAGGGTTTGGGATCTCCATGGATAGTGACCTCTTATCCTTGGTATGTGAACTTGAAACATTTTTGGAAGGTTGATACCACTTCTTGCATCCCATGGATCTCCAGAAACCCCAGGACAATTTTATAAGGCAAATCAAGATCAAGAACCTGGCAGGTGGTTTCCATAATTGTTGGCCCTACTTGAATAGGGAGTTGGATAGTTCCTTGAGACACTCTTTCTTGATCATTGTAAGCCCTGATTGTGATGCCTTTTCATTTTTTAATGGAATCCTCTAAGATTCCCAAATTCTTTACGAGATTGAGGGAACAAATGTTTAAGCTTGCACCTCCATCCACCAAGACTCTCTTGACCTTGTTCTTATGCACTAGGACCTCCAAATGGAGTGTGAGATTGTAAGATGGTTGGGTGGGGAATTCTTTATTGGAGAATGTGAGAAGATTTGGGGTGACGATGTTTCTAACCATAGCTTGGAATTGTTTACAAGATCCATAGAGATGGTGGATGAGGCTAATCTTTCTTCAAGGATTTTCCTGTGGGTGGGGGATATCTTCAGTAACTCCATGATGGAGATCTGAGCAAGAGTTCCTTTTAGTTTGTTGAGGACATTGTAACGATGAGGGATGAATTTTGGATTGGAGGTGGATGCCCTAGGTGGTTGGGATGGTCCAGTGATGGTGAATTTTCTGCCATGTGTGGTGACTCCATAATCAGCATTGGCTCCCTTAATGTTAATGACGAGGACATATTCATCACATGTTGCAACAACATGTTCATACACATGGTTCACATTCTTGTATTCTCCTTTTCCCTTATTATTGTTTCCTTTGTTATGGTCTGGCATCATATTTGTGTATATCTTTCGGTCTTGGTTTCCTATGGTTTGCTCAACATTTATGATCTTTTCATCAACGAGGTCCTAGATTAGGTTCTTCAACCTCTTGTAACTATTAGTGGTGTGCCCCTTGATTTTTTGCAAATCAAAAAGGTGATTTTCATTGTACCACGACGATTTCACCAAGTGCTCTTGATAATTTAAATAGATGGGGATTGTGATGAGTTTTTTCCACCACTAGTATCTTCATGATGGATTCAATTGATTCCCCAAGGGTTGTGTACTTATGCTTGGGGGACTTTTTATTTTGTTGGGGTGGCCCTCTTTGATCATTCACATTGTTGATTGTTTGATTGTTTGGCCACTGAGTCACACTATTAGCTTGATGATTATTCTTATTGTTGTGTTGGGGTGTTGGTTTGTTTTGTTGAGGAGCACTAATGAAAAATTTGGTGTCAACAACACCATCATTGGTAATGTTTCTATTTTTTTCCCATGTGTGAGGTTTGTCATTGTAGTTGGTGGATGGGTGATTATTTTCTTGTTCAAGATATGTGTGTGCCCCTCCTTGTGCAGTAAGGGCTCCTTCAATGTTAAGCATCTTTGAGATCAATTGATCATATGTGGTGATCCCTTGCACCTTGAGATGAAATTCCAAGGTTCCCTCCAGATTGGAGATGATGGTGCAAACTTGTTGTTTTATGGCATGATCCATTTGCTCATATTGGCCTTGTATTTCCATCATTGTAGGAAATAATCAAATGATTCATTTTTACCTTGTTTAAGAGCTAATAGTTTCTCTAGACTGACATCTATACCGATATTGAATGCGTAATTATTTATGAATGCATCTACTATCTCTTCAAACTTTTTTATTCCAAGAGGGAGGTGAGAGAACCAATCCATGGTGTGGCCAAAAAAACTTCTAGGAAATAGCCACATCAGATATGTATCATCATACATAATTTCCATGCAATGAACTTGAAATTCCCTGATGTGATCTTCAAGGTTTCCTATCTCCTGGTATTTATCAAATTTGGGTATTTCAGATGCCTTTGGGAATGGTTTCATTGCAAGACTCCTATCAAATGGATAGGGACACAAGTTGTTGGGTATCTTTGTGGTTTTCCCTGATTGAAGATCAAGCACTTGTTGCAAGAGAAACTTTATTTGTGAATTGCTATGTCATTTTGTAGATCAAGGGGTGGGATGAAGGTGTTTTGTGGTGGTTCACTTGTTGGGGGGATAGGTGGATTGGTTGTTGTGTTGGTGGATGGTGTCTACATTCATTTTTGTGCCAAGTATGCTTGTAATTGTTGTTGTATCAACAATGCTTGTTGTTGGTCCTAATGTTGTGCTAATAATGCCTACTATTGAGCTTCTTGTTGTTGTTGCACCAACAATGCTTGTTGTTGGGATGCTAGTTGGGTTGCTTCTTTCTACTCTTGGTATGCTTGTTGTTGGGTTGTTTGTTGTTGTGCAAGGTATTATGCTTGTGCTTATGCTTGTGCTTGTGCTTGTGCTTGTTGAGCTTGGTATTGGGCTTTATCTTGCACTTTTGTCTAAGACTAATCTTGTGCAATCTATGTAGCTTATATAGATTGAGCTACTTGACTAGCTTGTTGTACTTGTTTTGCATGTTGTGCAGCTTGAGCTGCTTGAGCGGCTACTTGTGCAGCTTGTCGATTTTGGATTTGTTGAAGTGCCATTTGATAGGAATCTTGTAACACAATTCTATATTTGTTTGACATTTTTTTTTTGGTGGTGGAGGTGGTGGTGGTGGGGGGGGATTTGGTATGGTGTTTGTTGTCATGATGAGAGGCACCATTGTATTGATGATTGGGATTTGTGTAGTGGATGGTGCAATTGATATGATTGGTAATTGAGAGACCATGGTTGATGATGTGGTGGTTGCTTGTGTTATTGGGATGGTTTCCATATGTTGTTGCAATATTGATGGTAAGATGTGAGGATTCAGTATGATGTTTTGATTGATGATTGGGGGATTGTTTTGAATGAGTGGTAGAAATGGAGGTAACCCCAAACTAAGAGTTGATGTTGATGTTGGTGGCAAGGGTGGAAGTGGTGGAAAAGTGAGTGGAATAATTCCTTGGGGAAATGATGAAGATGAAGAATCAAAGATGGCCCCTAGTCCAAATAAGTCTCCTTCACCTAGCAAGGTCATAGGGAGAGAGGTTTGAGGTGTTGCATGAAATGATGATGAGGGGTCATTGGGATCATGAAAATTGAGGGGGATATATGGATGTAATGGATTTTTGGGTATGGGTTGCCCCAAGATATTGTTTGTGTCCAAATCTGGATTAATCACAAGGGGGTGTGTTTGCATTTCATTGAGAAATGCGGTCCCTTTGTTAACAATAGGTTGAGTTGGAGCAATGGATGATGCAATTTGGGGGATGGGTTGGGTGATGCTTTGGAATGGAGGTGTGGATGAGATTGGAGGCATGGATGAAATTGGAGTCATGACCCCAAGAGGTTGTTCCATAATGGTTCTCACATCGTAATTAGAAGCGGGTTCATCCCCTTTTTTTGCTAATTCAAGCATGTATTGTGAGGGATGGAGCTTCATCATAATGTTGACAATTCTATGATTCTTAGGATTTTGGACTATTTTGGTGATCTCGTCTTGTGTCATACCGAAGGAATTATGCATGATATCCTCTCCTTGAACTTCCTCTTGTGGATTTTGTGATGATGAAGGAAGATTAGTTAGGGGATTGCTTGATCCAATGAGATTCATTTTAGAATTAATTTTCCTTAAGTCACTTAAAGTTGATGTTTCTTTGTTGGTCTCCATGTTCTTCTTGTGTTGTGATCTTATTTGAACCATAAAATGAGGCTCAAAAGAGAAGATCTAGGATGATTTAGGATCAAAGGTGTGATGGTGAAATGTATGAAAGTTGGATGATATGGATGATTAAACTCTTAGAAGATCTTGAGGGGAATGCTAGACTTTTGGGACCTTTTGGATACTGTTGTTTTCAGATTCTTGGATTCTTGGACTTTGACCTTGTTTTGGTTTTGGTTTTCTTTGGATAAAAAAAAAAAATATCCCAAGATGTTGGATGTTATCTATGGGATAGACTTGTTTACAAGATGATAATTTGACTAACTGTAGGAAGAAGGATGCATCTACCCACACTTAACCAAACAAGATGATTTGATGATAATTTAACTAAGGATATGGAGAAGGATACATCTACACAGACTTAGTCCAAAAATATGTGTTGATCTTTTGATTCAAGGATTTTGATTCATGGATTTTCCAAAAAGTCTAACATAAAGGATGGTTTCAAGGTTTTCAGGAGTTGTTGGTGAGATGATTTTGGCTCGATGTTTGAAAGGTGGATGAGGTTTGACTTTGATCCTATGTGTACCTAAAACGAATCTTATTTACAAGACATTAGTTTTGAAAAACATACTTTACTCTAAACAAGATGCTCAAATTCCCCCTTTCTAGTTCCAATTGTAGAACCCCAATCCTAGACCTGCACAAACACAAGAAACAAACACACCATTAGATCAATATGCAAGTGAGAATACAAATTCCCCATGAAATCCATTTAAATTACAAACAAGAAATGAGATGAAGAACATAAGAAAACATAAACAAAATCTATCAAATCTTATTCAATGTATTAAAGCTAACTCTTGATCCCATGGGGGAATTGGTGCCAGTTTGATATGAAAATTGGCCCTTTCCCAACTCCTATGCAAGCTTTTTGTTGATTTGATGAAGATGTGATCCACTTGATGGTTGATTCAATTGAGATCCATGAAGAAATATGAAATAACCTAGCTATAAAATTAATAAAATGAATGAAAATGGATATACTTGAGGATGAAATTGAGTATAGTAGACTTGCTCAAATTGTGGATGATCTAGTCATATGAATGGGAGAGAAATATGCCCACTCGCTCCTTGTTGGATCCTCATCTCCTGAATCACCACTCTCGCTCATGGAATACTCCTTGTCCTCCTCTATTATGGTCGTCATAGTCAGGATCTACATCCTCATCATACTCCTCATCTAAGAAATCTGTAAATATGTTTCCATCCCTATAGCATTTCTCCTCATCCTTGTCCTCTACCTCATCTCCCTCATCTGGGAGTGGTCTTGGATCACCTATTAGCTCCTCTAGTGGAAACATGGGAGTTGGCCATGATACTATCCGCCAGTCTTCATAGTTCTTTGTGGTACCAATGTCATCTGCATCAAAGATCAAATGAATATTGTGATTTGAGTACCCCAAGTCACTGTGGACAACACCCTATATAGTGAACCATACTAAATCACTAGGTCTTTGAGAATTCCACACAAATATTTTGAAGAAGGGTCATGCCCTAGGTGCTATCTACATCTGCCCAAAATGTCACATGACCTAATCATAGTAAAAATGACAGACTACATAATCGTGTCTTCCAATCAAAAACTTGTCAAGTTGTAATCTCCTCATCTGCCAAGTGTGATCTAGCCATTGAAGCACAAGTTGATAAGGTCTCCAAAGGATCTTGTCCTCCTCTAGTTAGTCAAATCACTCTCTCTAGAAGTGTAAATCACCATACTTCCAAAACCATCATAGAGGATAGTTGAAGGCCCAAGGATATCACAAGGCTATTAGACACAGGAAGCCAATAGGTATAGAACAAGTGATAAGCTCAAGGTACCAAATGTGTAGAAGTGTATAGTTTACCATACTATCCACCTCCTGAAAGACAAACCTTCCAAGATCATAATATAATTGAACTAGGATTCAATACCCCTAGGCGTATGTTTTGTAGTACTCTACCATCCCTCGTATTGGGTGTACTAGTCCTCCCTCTAGGTGTGGTCCCTAGTCATCTGGGATGAGTCCTAGTGCAACTATAAGCATCATAATCCATCTAACTAGTGTGGCTCGTGAATATAGTATCATTTCTAGATCAATTTGTTCCCTCACTCTCTCACCATGTATTGGTCTGCAAAAGAAATACTACATGTCATCCTTCATCCCACAAAATGATCACTCCACTCGGAAATGTACTCACTCACCCCAAATGGAAACTTAGAGTATGTGGTGTACATCCTCCAACATGATACACATCTCTCTAGTTAGTAGATGGATTGTACAAGTATCAAGATCCCAATTCTCTACTAGCACCATTAGCATAACATCATGGTACCTCATGGGGGGCATGATGTATACCCAGTATAATCCTACAATCTGCATTAGTTCTGTGTCCTCCACTAAAAGAGTGGGGGTTAAATCTCTAAGAAGATTGATTTGCCTACCACCCAAACACTGGTGTGAATGGGTGGGAACCTAACAAAAAATAAAAATATTTCTTATAAGCAATCTAAACTATTCAATTTTTACATTGATCAACAATCATAAAAGTGTATGAAAGTTGTTCTAGCATGCTTTACTCGAGGCCCTAGACACTTTAGAACCCTTTTGGGATGCTTCATGAAGAAATGGGACACTTTACAAACAATTGGGACACTTCACGAACAAAAGGGACACTTTGTGAAATAGGGGGACACTTTGCAAAGAAAGGGGACACTTTACGAACTTTTCTTCCTAGGCCCTAGATTAATCTAGAAATGCATAAAATTCATAATATCACTTGTAAGTATAGAACCCCAATTCTAGATCTGCATAAACACAAGAAACAAACACACTAGTAATCAATATGCAAGTGAGAATCAAGATTCCCCATGAAATCCATTTAAATTGCAAAGAACAAGAAATGAGATGAAGAACATAAGCAAACATAAACAAAATCTACCAAATATTATTCAATGTAAAGAAATCCCTTGATCCCATGGGGGAATTTGTGCCAATTTGATGTGAAAATTGGCCCTTTCCCAATTCCTATGCATGATTTGTGTTGATTTTATGAAGATGTGATCCACTTGATGGTTGATTCAATTGAGCTCCATGAACAAATCTCCAATAACCTAGCCATAAACTTAATAAAATGGATGCAAATGGATATGATTGACGATGAAATTGAGTATAGTAGACTTGCTCAAATTGTGGATGATCGAAATGAGAAGAGAAGCCTCTTATTTATAGAAATGAAAGATGAAGGAATGATCAAAATGGAGCAATGTGGGATCATTCAACATCCAATGGGAAAGTTCCACTTGTCAAGATGTGAATTGAGGAAGCTTGAGCACATTTTGATGAATGTGCACAATAAATGAAATTAGGTGGAATTTGAAAATTATGAAATGACATGTAAGAGGGAAAAAGAATGAATTAAATGCCACTTGGATCAATGCACAAGGACATGTAAGAGGGAATGAATGTCTTGTTGGAAGGACAAATCCACTTGGAGGAATAATCCTCTAAAGATGTCAAGTTGAAAGAAAATAGGGATTTAATAAATCCATTAAATGTATTTTCATGTGCAAGTGGAAAAAGCTAGAGGAATAGGATGATTAGGATTAAATTAATGAGGGATTAGATGATCTGAATATTTTATTTAGATTTTTGGGTTGATTTAAATCAAAGCTGAGAAGAATATGATTTTAGATTTAATTAAATCAGGATTTGATTTATTTAATTAAAGAGGGATGATGATGTTAGATTAAATAAAATAAGGTTTAATTTATTTAATTTACTAAGATGGCTTTAGAGATTTAATCAAATAAAAATGGATTATTTAATTAAATAGAGACTAGAGGATTAATTAAATAACTTTGACTTATTTAATTAACAAGAGTGAATGACTTAATCAAATAAATGATTATTTGTTTAATTAAGGGATGAAGGGTGGTGATTTAGCTAAGAAGATGATTTAGGATGAAATGATGTTAGTAATCAGGATGAAGTGTGATTGGTACATTTTCTGTGTCTACAGTAAGGACAAAGGAAAGATAGAAGAATCAACTCACCTCATGATGATGCTCACCATGTGTCATCGGGTCCCATAGCATGTCTAGTCTCATAGGTCTCTAATCTCATCTGCTACACATTTTTCACTCCTCTTCCATCACTCTCAAGCTACAAAAAGGTAAATAATTGGAACATAGATTTTCGGCACCTACTTGCTTTCTATCACTCCTAGGGTTTTTCACCTAGAAGGAGAAATGTGGGCCAAAAACATTTATGTTCTCATTAGAAGAAATGGAAAGAGGGGTGTGAAAAATGTGTGTCGATGTGCTATAAAATTAATGAAAATGCAGATTAAGGAATGTATTCTAACCTAATGCAAAATTGTTGGAAAACATAATGTGTATTCAAACTCTTTCACTAAGAATGTAAACAAACTGTAACAAGAAACAACCCAATTAAAGATATGAACTTGGAAGCTAGAAGAGGCTAGAATAAGGCTTTGAATACTTATAGAAGACACCAGAAATTATCACTAGGACTACTTCACCATGCATGGCGAATGAGTCATGTTTTTGCCAGAAAGTGTCTGAACTAGTTTCAAGAAATTGGGTATCCAAATCAACATAAATCACTATTCAAGCCTAGAAATGGGACTGATTCACCATCAATGGTGAATGAGTCCTCTTCTAGAAAACAAATGATTTTGGATAGGATTATGTGGCTTAGGATCTACAATTATATTTTTGAAGATTCCTTGGATCTGAATCTACAAAACTCAACCTATAGACTCTCTCTAAGCTTTAAATAGGGTTTGACACACTTTGAATGAATTTTATGAGATATGTACACCTTTTCTAACCTTTCTATTTGATAAATATCCATACACAAACACATCCAAAGGGGAAAAAGTGTTGAGGGTTAGGATATAGGGGTTTTCCTTGGTCAAACCCCTTTAGGCAATTAAACCAAAGTGATGAAATATAGTAATGAAACATGAAAAAATGGAGATGATTACCTTGTCATGATGATTTTATCTTGAAATTATACATCAATGGAGAAAGATTCAACCCTTAAATGTTCTTAGAAGCTTTCTTGATGAATTGCAATGTAAAAAACCTAAGTTACTTGACTTGAAATAAAAGATTGATGGATGAATAATGAAGAATGAATGTGAATTAAGTTAATGGATTTAGAAATGAGCTTAGAGAGGTGATTTTATAGGAAATTCACCTATTTTACCCATTAATACCTCATCACAAGTCGACATGAAGCAAAATTAAACTCAAATTTCACTTTTTTTCTCGCTCAAAGGTCAAAATGGGACCAAATGGAACTCATTCGCCATACATGGAGAATGGGTCCCACCTAGATGGGACTGATTTTCCATGCATGGCAAATGGGTCCCATAGGGGCTATTTTGACAACTCAGATGCCAAGGAATAAGGAAATAAGGTCTAAAATACAATCTTGTCAGGTGTTTGATCAATATGAGCCTCATGATGCAAAATATGGGTTAAGAGGGGCCCATTGGTGATGATGTGAATATCAAATATGGCTTGGGACACAAAATTCAATGTGAAAGTGTAATTAAATACACTTTACAACACTAAAATGAGGTCCACATAGCTTAGGAATGCACAAGAACCAATGTGAATGTGAAAGACACATTACAACAATAGTTTATCATTAATTTTAAGTTAAGAACCTTCTAGATTGATTTAATGATGTTATTAAACATATTTTATAATTTTAAATTAGGGAGAAATAGGTTCATTAGGTCTAGAAAAGTGTGAAATTCCTTTACAAGACTTTACAACAACTTTACAAGACATCGTTAAAAGCATGTTATTCAGTTTGCAAGGGTCCAAGACCTAGTGTGGATGCATAAAATGCCTCACAACACTAGATTAAGACCTTATTAAGTCCAATTTATCATGAATTGATCCCATTTCAAGGAAAGGGTCATTTTTTCTATAGCACATTTAGGCCCCACTTTAATGAGAGGATGAACTTGCTTCAAACTCACACTAAAGTAGGCATTCAAGAGAGATCCTTATGCATGGATGTAGATCACAAAGAATGAAAAAGATCAAAGGAGGTTTCCAAGCCCCTAGGATCGAAGATCCTAAATTAAGCTATCAAGATACAAAATCATGCAATGACAAAATAGAGAAAGTTGAAAAGGTGTATCAAGCTCCGATCATCTATCCAACTAGTTGTGGATTGGATCTAGGTTGATTGTTTGAAAAAGAGAATGTGTAATCACTCTATGGCCACATAACTTTAGGCTATCTGCAGGGTGAGAAGGCCCAACTATACTCACTCTCGGGTCACAAAACTAGTTGTTCGCGGGGTGAAAAATCCCAACTGTACTCACTCTAGGGCCATGGAACTAGTTTTCCATGGGGTGAGAGATCCCAACAAGGTAAGATACATACACTAGTTGGTATGCACTCACAAACACAAAGGTGGCTATGGGGAAAAGTCATGCCACTAGGTGGGCTTCCCACTCAACCATATTAAAGTTACACATGCTGATAACTTTAACGAGGTGCAACAAAGAAAAAATGCTGATGAAAAAAAAGGAAAGTACCACAGTCATGCAAGTTGCGTTAAATGCAAGGTGGAAAAAAGGTGCAAAATGTAAAAATGCAAAAAATTAAAATGTAAAGTGTAAAATGGAAAGGATGTTCAAAGGAGTCTTGTTAAGTTTATGCAAGGTCAGTCACTTAGGGAACATTGTGTCTAATGTCTCCAAGAGAGGACCATTTAAGGAATAGAATTTTCACAACTTAGGGGATGCAGTGTGTCGCATCAAGCCACCAAAAGGAATGGAATATGCTTAGATAGATCACACTTATGAAGGAAATCATACCCAATGTCATCCACAAAGTGAAGAATGCATCACATAAATGAAAAGAATACACTAGGAACCAAGAATGCAAATGAATTATGGTATTGTATGTCGCCCACTAAAGGAATTGCTAACACCATTACTATGAGAAATTGCTTTAAAGTAGAAGAAAATATGAGAGCTTATTCAAAAATCCCTATGCCAAGTCATATGTTTTCAATAAGTTGTGTCGTGAAGAAAGAGAGTATGTCACAAGTGAGTCAATCTTAAGACATGTCGTCCACATCCCAAGCTTGCTCTTATATGTTCATGAAAGGTTAATGAATAGTCAAAAGAGACAATGAAAAGTTACATGCAAGGGATAAGGTTATCTAACCCTTTGCCCCCACTTAGTGTAGGACAAGGGTGATCGTAAAGTGGATGATGGTATGCTGCCCCTTGCAAGGGATGTGAAACATGTAATAGAGAGAATGCTATTATCCTACAACTATTACATGGAAAGGAGTAGCAACTAATGTTATTTATGTATTGATTTAGGATGTAACAAGGTTAAAGGTTTCTTAGAAAGATGGTTGGTGATAGCATGGATGTTGAATGAACGTTTGTCGAATGGCTGATTTTGATGAAAGGAAAACCATGAAGACTAGGATTTGGAAGAATGAGGTTGGATGTATCATGAGCTTATGGGTTGTGTAATGGTGGGAAAAGTGTGATAGGATTCTTAGGTGTTTCCAAAATAGCTTCAGCACACATAGGGGGATGATTAATGGTTGTATTGTGAATAGTGGTGATATGATAGGAAGGATTTAACTGGTTGTCTATGTGCGCTAAGGTATCATGCTTATGTGCCATAAGATTGACCCTAGGAGGAGAAGTAATATGTTCACTACATGTCATAATTGGAGTAGGCAAGATAGCTTCATTGCTCATAGGAGAGGTATCAATAGAAGGATGACTAGGAGTTTTATGGTTACTAAAGATTGGACTTTTGTGTTCAAAAAGAGCTTCCCAAATGGGAGAGACATCAGGGAATGAAGAAATAAGTGTATTAGGAGTTTCAACAATGATATCTTCTAACACTAAACTATCTTCTTCCTGGATGGAGAAGATATTAGGAGAAGAAAATGGTTGATATTCTTCTATACTTACATCCTCATGTCATATAATGTCTTCTTGAGTAGGTGAGGTAGGATTTTCATAGCTATCAATCATATCCTTCACACAAATGTGTTTTTCATGATCATTCACAATTGTAGCATTTTCACCATTAGGGGAGGTGTTGAGAGATGAATGAGGACTCAGTAAGGTAGGGGAAATGATTTCTTTGTGTGTCATAATGTTTTGGAAACTAGTAGGAGAAGGAAGACAAGCAAGACTTTCATGATCTTCAATGATTGTGTCTTCTTTCATTAAGATACCTTCATCACCAATGAGAGATATCAAGAGAAGAACAATAATGATTATCATGACTATAAATGCCTGTATCCTTGTGGGGAAAAGCTTTAGTGGATGATTTAGAAGAGAGGAAGTCACCTATGGCTTCATCTAACATTTTCAATTCATCACTACTAAAGGCATTAGATGTTATGTGTGTTGTAATTGGTTCTTTGATGTTTGTGTTTTTTGTATTTTCATTTGATAATATTTGCTCAATGTAATATGATCTAAAAGGACTACGAACTAATGTTGAAAATGAAACTTGCAAAATTTTAAGTTCCATGAATGTAAATGATGCCTATGTCTAATAAAATGCAATATAAAGTCATAGGATGAAATGTAACTTTTCAAATTGCAAAAAAAGTAATTGACTGATGACACTATGCAATAATCTAAAAATGAAATGTTGCAAATGCAAAATTTGAATTTGAACAATGCATGAAATGAGCTAATTTATGCTAAATATCATGAAATGAATGCTACAAAAAATCAACCAACTAATATAGGTAGGTTAAGAGATCAAACAAAAGCTTAAAAATAGATTTTTGAGTTTTGGAAAATGTTGTTTAAGAGGTTAGAAGGGACTGATTTGCCCAGGGTGGCGAGTGAGTCCCAGTATGGATTTTTTTCAAATTTTCAAAAAAAATGTAATGGATTATGATGTGTTATGAGTGCTATGATGCAGTCCTAAATGAAAAATATAGAATTTCAGAGTGTTTCAAGGATGAAAGATGTAAAAATGCAACCTATTATGCACTTTTATCCATGCAAAAATAAAATCCTAGAATGCAAGCTAACTAATGCAAAATGCAATGAAATAAAATATAGGATTATTAATGGACTCCAAAATCAGAAAATAAGGGATTCAAATAGTAGGTTCACTAAAATGGGACATAGATTTTTGGTACCTACTTGCTTTCTATCACTCTTAGGGTTTTTCACCTAGAAGGAGAAATGTGGGCCAACAATGCTTATTATCTCACTAGAAGAAATGGAAAGAGGAGTGTGAAGTATGGTGTGGATGTGTTTAAATGCTATAAAATTAATGAAAATGAAGATTAAGGAATGTATTCTAACCTAATGCAATTTTTTTGGAAAACACAATGTGTATCCAAACTATTTGACTAAGAATGCAAACAAACTATAACATGAAATAACCCAATTGAAGATATGAACCTGGAAGCTGGAAGAGACTGGAATGAGGCTCTTAATACTTGTAGAAGACACTAGAAATGTTCACTGGGATTGATTCACCATGCATGGTGAATGAGTCTTATTTTTACCAAAAAGTGTCAGAACCAGTTTCTGGAAATTGGGTATCCAAATCAATAGAAATCACATTTCAAGCCTAGAAATGGGATTGATTCACCATCAATGGTGAATGAGTCATCTTCTGGAATATAGAGAATTCTAGAAAGGATTTTGTGGCTTAGGATCTGCAATTTTGTTTCTAAAGATTCCTCAGATTTGAATATGCAAAACTCAACCTATAGACTCTCTCCAAGCTTGAAATAGGGCTTGAGACACTTTGGGTGAATTTTATGAGATATGTACACCTTTTATCACCTTTCCATTTGATAAATCTGCATACACAAACACATGCAAAAGGTAAAAAGTGTTGAGGGTTAGGATATAGGGGTTTTCCTTGGTCAAACCCCTTTAGGTAATTAAACCAAAGTGATGAAATAAATAAATGAAACATGAAAAAATGGATATGATTACATTTTCATGATGATTTTATCTTAAAATTATATAGCAATGGATGGAGATTTATCCCTTTAATGTCCTTAGAAGCTTTCTTGATGAGTTGAAATGTAAAAACCCTAAGTTGCTTGACTTGAAATGAAAGATTGATTGATGAATAATGAAGAATGAGTGTGAATTAAGTTAATGGATGTAAAAATGAGTTTATAGAGATGATTTTATACGAAATTCACCTATTTTACCTTTTAATACCTCATCATAGGCCAACAAAAACAAAATTAAACTCAAATTTTACTTTTTTCCCACTCAAAGGTCAAAATGGGGCCAAATGGGACTCATTCACCATACATGGTGAATGGGTCCCACCTAGATGGGACTGATTCACCATGCATGGTGAATTGGTCCCACAAGGGCTATTTTGACAGCTTAGATTCTAAGGAATAAGGAAATAAAGTCTAATTTGCAACCTTGTCAGGTGTTTGATCAATTTGAGCCTTGAGATGTACAATATGGGTTAAGAGGGGCCTATTAGTGATGATGTGAATGTAAAATAGGATTTGGGACACAAAATTCAATGTGAAAGTGTAATTAAATACACTTTATAACACTAAAATGAGGTCCACATAGCCTAGGAATGTACAAGAACCAATGTGAATGTGCAAGACACATTACAACACGAGTTTATCATTAATTTTAAGTTAAGAACCTTCTAGATTGATCTAATTATGTTATTAAACATATTTTATAATGTTTAATTAGGGAGAAATAGGTTCATTAGGTCTAGAAAAGCGTGAAATTCATTTACAAGAATTTACAACACCTTTACAAGACATCATTAAAAGCATGTTATTAGGTTTGCAAGGGTCCAAGACCTAGTGTGGATGCATAAAATTGCTCACAACACTAAATTCAGACCTTATTAAGTCCAATTTATCATGAATGTATCCCATGTCAAGCAAAGGGTCCTTTTTTCTATGGCACAATAATAAAGTTACAATTTACTTTAATTTTTTCTCTTATGTAAGTTAAACCTAGAGTGTTTACTACATTAGGATTAAAAAGTGCATCTCAATCAAATAAGTATAATGGGTGCTAGAGAGCTCCATTTCCAATGTCATTTGTTGTGTTGGAATCATCATTCTACTCCTGATATCATTAACTATCTATCATTATGTGGCATGGTACTTGGAAATTACCTATGATATAACTTATCTCATTCGATGTGGCTAGATTGCTACCTTGATTCCACCTATGTAAAGAAAGAAAAATCAAGAGGGGGCATACATCTACCCTTGAAGTTGATTTCTAGAAGAAGTTAGATAAAAGGATTTTCAGACAACTAATGAATTCGAGTTGTAGGATGTAGTTCCTAACATTGTGGTTTTGCAGATGAGTACACTGGGGGCTTCATTCTACCATATTGTGAATAAGTATCCTTTTATAAAGTGTACTATTTAGATTCCTTTAGCTAACATATGCACATAGAGTCATATGGGTACTAAAGTGGGGGCTAAATGCGACCACCAAAATTTTACTCCCTTCTTGGAGAAAGTATAATACTTGGTCTAATTTGGACCTATCTTTTGTACCCTTGCATTAATTATCCTGTAAATCATCATTTATAGGCCACTAGGACCCATTATTTCAAATCTCGAGCCTCATTTCACCTAAAAATCCTATAAAATCATTCAAAACACCAAAAAATCCAAAAACCCACCTCAAAAAGCTAAGGTGGGATTCATTCACCACCTTGGGCGAATGAGTCCCCTTAGGTGGGACCCATTCACCAAGTGTGGCAAATGAGTCCCATTTGCGGTCTTTTTCAAATTTGACTTGTAAATCATCAATTTTATTCAAGTTTTTGGTGGGTGTCGTCCTTTGAGATCTAAATAACGATCAATTAGGTTTTGATTCCTATAAAAGCAAGTTTCTAAGTCATTTTAATCATATCTAATCACTTTGAGTGCGCATTTTCAAGCACTAAGCATCAAGAATCTTCAAGAAAAACTTTCACAAGAGCATTCTCATTTCAAGAACAAGTAGAGTTTAAGCATTGGAGCAGATCAAATCATTTTTTTTGGTTTTCAAGATCACTTTCAATCAAGATATATTATTTTCAAGGGTTTATCATGGATACCTATGGTGAATCATGATGGATTCTAGGTTGGGGAGACACAACTAGCCATCAAGCCAAGCCTAAAGACTTATTTCCTAAGTGATTCCATCTTCCATTATCACTCTATATTCAACCTGAGGAAGGTACATGCATCATTAGAGATCATTTGGGATGATTAGCGATCATCACAAGTGAGTCCTTCATCTCTAAATTTCCATCATTGCATCATATTTGTGCACATTATCTGAATAGGATCACATCATGTTTCAGATTTCCTAGTCTTGGAAACACTTAAGGCTAGGGTTGTCATGTACATTTCTTTATTCTTATCAATGTTTAATTACCAAACTAGGGGTTTGACCAAGGAAAAAACCCCATTAGAAAATAAAGTTGAATTATGTTTTGCAGGTGCCTTTCCTAGGTTTGGGTATGGAACTCAGATTGGAAGGAAAGGGAAAGTGTTGAAGTACAGATCATAGCTTTCAAATTTTGGAAAAGTGGAATGGGACTAATTCACCAAGAGTGGTGAATGAGTCCCACTATAGTTGTTTTCTAGATCTATTTCCAGATTCCAATACCCTTTTTCTCAAAATTGACTCCCATGCAAAAACCCTGATCTAGGACTGATTCGCCCAAGTTTGTGAATGAGTCCCAGTTGGTCATAAAGTCAACATTTCTAGAATTTCAAAGTTATTTGCAGTCACTTCAAGGTTCCCAGTGTATGGTAGAAAAAAGTATTTCTTGATTGATTTGGGAATGATTGATAATAAATTGGACTTAATGAGGCCTTGATTCGGTGTCGTGAGGTGTTTTACACATCCACACTAGGTCTTGGACCCTTGCAAATTGAATAAAATGCACTTATCAATGTCTTGTAAAGGTGTTGTAAAGTGTTGTAAAATACTTTCATAGCTCTCTAAACTTAATGAACCCATGTAAAATATATTGAATTGCATTTTTACATCAATCTAGAAGTCTTGTAAGCTAAACTTAATTTTAATATAGTGTTGTAATGTGCCTTACACATTCAGATTGGATGTTGTGCCTTTCTAGGCTATGTGGATCTCATTTTAATGTAGTAAAATGTATTTAATCACACTTTCAAATTGAATTTTGTGTCCCAAGCCCTAATTTTCCTTTACATCATCATTAATAGGCCCCTATTACCCCATATTGTGCATCTCGAGGCATAATTTGATCAAATACCTGATGAAATCAACATAAGAATTGAAATTCTCATTCCCAAACATTCCAGCTATCAAAAGGACCCCTCTGTGACTAATTCACCCATCTGGGTGAATGAGTCCCTGCTAGGTGGGACTGATTCGCCCAAGGTGGTGAATTAATCCCATGTGGCTCATTTTTGAGCTTTGAGTGGGAAAGTTTTTATTTTAAGTTTTATTTTTCTCCATGTTAGCATTAGGGATCCAATTAATGGGAAAATAAGATTAATTGCCTATAAATATAAGTCTTTAAACCCTAATTTACATCTCTTAACTCATCCACAACTCATTCATCACTTGTTTTCCACTTCAAGTCAAGCAAGCTAGGGTTTTAAAATTCCAAGTCATTCAAGATAACATTTTTTAGACATTCAAGGGAAAATTCTTCATATTGTTGCAGCAATCCAAGATTTATCATCATGGCAAGGTTTACTAATCCCTTTATTCCATGTTCATGTTTCATCTTATCTCTTCATTTGGTTTAATTACCTAAAAGGGGTTTGACCAAGGCAAACCCCCATGCCTTAACATCCAACATTTCTCTTTTTCTTGTGTGTTTGCAGATTTAGGAATCTTTAAGGTTTGGAAATCATTAAGAATCAAATTGAAAAGTTTTTCAAGACATATCTTTGTTGACCAAGTTAAAATATCAACAAAAGGTCATCTTTAGTGTTGAAAATTAGACTTTCAGAGGTAGACACCTGTTAGGAACCGAAGTGCAGACTCAAGACTCTTGTTTCCACTTTGGAATATTCAAAAATTCAAAAGTGGAAAAAATCACCATTAGTGGCAAATGAGTCCCACTGCTAGGCCTAATTTTAGTTTTTTGCAATTTTGGATACCCATTTGTCCAAAATAGGATCTAGAACAATTTCCCAAATCTAGGACTAATTCGCCCAGAATGGCGAATGAGTCCTAGTAGGCCAAAATTTTACCATCAACAACATTTCAAAAGTCATTTCTAGTCTCCAACAAGTTCTTAGGTGCAAAAACTTAGTTTCATTCATTTTTGTTATAGTTTACTTTCATTTCTAAGTCATTTAGCATATGTTTGCATACACCACTGTGTTTTCAAAAATCTTGCATTTCTTTAGTCTTCATTCAGTAATTGATCTATTTTATTAGTTCTTTCCATTTAGGACATTACATATCGAAACATTCCATTCATATATCCATTATACTTGCATTAATTTGAGTGAACCACCTAGGTTTTTGGCCTATCTCTCTCCTTTTAGGTGAAAAACCCTAAGAGTGCAAGAGAAGTACATAGACTCAAAAATATATGGTTAATTTTGGTGAACCCAACATTAGAATACATTTTATTTTCTGATTTGGAGTCCTTCATCATACATATAGCTTGCATTGACCTCACATTTGGGTTTGCATGGATTAATTTGCATGCTAGGTTTCAAATTTTGCATTCACGAAAAGTGCATTTAGGTTTCATTTTTGGCATCTAAAATCATTAAAATTTTCTAAAATTTTTCATTCTCATCTTAGGTCTGCATCTTACAACTTACAAAACATCAACATCATGTAGAAATTTGTGAAAATTTTGACAAACATCCCTATTGGGACTCATTCGCCACCTTGGGTGAATCAGTGGCTTTGATTTCATAAATAATGGATTAGAAAAATAAAAAATTCCCTCTTATGAGTTCAACTTCTATGAAAACAATGAGGTGTTTAAGAAACATGATCAAACCATTGACATAATCCTTAATATTACATTGCCCATAGGTAAGAATTATAGTGTACAAAATCATAACAATCATACTTGTTCTTCTCCCAATGCCTCTCCTATTAGTGATGAAGGTATCTTCGTGAAGGAAGATACAAGCATTGAGGGTCTTCATTGTCCATCTACTCATTTCCCTTTGGAAAATGTTAGACAACAAGAACATGAGATCATAGACACATTTCCAAACATCACCTTACCTAGTCTCCATAACAATGACCATCAACATTGTCCTTCTCCTAATTGCAAATATTCATAGGATAGTGTTAGAAGATATCCCTATTAAGATTCATGAAACCCTCGATCCTCCCTTCCCTACTACTCCTACGGTTTGGGATAATCTATTTGAAAACCATAGTGGTCCTTCTCTTAATGCCTCCCCCACTTGTGATAAAGCTACTTTACACACTTTAACCTCAGATGAACATCTTACAAAATCCCCTAGTAGGGTAGATAATATGGAACATGAGAATGAGACCCTAGGGAAATGTGGCAATAAAATAGAGTCTTCCCCTCATTTCCTCACTATTGATAAACACAAAAATTCAACCATTGATCATTACCCTACTTGCAATGAAGTCATTTTAGAAGAACCAATCCATGAATGTCAAGCACATTTCATTTGTAGTTCTCCTAAAAAATCTTCTTCTAGGGAGAATATCTTGGTGCTAGAGATACATCAAACCAAGACCAATGAGGTTATGAATGTGCAATTTTCCATTAGATCCCCCTCAATCAATGGACCTCATACATACCCCATGGGACATCTTAACAACCCTCTAATTCTCTACCCACCTTCACACAAACAATAAACAAAAACTAAACATGAACTTGTCCTTTACCCTCTTAATAATAATGTTTCACAACAACTAAGTCATAATACCATTACTCATGTAAAACACTCGTAACAATCTACAACCACCACAACCAACCTCGACACCCTTACCTTTTCCTAATCCTATCCTACCTAACCGTTTCTTGCCAGGTGAAAAGGATTATGATCTTGTCGAACAACTTATGAATAATCCTACTAAGATATCATTGGGGACCTTATTCAAGCCTCCCCTCAGTATCACAATATGACCCAAATATCCTTACAAAAAGTTCCCATCTCTTCTAATGCTTAACCAAATGACGTATTAGCCATCATTCAAGGAATAAATAATAACATTATTTTCCACCAAAGTGAACTCCCCTCTTTGGGCATGCAAAAACAAAATGATCCTTTACTGATCATAGCACAATAGAAATGAAAAGGGATAAAGAGAACTCTTGTAGATACCAACTCTACCCTTAATGTGTGTAGTGTGATCCTTCTATATAGGCTTGGCATTGATCTATGGAACATTCAACTTGATTCTTTATCTATTAAGGGATTTGACAATGTCAAAAAGCAACCACTCAAGGTAATCATTATACCTCTTATAGTTGGAGTGGCCGCATTGAATATTCCAATCCATGTTATGCCTCATAAACTTTCATGTGATCTTCTCTTAGGTAGACTATGGATTCATGAAATGCATGAGGTGCCCTATACTCTTCATCATAAAATGAAATACATCTACAACAACATAGTCCACACTCTTGATGTTGATCTTGAGCCTTATAGTGTCTTACAACTTGAGAAAAAAAAAGAAAATCCCTTAAACACATCAAGATCAACTACACATGTGGAAGGTATTCAACAAAAAGGAAAACAACATAGTGAACAAGTTACAAAGCTATTGGGTATGTGCAGGATCATCATGGAAAAAATAGGCCCTTAAGTGGCAAAAAATTTAGAAAAATCAGAGTTCGGCAACTTGACATAAAAAATTGAATAAGTTATTTATATTATTTCAAAAATATGTAAGAATAGAAGTTGTAGAAAATTGAATGTAGTTTTTAAAATACTAGGTTTATTTTCTTTTAAAAAAAGCTATTTGGTGAAAATTTGAAATTTCAATGTAGTAGTACTTAAATTTCAAGGAAAAAATAAGTAGGTGTATGTCTGACCACCCTAGCCACAATAAAATGATAATATTTTTAATAAGATTTTAGATATACATAGAGGAATCATGTCCTGATGTGATGCATATTTTTGTAATTTTTTTCCAAGTAAATAATTAATTATGGTTTTTTATTACAACTTTTTAAAAATATAAAAAATTGTATGTTTGACCACCTTAATTTGGTCAAAAATTCATTAAATTCAATATTTTATTTTTTAATCCTATAGTATGTGAAGCGTAGAATGTGACACATGTTTTGGATTCAAAAATTGTGATACCATTTGAAACCTATAGATGTTTTTCAATCAACCTATCAATCAGGACTTTAGTCATAATTCAATAGAAAATGAATAATAATTATTTATTAAATTCAAAGTAAATCATATTTTATATTGGTGGAAAGATGATAATTTCCTTTAGAAACCCTTTTCATTTCATCAATTTTGGGTTAAAAAAAGGTCGTCTGCCACATACCCTACACATATCCATCATCACCCCTTTTTGGCCCATCATGATCCTACACATACCCTATTAGAAGATGATTGGGGTTCCTTGGCATTCGAACATGAATTCATGGGTGAATAAAAAATCATCCACAAAGATTCAAATCAAGGAAAATAAACAACGATAATGTCAACACACAATCCATATGACCTTTCAAAAGCATCTGCCTCAACCACTTTAGCCAATGAAAAAAATTACACAACAAAATTTTATGAACTTAATCATGAATAACCACCTGATCCAAAAGCAATGAAAAATATTTATGGGCGTGGTTATGAGCTTCTAAAATAAATTGGATATAGTGGAAAAGGATGTGGTGCTAATGAACAAGGTATCCCCAACCCTATAGACCTTATCACCCAACAATCAACTTATGGTCTTGGTTATTGTCCTTTGATAGAGATCGCCAAGCCATCACTCAACATCAACACTCTCACACAACATTCTCCTAAACCAACCTTAACAATCGTACATCCTTAACTCATCGACACTAGTGGTCTTGAAAATCATCCTTTACAAAAACATGACACAAACAACGAACTCTTCACTTAATGTCAATGTCATCACGAAAAACACCCATGAATTGAATTCGTTAGACTTTACACCCTCCTATAAAGGAGAAAAAGAATCTCGCAATCTAAAGAGTCTTGCATAAGTATGACATTTTGTACTAAGCAAGAAACGTCTTTGTCACAAACTACATGACCACCTTCTACCATTAATCAAGAGGATTTCTTGTCAAGACTCCTCCAAGATTGCTTGATATCTCTCCCTCCATGAACTTGAAAGAAATGTTGTTACAAGACTTCATTTTGTGCCTATCATAGAGTTCAAGGTTATTCCACCAATGAATGTAAGGCTTTGAGTAGTAAAATCCAACATCTTAAGGAGTTTGGTATGCTTCCCTATGTGGGGGAACCTAATTCCTCTAATTGATAGTGATTATCACTCCACCATTCATTTCATCAATCATTTCAGTTCACTCTTTCCCTACACTAAGTTGGGGCACGGGGTTATATCACCTTGTCCTCCTATGTCAATTGTTTTTCGCTATGTGCAGGATCATGATGGGCCAAAAAGTGGCGATATGATGGGTATGTGTAGAGTATACTGGCTGAAAATTTTCTTTTTACCCAAAATTGATGAAAAGAAAAGGGATTTTAAAGGAGATTCTCAAATTTCCACCAATATAAATTATGCTTTACTTTGAATTTAATAAATAATTATTATTCATTTTCTATTTAAATTATGACTAAAGTCCTGATTGATAGGCTGATTGAAAAAAATCTATAGCTTTCAAAGGGTATCACATTTGTTGAATCTGAAGAATGTGTCACATTCAATACTTTGCATACTATAGGATTAAAAAAATAAATTGAATTTCATGAAGTTTTGACCAAGTTAAGGTAGTCAAACATATGAGTTTTTATATTTTCAAAAATGTTGTAATAAAAAAATCATAATTAATTATTTACTAGGAAAAAAATTACAAAAAAATATGCATCATCCGAACATGAGTCCTCTACTTATATCTAAAATATTATTAAAAATATTATCATTTTATTGTGGTTAGGGTGGTCAGAAAAACACCTACTTCTTATTTTTTCCTTGAAATTTATGTACTATTGCATTGAAATTTCAAATTTTCACCAAATAGATTATTTAAAAAAAAAAAAAACAAACCTAATAGTTTAGAAACTGCATTCAACTTTCTACAGATTCTATTCTTACATATTTTTGAAATAATATAGATAACTTATTCAAATTTTTACATGAAGTTGCCTAACTCTAAATTTTTCTAAATTTTTCGCCACTTAATGGCCTATTTTTCCCATGATGATCATGCACATACCTTGTTGCATCCTTTGGCTAGTTATTAACCTTTCATGAACATATAAGGGAAAGCTTGGGACGTGGACGATGTGCCTTAAGTTGACTTGCATGTGACATACTCATTCATAATGTATCTCAATTTGGAAACATATCACTTGGCATAGGGATTTCTGAGTAAGCTCTCATGTCTTCCTATTCTTCTATTTTAAAGCAATTTCACACAGTAATGGTGTTAGCAACCACTTTAAAGTGGGGGAATACATCACCACTCACATTTCATTGTGTGATTTTCTTTTTCTTGTGATTTCCTCTCTCAGAAACATTAGGTACAATGTTGTCGAGGATGAGACATTGCACTTCTCCTCTCTTGGATACAAGATGAGGCTATTTTCACTTTTCCTCTCTTGGAAGCATTAGATACAATGTTCCCTAAGATGAGACCTTGCATGAGGGTACGTGTAAGATCATGATGGGTCAAAAAGTGGTGATAGGATGGGTATGTGTAGGGTATGTGGCTGATGACTTTTTTTTTACCCAAAATTGATTAAACAAAAAGGGTTTTTTAAGTAGATTCTCAACTTTCCACCAATATAAATTATGCTTTACTTTGAATTTAATTAATAATTATTATTCATTTTCTATTTGAATTATGACTAAATTCTTGATTGGCAGGTGATTGAAAAACATCTATAGCTTTCAAATGGTATCACATTTTTGAATCTAAAACATGTGTCACATTCTATGCTTCACATACTATAAGATTAAAAATATAATAATTTCATGAAGTTTTGACCAAGTTAAGGTGGTCATACACATGGGTTTTATATTTTTAAAAAATTATAATAAAAATTCATAATTAATTATTTACTTGGAAAAAAATTACAAAAATATGCATCACATCCGGACATGTTTCCTCTACTTATATCTAAAAAATTATAAAAAAATTTATCATTTTATTGTGGTTAGGGTGGTCAGATAAACACCTACTTAATTTTTCCCTAAAATTTAAGTACTACTGCATTGAAATTTCAAATTTTCACCAAATAGATTTTAAAACAAAAAAAATAAACCTAGTAGTTAGTAACCACATTCAAATTTTTACGGAAAGTTTCCTAACTCTGATTTTTCTAATTTTTTTGCCACTTAAGGGCATGTTTTTTCCATGATGATCTTGCACATACCCACGAACTAAGAAAAATCCATTTGATCACACCTTACACTATTTTCGCATTTACAACAATTGTTATATGGTGACCTTGCATAATACAGGTTTCATTTTGGTGGTGCCATCCTATTTTTCTATGAGTGTCAAGCATACAAAGTTTTGCTTACCTCATAGAGCTCAAAAATCATTTTCCTTTGTGGCACCTTATTAAAGTTATTAGAAAGTATAACTTTGGTATGGTTGAGTGGGAAAGACCATTCTAAGGCATGACTTTTCCCCATAGCAACCTTATGGATTTCTCACCCCATGGAACCAAAATTTTTGTGGCCCCATAGTGAATATACCTTGGGCCTTCTCACCCAGCGCACAACCAAGAGTTTCATCACCCCAAAGTGAGTATACATTTTCTTTCTCAACAAACAACCTAGATCTGATCCACAATGTGTTGGACAAATGGTTGAATCTTGATCCACCTTTTCATTTCTCTTCCTTCTATTTATTGCCAATTGCATGATCATATATCTTGTTTCACTGCAAATCATTCACCTTGCACGTGTCCCTTTTCACTCATATCAACTTGATTTAGGATCTTAGGTACTGGGGGCTTGACCGCCTTCTCAATATTTGTTATCCTAGACCAACAACATTAGCTTAATTGGACCTCTCTTGAATGTCTACTTTAGTGTGAGTTTGAAGCAAGTTCATCCTCTCACTAAATTAGGGGCTATATGTATCATAGAAAAAAGTATTTCTTGCTTGATTTCAGAATAATTGATAATAAATTGGACTTAATGAGGCCTTGGTTCAATGTTGTGAGGTGTTTTACATATCCACACTAGGTCTTGGACCCTTGCAAATTGAATGAAATGCACTTATCAATGCCTTGTAAAGGTGTTGTAAAGTGTTGTAAAATACTTTCACACCTCTCTAGACTTAATGAACCCATGTAAAATATATTTAATTGCATTTTCACATCAATCTAGAAGGCTTGTAAAATAAACTTAATGTTAATATAATGTTGTAATGTGCCTTACACATTCACATTGGATGTGCCTTTCTAGGCTATTTGGACCTCATTATAATGTAGTGAATTTTGTGTCCCAAGCCCTAATTGACATTTACATCATTATTAAGAGGGCCCTATTACCCCATATTATGCATCATGAGGTATAATTTGGTCAAATACTTAGTGAAATCAACATAAGAACTAAAATTCTTCATTCCCCAACATTCCAGTTTTCAAAAGGAACCCTTTGGGACTTATTCACCCATTTGGGTGAATGAGTCCTTGCCAAGTGGGACTGATTGACCCAATTAGTCCCATTTGGGTCATTTTGGATTTTAATTTTTTTTTCTCCATGTCAATCTTAGGGATCCAATTAATGGAAAAATAAGGTGAATTTCCTATAAATATAAGTCTCTAAACCCTAATTTACATCTCTTAACTCATTCACAACTCATTCATCATTTTTCTTCCACTTCAAGTCAAGCAAGCTGGGGTTTTAACATTCCAAGTCATTCTAGATAGCAATTTTTAGACATTCAAGGAAAAATTATTCATATTGTTGCAGCAATCCAAGATTTATCATCATGAAAAGGTACTAATCCCTTCATTCCATGTTCATGCTTTATCTTATCTCTTCATTTGGTTTAGTTACCTGAAAGGGGTTTGACTTGAGGCAAACCCCTATGCCCTAACATCCAACATTTCTCCTTCCTTTCTTGTGTCTTTGTACATTTAGGCATCTTAAAGGTTTGGAAATAATTAAGAATCAAGTTGCAGAGTTGTTGAAGACATCTCTTTTTTGACCAAGTCAAAACATCAACAAAAAGTCATCTTTAGTGCCAGAAAGTGGACTTTCAAAGGCCAACACTTGTTAGGAACCAAGTTATAGGTCAAGGGCTCTTGTTTCCACTTTTGAATCTTTAGAAATTCAAAAGTGGATTCGTTCACCATTAGTGGAAAATGAGTCCCACTTCCAAGCCTAATTTTTATTTTCTACAATTTTGGATACCCATTTGTTTAAAATGAGCTCTAGAAAAGTTTCCCAGATTTGGGACTAATTCACCCAGAATGGTAAATGAGTCCTAGGAGGCCAAAATTTTAGCATCAGCAGAATTTTAAGTCATTTCCATTCTTCAAAAAGTTCATAGGTGCACACATTCAGTTTCATTCATTTTTGCTACAATTTGCTTTCATTTCTAAGTCATTTAGCATATGTTTCCATACAACACTGTGTTTTCAAACATCTTGGAATTTATTAGTTTTCATTCAATAATTGATCTATTTTATCAATTCTTTACATTTAGGATATTACATCTAGGTATATTTCATTCATATTTCCATTATACTTGCATTAGTTTGAATGAACCACCAAGGTTTTTGGCCTATCTCACTCCTTTTAGGTGAAAAGCCCTAGGAGAGTGCAAGAGAAGTACATAGACTCAAAAATCTATGGTTCACCTAGGTGCACACTATTTACATTTTTACTTTCTTGTTCTATTTATCTTGCATTTCTAGGACATTTTCTAGGTCATTTTTCATTTCACGCTGTGTTTTTCAGTTTTACACTTGGTGGTGAACCCCTCATTAGCTATCATTCAGTCTCTAGGAAAACGCTATTGCAATATTTCAATATCCTTTGCATACAAATCTCTAGGGTTATCCTTCAATGGAATCTGTTTGAAAGTGGGTGTGAATCCATCATCAACAAAACAAAACAAAAAAATCCAATTTAAGAGGTTCTAGAAACACTTAAGGTTAGGATTTAAATTCCCATTTATCTGCATATTTCATTTTTTCTATCAAGGTTTTATTACATAACTAGGTATTTGACCAAGGAAAACCCCCCATAACCAAATCAAGTATATACTATGTTTTATAGGTATTTTTACAGATTCAAGTTCAGAAACCAATTTGGGAGAAAATATTAGGTGTTGAAGTGCATATCTAAACATTGAATTCCCAAAGAACTTAGCGGAATAGGACTAATACATCGGAAGTGGCATATGAGTCCCACTATAGGAGCTTTTCTAGATTTTTGTAGATTTAGATACCCTTTTTCCATAAAGCTATTCTTGTATAGAAACCCAAATCTAGGATTGATACACCTATACTGGCATGAGTCCCAGTAGGTAAAAATTTCTAGATTTTCAACAATTTTGAGCTCATTCTAGTCTCTCTCAAATTTCTAAGTGCATATTTCTGAGATCTCATTTCTCTATTTTGATTTCCATGCCTTTATAGGTCATTTACTTAAAAATTACATCATATTAGGGTTAAGCATTTCATCTTGCATTTTATTTTTCTTTCCAAGCCCTACCTTGGTGGTGAACCCCTCATTAGTTTACAATCATATCCTAGGACAACCCTATTGCAAGATCTCTTTCTCCTTTGCATTGAGATATCTAGGGTTATCCTTGGATGAAGTAATTAGAAAATGGATGTGCTCTATGCCCTAAACCATTTGAAAGTACCTTACCTACCTCATTTTCCATTGTTTCAAGTTTAGAAAAGGTGGTTATAGTTTCACATTTTTGGAAAATTAGGTCTAAATGCAAGTGAAAAATGATGTTAAACAACAAGAAAAAGGACCTAATTTGAGATGCAATTTTTATTCAATTTTATATGTACATGACTAATCATGCAATATTATGTAAACACTATGCAAAATGATTTGAGAGTTTTGAATTTTCTATATTTTAAAGAATGCAAAAATGTAAACCTAAAACCCTAAATGAGATGCAAATCAATGTAATGCAATGCAAATTAATGTGATTCCTAGATCTGGGGTTGAAATGGACTACAACAATAAAAATTTTATGATGCTCAAAAATTGGGTTCACCAAAATAAAACACTGAAAAATAGGTTTAAGGGGTTCACTAATTTAAATGTAGAACTATTTCTCACTATTTCATTAGGAAGTGAGATCCCCACATAATTGACAAACAACCCTTAGGTGAATCAAATCAATGTGAGAATCTTCAAATTTCCTTATGCTTTGAGGACAAGGGTCAAATTTAAATAGCACTTGGGGAGAAAAAACTAAAAATAGAAAATCAACCTAATTATGCCTACTCAAACTTGAAACAATAATATAAAGCTCAATATTAACTGAAATAGAAAACCAATTGCAGATATGAGAAGGCCAAAATGATGTTTACCTGTCACCAAAAGTCACTTTTAGGAGGCTATCTAGGACTCATTTTCCCATGGGAAAATGTGTCTTTTGTTAGGGTTTTCTAGAAAATTTTGGGAGCCTCTGATGCTTATTTATAGCTTCTAATTTTTCTAGGTTTCAATTTCAAAAAGATGGAAATCAGATTTGTAGATTAGATTCCATGATTTGACAACAATTTTGACAAGTTTTATAGCTTTGACAACTTTTCAATCTTTCACTTCAAGAGGTATTCAATCCTTCTTCAACCTAATCTACAACACACACACAAGAGAGAAAATTATTTATTTTTGGTGAATGGTGGTTTTCCTTGGTCAAACCTCATTTTGGGTAGTTAAACCTTAAATTAAAATAAAGCATCAAAGAGGGAAATAAGAATCAATAATGCTATGTTACCACTCAACAAACCCTTGTACCAACCTTTGAATGGAGATCTTATAAATTCTTCCAGTTGCATTAAATGGCTTCAATGGATGTGGATCTCAATACTTGAAATAATTCTTTAAATGCTTGAACTTGATCTTGAAACCTACATCACAATGTTAGCTTTAAAAACATGCATGATGGAAGAATACTTTGACATAATGATTGGATCTTGAAAGCTACAATAAATCTCTGATGATTCTACTCTTGAATTCTCTTGATCATCAACTTTTCTCTAGTTTTTCTCACTTGAATATGATCATGAAATACTAGTTTCTTAGATGTTGATTTGATGAAATAACCTTGTAATTATAGGTATGTATCCTTAATTTCTCAAAATTAAAATATCACAAGACAACATTGAAATATGGATTTGGGGACCTTAAAGTACAACCAAAAACATATTTTCAATTTAGGTTCAAATACCTAGAAGGGACCCATTAGCCCATGGGTGAATGGTCCTAGGTCCCTATTCCTAGAACAGACATTGCAAAAGGTAAAGTGTTATGTGTTGGCATTAATTATTGTCAGGTTTCCCTTAAAAAAGTAATTTATTAGGCAAGTAAATGAATAAAATGGCTTATTAAGGTATAATTAAGCTCAATTTAACAAGGAGGGCCTAAAAAAAGTGTGAGAAAGTAAAGGGATACATTTTCCAACTCTAAATTAAGGCATTATTAATTCCATTTTAATTAGAAGGGCCCAAACAAGTGTGAAAATGTAAAGGGATACATTTTTCTACAATAAATGTGTAAATATATTAGGTATGATAAATTGTATTCCATCCATTCATCTCATTCATCATTTGAAAGAATTAACCATTGATGTTATCATATTAATCTCACCCCTATGATTGTCACCACCGTTTATTCATAACTATCCTCATTTCCAATTTTTTTACCTTGATAAAAATAAGTGAACAAGATCTTGAAACATATATTAGCAATCCTTCAATCTGTCTAAGAATAGTTTCATACATTAAAAAATACTTAGAGTCTAGAAGCATATCTACCCTATATGTGTTGTATAAATTGGAAATTACAAACTACATCAGCTTCCATGTTTTATCTCTAATCCCATCCTTCCATCCATTATTTCCACCATTAATCACATCCTTCTATCCACTGAATACCTTAACCCCTAGTCCTAGAATGGGGTTGTTCGCCTTAAAAAATTTGAACATTGGTTAATATTAAACATACTATGTGATATACTTGAGACACACATAATATTTAAAATCAACTATTTTATACTAAAACATTAAACATTAGTGTCCCTTACCTAGTATCCAATCCATATGAAAAGTTACATCCAAATCCCATACATACACCTAATCTATCAAGTCAAAGATCTGAGCTATCCACACACCACACAAGCAACATCATAGAAAAAATATTACAAAATCTACTGTAAAACTCAATTCATATCCAATAAAACATCCATAAGCTTCATCATTGGTGTTTGTGAAATTTAAACCTTTTTAAAGAAACCAATCATCCTCACCAAAACATATCATTTCAACATCAACAACATTACCATCATCATTAAATGAATCAATAATTTTCTTTTATCTTATCAAGGGAAAAGTCTTGTTAGTTTAATAAATTTTTATATTTTATGTTCTGTGTGTCTTCTTATTTTAATTTGTAATAAAAAATTAAAAATTAAAAAATGTATGATTAATTTTATTTCATTCTTGTGACATATTTCCCCAAGGAAAGCATGGTTATTTATACTCTTTTTCATTTTGAGGATTTTACCATTGGAGTTCATAAGTAGTGTCTTTTATTTTAATATTTATCATTACTTTCACTACATTTGGTGTTTTTCATGCATTTGTTTTTTCATATTTATTATTTATTTTCATATATTTGTGTGTCTTTATTTTATTATCTTTTGATTTATAACATTGAGCTATTCCTCTAAACATATGACATATGATCATCATGGTCCATTATATCATGATGTAAAATATATATACAAAATACAATTTATGTTGCTCAAACATATGATAATATTTTTGTAGATTCCTAGTATATACATATTCTCAAAGTATTTTGAGAAGATATCATATTACTCCTTCATATATATTTCTATTATTCCAATCTATAATAAAACTCCCTCAATCATCCCTTCACATGAATCCCTTTAATAATTATATTTTCTATATTTTAAGAGCACATTTATGTTCTTCAAGCCTTCTTTTCCACTTGAGGGGGCATCCCATCATCCAATAAAATCATAAATCGATTCAATCCCAAATATGAAGCTTCTCCAAGAATAAAATAATCCTTCAAAAAAATATTTCAATTGATCATTATATTGTTCTCTATATGTATTATTCCCACATCAATATTGTTGTCAAATAAATTAGTCCATAATATTTTACACTCAGGTGTGTTTTTATCAACAATTGCCTATATCTATGTTCTTTGAAATGACCTTGCTTCTTGTAGTCACATTACCATTTTAAAGTGGGGAAAAATTTAGACACTCAAAAAATCCCACTAATGATAATTTCGTACCATCATCTCCATCTTAATGCCTAATAAAATTCATTCACTAAAATAGTTAATTCATAAATAAACTTCTAATCCATTTTATTAAAATTAAATTGATAAAATTACTTGTTATTTAATTAATCTAGATAATTACTTTTTTATAAATAAAAATAATTAATTCAATAAATTACGAGAAATAAAATAAAATAAATCAATTTGTTCACTAATTAATCAAAATAGTTAAAAAAATTAAACTTAAAATTTCATAAAAAAAAAAAAAAACTAAATCAATTGACTATTTGAATAAAATAAATAAAAAAGTTCATTAAATCAATAGATTTTATAATTAACTAATAATTACCACCACCTATTCTCATCAACTCTTCCTCTCATGGAATATATTTTCAATGTAAAAGAAGGATTATGATATGAAGAGACAATAAGAAATGATTTGGATTGTATATGGCCTTATTTGCATGCATATCATTTCCAAAAAAATTCACAAATATAATGCCACATTTGAGTGTAAGGCTCTCTTCACTCTCACCACATGAGATGAGATGTACCAAGACAAGGTTTTTACGAACATATGCGTGTAAAGGTTAGAAGATGCAACAACTATTAGAATCTACAAGATACTCCAAGGATCACTCAATAAAGGACCTTCAATCAAGTTATAATTTATTCTTTTCAAATGTGCTTTGTATGGGTATTTTTTCTTAATTAATTAAATCATGAAATCTAAATTAAATTTGGTGCTTATCTTGGGGTGGGGAGGATAGCTTGATTGGCTAAAGCATCTTGTTGTTGGAAAAAGGTCACAAGGTGTAGTCTCCCCCAAACTTGTGGTGTAGGAGGGCATGTCATGCGAGCGCCACCAGTCACATGAAAAAAGTTTACTAGGCGCACTACAGTTTATAGGGGGATAGATACCTAATTGATTCTTGTAGTCTAAATAAAAATGGTGCTTATCTTGTTGTAACCCATGATTAAAAGTGGAGCTTCATTGGTATTAGTGTGGATGTATGCATAAAAATCTATCACACTATCCTTAGTGCATGCATGCCTATCAAATATCTAATATCCATCAGTTATATCAGTCTGTGACCTACTTCAATGTCATATTTGACTATCAATCTACATGCATAATTATCAAATTGTAATTCTAGTGTCTCTCCAACTATCATCCCAATTATTATAGAACAATTAGAAGCCATGAAAACCATTTTTCTCTATCTTCAACATGTAGGTGTAAAAACAAATCAATTTATTTTCTAATTATAGCTTGTAATTATATAAGAAATTATAAGTTGATTCTAGTATCATTTCAAGTAATTTAAATTAGTAAATTTAATTTATTTTAGTTCTAAAGTCTATGTCTCTATATTTAGTGTGTAATTATATTTTTCATTAAAGTCAAATTTGTATTATAGATACTATGTTACTTTTAAAAGTCTAGTCAAACTATAGTATATTGTCAAAATCATGGTGAATTATTTTGTTTAGATTAGGGTTCATTTCATGAGTCATTAATTTTTCTATCAAAATATAAAAGTGTAGTGTAGAAAAATGTATCCCTCTACATTTTCACACTTAATTTGGAAATGATTGACATTAAAATGGACCTAATGTTGCCTTGATCTAGTGTTGTAATGTGTTTTACACATTCACATTAGGTTTAGGGCCCTTTTAAGCTAAATTTACCTATTTTTTCCTTAATTTAGTGTTGTAAATTATATTTATTTACACCTTCACATTAATTTTTGGGTCCTCTTGCATTTATGACCTTCATATCATCATTAATAAGCCCCTAAGTCTCTTTATTATGTATCCTAAGGCTTATTTTAGTCGAGATCCCAATATAATCAACAAATACACTTAATATCTCAACTCCCAGACATTTCCCCTTTCCAAAAAGGCTTGGTGGGACCTATATGACATCTAGATTGGACCTATACACCACAAGTGGCGTATGAGTCCCATTTGGCCCTATTTTAGGTTTTTGAGTGGGAAATCAGGGTTTTCAATTCAAATTTCATGTATGTTGGCATTTGGGATCTAATAAACAATAGATTAAATGAAGTGACTATTTAAACAAGGTTTCAAATCATTATTTAACCTAAGCATGTTCATGATATCAACCTAAGCAATCAAGGGTTAACCATCCTAAGACTTCACAAGAGTGTCAAGAGAGTCTACAAGAGCATTTCTAAAGCATTCAAGTGCAGATTTATTCATCATTTATTGCAAAAGTTCAAGATCCATCATCATATCAAATACATAGTGCATCAAGCATGTAGTTGAGCTAGTGTTGTGATGTAGTATTCAAGATCCAAGGTTAAGCATTATTTCATATCCACTTCAAGAAGATCTACATTCTTCATGGCCACTTCATGTTAGATTGTAGACCTACATTTCAATACATCATTCAAGGTATCATTATTCATGTTTCATATTTCATGCTTCATGTTCATGTTTTATTGTTTCATCATGAGGTTTAATTACCTAAATGGGGTTTGACCAAGGAAAACCTCTATTTTCTAACAATCAACAAGTTTTTCTCTCTCTACATGTGTGCTTGCAGATCTAGGTGTCTTGAAGCTTGAAGGATCTTTGAGGACTTATTTGCAAGATTAAAGAAACTTTTTAGAGTTATCTTGTCACTTGCAAGATCATGGAAAGTCACCTACAAGTTACAAATTAGGGTTTCTGACTCAAATATTTGGTAGGAAGGAAGCTATAGGAGTTCATAAGAGAATACCATAATTTCTACCTAACCATAATACTAGGACTAAATCACCACTTGTGGCATATGAGTCCTAGTACTTCCATTTTCTAAGTTTTAGGAGATTCAGATCAATCCTTGACAGATTCCAGTTTTGGCATAGAAACCCTATTCTGGAACTAAATCGCCCAGACTAGTATATGAGTCCCGATGAGCATTAAAGACAAGGATTTCAAAGTTTTGGAGCTTGTTTTGACCTCATCTATCTTCTAGGTTCACCTTTGTTCATTCTCAATTTTTCATATATTTCAGTTTCATTTCCTAGGTCATCTAGTTAGTTTCTGCATGTTACATTCATTTCTTGTCTTTCCAATCCTTTGCTTGGTGGTGAACCCCCTTTTAGTCTTTAACCACACCCCTAGGACACCCTTCTAGTAGATCTATTTCCCCTATTCAATCATTGGATTGAGATATCTAGGGTTCTATTGAATGAAACTTGAAGAAAATTGGTCTAGGTCCCTAAACCTTAGTTTGCGTTCCACCTCCCAAAACGTGGAACATCTATTTTATTCCTTTCAAAAAGTGTTGAAAAAATATCTCAATTTTACATGAATGCATTATCTTCTATACATGATGTCCATTAAGGGTGGACATTAAAAATTTGAGCTATGAAGCTCAATAGAGGCTGGAGGCACAAGAGGTTGAAGGATATTCAATGACCTCTTGTCAATCACTAGCAATGAGGTTGTGAAATTATTTTATTGATAGAATTACTATTACTAAGATGAATAAAGCCAAGATTGGTTTCTAGGTAGTAGCAGTAGCCAAATAATATATTTTTTGATCAAGGGAGCAATGATCTATAATGATGGCTGAACAATGAGGACATGGTTCTCAATATTTTTATATTCTTATTCGATGTGTTTCTTCCCAAATACAATAATTCATTTTTGTTGTTGGATTCTTCTATCCCCAGGCATAAATGTTGACTATTAGTGATTGGAAGTGTTTTTCCTAAATCACAATAATTAGTTAGTTGTGGTTGGATTTATTTATCCCTAGTCACATATGTTAACTAATAGAGATTGGAAGTATTTGTCCATAATCATAGAAGTTGGTAATTATTTTTTGATGTGTATTTCCCTATTCATAACTTTGATGTTGGATAGATGTGTTTTTCCATATCCAAAATTCTTGTATGACCTTGAATAGATGTGTAAGCACCTATCCTTTGTTCCTTGGGAATATTTATTTGTCCCTATCCTTGGATCAAATTCAAAAACATAGTGAGGCTATTTCCACTATTATTTATTTTGAGTAGATATGTATGTCCCTATCGATACCTTATGATGAACTATTGAAAATGGTCATGAAGTATTGTTAGCCCACCTATCCCCATTTGGAGTATGTAATATGGGGTGGTGGTGTGAATATTACATCATCCTCATAGTTTGTTAGTGTGTTGTGTAATTATTTATTAATTGGTTATTGCTTATTTATTTTTATTTTGAGATTTTAGAGAAACTTGTCTATGTTAATAAGTTGTTATAGGAAAACTCTTATAATAGAAGAGATGGAACTCCTATAAAGATCTAATGCCATTGAATGTAAATATAGAGAGAAATATAATATTTTTATGCTAAAATCTACTCATAATTTTTCACTCATGGATTTCAATCTAACCTACTAGAAAAGAGTTATGTCTAACCCATATACCTTAAAAAAAAAAAAAACCTAAAAGATAAAGACACTATTATACTTCATTGGTGGTAGCTAAATAAAACTAATAATAGATAATAGTGAATAAAAAATATTCTAGTCACTTTATCAAATGCCATTGCATTTCATTGAAAGTAGATCATGGTCACTAGGGGAGAGGGAATAATAGTTGTTAGGGATAACTTTGTGAGCATGTAGTGATTGCATGGAATATCATAGTGTTAGTATAGAATATTCTTAATATATTCCTTCTTCTAGAATATTCCTAGAGATAAGATTTCTTAAATGTGTTTTTATTTTTACTTATAGTTGCATTAAATTTTAAATGTTTCCAAACTTAGATAAGTTGAGTTACATTCCTATTGTTAGGCCCCTTCATCATGATTCTAGGAAGTAATTTCTCTCATTTTCACTTTAAATATGTATACCTATTATGATTTTATATATCAAAGGTAATTCATTTGACTATCACCTTTATCTATTCTTATAATTTTGTAGGAGGGTTTGATTGTTCATCTTTCACAGCTCAACTAAGTGTCATCATTCTTACATAAGATCTTGGTTCTCACATGTAAGACCTCCATTTTCTTAGAAATGTGAATTGACCTCTTATCTATCACAACTAAGGTTTGAGGGTGTGAACTTGACACATCAATAGATCCAATGAGAAGTGTCCAAAATTTGAATTTTAAAAGATTCTCCCAATACTTAATTGTGGTATCCTCAATATTCAAACAAAAAAATGTCATTGTTTTATTAGAATACTAACATATTTTTACATAAAATATAACTTATATGCAACCTAAAAACCTCAATAATTTTGGGTAACCATAAATCATTGGTATCTCTAACTCTTATATCCAACACAAATGGACCAATAGTGAAGACAAAAAAATATTTTTTGTTATAGAAACAACAAATTACTCTTTAAAATGAAACTTATATTCAATTTTAAAGGATCATTAAACTTTTCGATCTTTTACATGTCATGGGAAAATACAAGGTATTTATTGTTGTCACCAATTTATATTTGTGATAAGAAAAATTATTGAAATGAGAAAATCAAATGTATATAGATTATTTCTCCAATAATAATACATATAAGAATAGTATTTTTTCACTATGATAACAATCCATGTTCAAATGACAAACATTTAATTATTTTCTGACAAGTACTATACCAATAATTGTGCCCACCCAACCACTGGACCCCTCTACCTGACAGTTGCTCCAAATAAAACACAAATATAATTTTTATTTCTTCCCTACCAGTGCAATTAGATTGTAATCACTTTTACTCGATTAAATTAAAATATAGTCTATATTACAGACTAAACAACATGTTGTTTCTTTTGTATCTGCATTCAATTCTCTTAGAGATCCCTACCTTTAATCAATACAATACAAAAGCTTTACATGTCACACATAAAGTTTAATTTGTGCTCTAAAACAGAATGCGTGAAATGCATGGAAGAAGCAACAAACTATATGGCCTGAGTGAAATATTTTTTCTATTTTAAAAAAATCTCTACACAGACCAAGTAACCAAGAAACGATGGTATGACCCACCTTGCGATTATCAAGATCACATAAAATAGTAGTGTCTTATCAGAATAGAGATAAGATAGAATGTGAGTTCTCTATGGATAATGTTAGGGTTCTCGGTCTTTACATGAGATTAAATGCAAATGACAGGAGGCGAAAAAATATTTGCATTGAGTTGCAATGGGCAAAGATAGCCTTCTCCCCCTCATTCTCTTCATTTTCCTTGGTTTGGGAAACACTGCTTTTGTGGCTAGAAATGTTAATTTATGTAGCTTGGATAGGTGTCTCCATTCCCAAGAAATGTTTATTTAATTATTTAATTATTTTCTAGAGACTTCTAGAAAGGACTGAGTTTTCTAGATAATTATGTAATTAATTAATTGATTCCTCTAGAGACTTCTAGAATCCAGCTAGATATGGTTGTTAGAGTCTATTTAGCCATTGATTGAGATTAAATCATGGCTATTGGTTTTCTAATGAGAAAAGTATAAAAGGGGATCAATGGGCATTTGAAAATCACACACTTGAGAAAGACTTGCAGTGATAGCAAGTAGATTTGTAGTGAGAGCAAACAGTCTTGTAGTGATAGCAATGGCACAGTGATAACATTGGGGAGAATAGCAGTGGAATTTCAGCAGGAGAAATTGAGGGAAGAATTTCTGGAGAAGATTATTGCTAGAGCTCTACCAGTAAGAGGCAAGCAATTTATGTATCTCTTGATTTGCTAAAGTTTAATAAAATTCCTCATCTGCAATACTGGTTTTCCCTTCGGAGTTTTTTCCAGGAAAAATTTGTCCAAAATAATTGTGTTTATTATTGTGCATGTTTTCTTCTCTATTCCTGTGAGTTTTATTTGTGAAGTTGCAGTTGTGTTATTTTTCAATATTTGTTGTGAATTATTTTTTCGGAGTCAAATAATTTATTTAGATAGGGGATTAATAATCAGTAACTACAATAGAATTTTCACAAGGAAATCTGTCAATAGGTGTTCTGCTTGGAGAACGAATGTGGAGGGTAACAACGACAGGGGTTCGGAAGTGGTGCCTTCCCGCTGCGTCTCCTACATTGGGAAATACATGGAAATAGGGTAGTAGGAGCTCGATTTCAAATATTTCATTAACCTAATCCTGGCTTACGTTAACGATTTGGAGTTGAAAGGCGACGGCAAGGATGCTTGGGTTTTTGACATAGACGATACGACATTATCCACTCTGACCTACCACAAAGTCCACCAATATGGGTATAGAAGTTGTTCATCTTTTATTCATCTGTATTCACCTGCACAACATTTTGAGTCACACAGTTTGCATGTTTATTTGTAGGGGAGAGGCTTTCAATGGTACAGCGTTCACATAAATGGGAAGAGGAAGGAAAGGCCCCTGCGTTGTTGTACATGTTGAAGCTGTACAACACTTTGTTGGCGAATGCCGTCAAAATCTTCTTCGTCACCGGAAGACACGAAAAGAAGCAGAAGATAACAACGAAAAACCTTGAGAGCATCGGTTACAAAAATTGGACAGGCTTAATCATGAAGTGTGTTGTTCTTACTTATAACCGCTCTATTCCAACTAGGAAAGCGTATTTTTTCATTGTTTGACGGTCGCATGTTTATATTGCAGGGGCACAAGCGATCAGGGAACCATAGGAGTGTACAAATCGGAGAAGAGAGGGGAGCTTGTAAAGGAAGGTTATCGCATTTTGGGAAATGTTGGGGACCAATGAAGTGACATAACTGGAACTTCTGTGGGCTCTCGAACTTTTAAGATTTCCAATCCCATGTATTATACCACCTATTGTTTTAATTTATGCCAAAGGCATATCCTTATTTGAAGAGTACCAAGCTGAAATGTGCTATGGACAGCTGGTATCGTCTGACACACGGTTGAAGTTGTTTCATCCATTGATTGCCGAATGAGGGAGTAGTTTCCAATAAAGGTAGACAAACTTCCATAATCCATCGTGCAAATTGTTCAACAAGATGATTGGTTTCATCTAGACAGTTGATTTTTGGTTGCTTTCCATTCGTTGCTTTTTGGTTTCCTACATTCACTCTATGTCGACTCGTCCAAGACACCACAACATTTGTCTGAGGATCTTCCACCATGTTTTTATGTTTTGGTTAGAAATGGCAACAATCTTGTACTCTACAAACCCTCAATGGGATGAGGAGAGGACTCGCCTCCATCGCTAGAATTTCTTCTTTAATGTTGAACTTACCCTCAGCTCCTCTGAAAATACCCCAAATCCATAATCGGCATTGTTCCCCTGTAAATCACTCTCACAAACTGGAACTTGCACGTAATGAATTTGTTTTCATGACCTACAAGTAGTTTAATTCAGCTGGGAATAGAGGGGTATGATGGATGAGGTTACAAGTGCTTTACTACCACAGGATTTAATTGTCCTTATTTTTCCTAGATTGCCCATTCCAAACCTTATAAAGCTGAAGGCAGACTGTAAGCAATGGAATATTGTAATCTCCTGCATTGGGAGTACATTCCAATGAAATAAAAAAATCATACCAGTTTCTTCTACTCCATTTATCGTAGAGCTCAGATATGTGACCTTTTGGAACCAACCCATCACTATCTTCACGACTACAGTATGGATGGTAGAAGGCCAAAAGTGTAACGCTTACAGAGTTCCTTTGGATTTCTTCCCAACTGTTGTGAACGTCATAGCTGCATGAAAAAGCATAGTTTTGAGCTGTAAACACGATGGACTAAAAGAATCCCCGGTAATGTATGTGTGCAATCCTATTACAAGAACATGGAGGCAGCTCCGTTCTCCAAGTCGTCTGAACTAGTGGGATTTTGTTTCTTTATCGTTTGATTCTACTGCTAGACAATGTAAAGTATTACTGGGAAGAAGGTTCATTAAAGGAGAGTTGCAATCTGGGTTGTAGTATTTCGTTCGCCACTGATCTGGTGCCTAAAATACTAAAAACTTGTAGTAAACATGTTTTTTTTCATTACCTCTCCATTTGTCAGATGTTGTAGTTGCAACTGCCCTGGTAGACATGTATGCAAAATGTGGAAGCCTGTTTAAGGCATGTGAAGTGTTTGACAAGATGCCTTAAACGGATGTCATCTTGTGAATTGCAATGGTTGCAGGATATGCACAAAATGGATTTGTTGAGAAGGCTTTAGAAATTTCCAAGCAAATGCAGTTGTTAAGTTTAAAGCCAAATTTTGCAACCTTTGCTAGCATCCTCCCTTCCCATGCCAAAATGGGAGCTTTGGAACAAGGCATGGACATCCATGATATTATGGTCACAACTGCACTAATATATGTGTATCCAAAAAGTGGAAGCATTAACAAGGCATGTGAACAGTTTGACAAAATACCTAAAAAAAATGTCATCTAATGGACTGCAATGATTGCAGGATATGTAAAAATGGATTTGTTGGAAAGGCTTTAGAAACTTTCAAGAAAATGTAATTGGCAGGTGTAAAGCCAAATTCCACAACCTTCACCAATATCCTCCATGTCTGCCAAAATGGGAGCTTTGGAACAGGGTATCGACATCCATCAAAGCATCATGAAAGGAGGGTTTTTTGGCATATATTATAGTTGGAAATGCTTTGGTAGAAATGTATGAAAAATGTGGAAGCATAGAAATGACACATGAACTGTTTGATAGAATATCATGTGAGATGGCATAATATATTTACCCAGACAATTCTACCAAACTTCACCGAGCCATTAAAACAATAGGTACAAAAGTGTATATTTGTATAGATTCCAGAGATCAAAGAGGGTAATAAGAATGCAAAACATGGTACTTGAGAACCACAACCTTATTTTCGGTTGTAAGCCCCTGTAGATTTGTAGGGGTGAAAAAGGTAATGTGGTTCCCAATCCACCATCCTCATATACACCTACTACTATCTTTCCATCCATGGCTCTGCCCCATTCAAATTCTTCATATGGTGGAGTCATAGGGGAACCAAATCCCATGTCTCCTTTAGAAGGGAAAACAAGCAGCAACACCCTTACTATTTAGATGCAGCTCACATTATTTTAGCTTCCCAATGTATTTGTCTCATCTACATTGTCTATCCATTTTTGCATTGAATTTGTGAAAAAAAAAATTAGGATAAAATTGGATGCTTTAATGTCAGCTATATGCAATTTACATGGCTTCTTTTCAATTATACTTTTAAGTGTCAGTTCCTCTTCAAATTTTAAAATAAGGGAAATCTATGCCACTATGAAAGAGCAAGGAAAAGAATTAGTTATCAACTCAACCAATTTCTAGAGGGACAATCTCTATCAATTCAGAATACGTACCTTCTCCTATTTTTATATCCATTTGAATGGTAAAAATGATTTTAATTTTTTGAATGACTAGTTAGTTCACAGTTGGATTCCTTAAGGAAAATGCATGCTTCTTTGTTGTTGAAATTGTTACTCTCTCCTATGGTTAAGGATCCTCCAGTCTGAAAAAACTGATTGTTAAATGTATGTTATATGTACCCATATTGTATAGATGGTTCAACCAAGGAGGACATTATTTCAATTCATTTAAATTATATTACAATTGGAATTAATAATCAAGTCATCTTGCTCAATTCTTATAACAAGGCAATAATTTCTTTCTCAATTTTTTGCAGTTTATATTTTCTAAGCATCAGAAAGGAAGACACGGAAACAACAATGGAGTGCCCTTTCTCTTTAAAAAGTAAAAAGTGATTCTGTACTTGTGATATCTCACAATTTTTTAAATTCTTATGATGATACATCAACTATTTTCTCCTTCAGTGTTAGTCATGTGTAGTAGTCAAATTGGGATCCTGCAGGTTACACGCTTTGTACTTTTTAGAACCTCCAACCAAAGACAACTTTCACTTGAGGTTTGGCAAGCCTATCTCAAGGATCTCATACTTATATCTTATGCTATCTTCCATCTATAACCATGGATTTCCTTATCAATTTCAATTTCAAGCATTGGATTTATAAGCATAGACAGTTCAAAATGCATTAACCTTCAAATTGAATGTCTGAACATGTGTGTGTGATACAGACTTTAAAGTTTGTGTGTGTTAGATATAGACTTTAAAGTTTTTGTGGATAATTTGCATCAATAGTATTATAATTATTAATCACCTTGTGTTTTCATTCAAATTTAGCTTTCGGATGTCGTAAGTTATTAGATGAGTGGATAGGGGTTGAATAAAATCTTTTGGAAAAATCTATGTAGAAGATTTTTCAAAAGCTTTTTACTCAATTTTATGGACTCTAAAACCTTAAGTTCTTAATAGATAGTGGTTTTTAAAATCCAATCTTGGGAGGTAGGCCCTAGGGATTTTGGTCTTGAGTATGTTATTTCAATCTAACTTGACTCTTCTATAATTAGTAGGTTCTAATAAAAAAAAATTGATTTCATCAAATATTTAAGAGACTCTCTACTACAACTTTGCCTATCATAAAGCCCTTAAAAATACTATAGTTTTGGTATTCATTTCGAATTGATCAACTATCTTCCACTAGGATTTCGTTGCCTATTTTTTCCCTATTACAATCAGCAAACACATAATATATTTGCAGCATCTTATGCAAAACAACCTAATTTAAACAAAATTACAATAAGAATTAGCATTGACCATAGTTACTTTTTGGATTGTCAATCATTTTGTTTTTATGAAGTCTAGTGTTTTCAGAATCCGAGATGAGATCATGGATAGAAATTGAAAATCACAATGGCTTACAATGAGCATATGCCACATGAATCTTATCATTTATTGGGTATAGTATGGTCCTTATGAATCAATTACCTACATTGAATATTGTGTGTATGTAGCTTAAATTGGTTGTTGTCCTTTACAATAAATAGATTGTGTTTCCATGCAATTTGTATGTTTAAGTTTTGAGAATATTGTGCATATATATATATATTCTAACCCTTGCTGAGAATGGTTCTTTTTGGGACATGGAACTAACCTCATTCATTAACTTACCATCCACCTAGAGAATGTTTGGATAATCCTATTATGGATGCAATATCATCATTTAAATATTAGGTCTTCTACTTCATAGCCACAGATTAGCACTTAAACCATGGTTATAAAATATTGATTGCTTTGATTTCAAATTGCAGGCTATAATAATAAAGCATCTTGAATATGATTTACAGACATCAGGAACTAACTTTAGAAAGAAAGATGAATTCTTATTCCTTTTAACATTGATTGTGGTGGCCAACTCAAAAAGGCATATCTATCTTCCATGTTTAGCTCATAGTTTTGGAAGACATGGAAGATTTATAACCTAATGTGTAACTAAAGTATTTGATGCTTACAAATATGAGTAGCTAAGACAAAGGAAAGTTGCATGCAACCTAACTTTATGTTCTACAAATGAATAATAATGTGAAGCATCACATCTTTTATTAGTTTATGTGTGCAAGGTGGTATGTGATCTCTAAAATGAAGTTCATTTCCTAAAATACCAAGACAATGCCAATATTTGTGGTTGTATATAGGTCATATTGTTGTATAGATTTGAGAGGTATCATTTTTGTGATTTTGAGGCAATACGTTCAATGCTTATATTAGAACTAGATCCAATGATGATCAAGTTCAAAGGAATGTCATGTCATAACTTCCATATTAGACTAATATAGACACCATTTGGAATTATGGAAAAAGCCCTTAGAATTTACCATAGTTGTTAAACCAAGTTTTTTATTTAAATGTTACTGTTTTTTAATATCTAGTTAAATCTTCCCTTTTAGGTAACTGTGAAGCTAGTGACAACCATAACTGAGGATTGCTTATTCTATCAATTTCTCTTACAACCTGAAACTAGCCTCATTCATTTCTACACATGAATGCATTTTATGAAGATATCTTCACCAATGGCTCTACTATGAAAACCTCATTATTTTGCTACTTGAGCCCATCTCATTGACTTTCCATAGTAGTGTTTGATTTTAAAGTTTACAGCAGTTTAAATTTTATGAAATAATTTTTAAGAAGACGTATTTGCCAAAAAATTCTGCATACTTTGCATATAGAAGCGTTTGTCTGTGAATGTGAAATATTTTTATTGTCATGTTTTATATTTAGATAATTATCAAACTATACTATTAATTGATTTGCAATTTAAGTGGTCCTTAGTAGAGAGGTATACTAGTAGGTGTTGAACAATGTTTCTCTTCATTCCTTTAGTTTCTAGGGCCAAAGCAGTAGCCCAAAGAGGGATTAGAATTGGTTTACAATATATATTTCAATGGGCTTATTCACACTAATGGTCTCCATTTTTATTTTTTATTTTTATTTTTGAATGTTACAGTTGTTACACTATTGGCCATGGCACCATTATGGCAGGTCATGTCCTTCATGGGCACTTCATATATACATTATTTTATTTTATTTTAAAACAAGGTTGCATAATTTATATGCATAGCTAATCTTGATGATTGCAATATAAAAATTACTTCAACATCTATTTAGAATACTTTTAGGCTAATCTAAGTCTAGTTATAAAAAGGAAATACATGGACATCCCAACAATGCTTCTCTTGGAAGGAGATAAAGGTGGTCATGCTACTCATCATCATCATCAATGGGTGTTGCAATGACTCGGCTGTAAATGAGCATGCAAGTCAAAGATAATCTAAGTCTGGTTATAAAAAGGAAATACACAGACATCCCAACAATGCTTCTCTCGAAAGGAGATAAAGGTGGTCATGCTACTCCTCATCATTATCAATGAGTGTTGCAATGACTCAGATGTAATAGGACAGTGGCCATGAGCACAATCACAATCATAACCATAACCACAACCATGATCATGAACATGAACATCTCCATGACCATAACCATAACCATAAGCATAGTAATGGCCATGAACATGAACATGAGCATTATTTAGATGTGGTGAAATGTAGTGCAAGCATCCGTTCATGCACTAATTTACAAAGTGCGGTTGCCTCAAGCCCAAAAATCAGTCATACTACACCAATGAAGTCTTGATTGTTATCCACCCAGCACTAAACAAAGGCAATTTACCCTTCCAATCAGATCCTCAGCCAAAAGCAAGTTGTTAATATGGTCAAATTTCAAATTGTTAATTATTGATTTCAACTAGTAAATAATAATTTATCATAGTTCTCACAAAATGCTTCACTAACAAGCATGATTGCAAAAATGGATTTTTGAAAGGAATTGGGGAGTTAAAATGTTTGAGAAATTCCTCAAAAAAATATTGCCTCATGACTTGCCATAATTGCACAATATGAATTTGTTAAAAAATTTCAACAAACTTCCAAGAAAATGCAATTTGCAAGTGTAAAGCCAAATCTCATAAATTTTGTTGGCATTCTATCTGGTGTGCAAAAAATGAGAGCTTTGGAACAAGGTAAGTACATTTTTTTATAGTTGGTCATTACCTCTCCTTGTTTCTTATTTTTTGTCGAGGTATGCATCAACTCAAATAGTCTCATTTTAGGATGTCATTGCATGAGAGATTTTTGTCATCTGTTGGTTTGTCTAGTGTTTTGAAAATTTTCCACTTCTTTATTTGAACTCATGTTGGATGGTGTTGCTAGGATATAACATTTGATAGCTAAATTAATCAAAGTTTCCAAACATTTAAACTACATATCACTTCTCCAAAATAAAAATGCCAGACAAAATCGACCCATGCATGCCGATATTAATGGTAAAGGAGCTTTATTATTTTCCCAATTTAATGATTTTGTTTCAATTGTGTTTGGATCCTTCTAAATGAATGCATATCACTTCTCCAATGACATCATTATTGCACAAATGTACCCAAAATTAGACTTTTTTTTCAAATTGACCTTGCACACCTCTTCGACATACCCATTGCACACCAAGGTGCAATTGCTAGTAGTTATTTAATATTGTATGGTATGCTTTATCCGTGGAGTATTAGTCGTGGAGTATTAAGATAATCCCTTAGTCATCAAGGCTGGACACCTTTCTTACAATATAGCAGTAAAAAGATAAATAAAATATTGAATGTACGTACAGGTATTGATGACTTTCTTCTGTTCCATATTTTAGAAAGTAGTCAATGGAAAGAAATATTTTAAACAATCAAACTATTCATATTCTATTCAACACTACTGCTAAATGATGTGGACTGGTCAACCTTTATACCCTTTCACAATTATTTTACTTAATGGGCCATTAGAGAAAAAACGGATGTTTCGTTTCTAGTTTCGAACGTACGACATTTGGCGGACAACTTGAACTGCAATCTTAATAGATTCTAGTTTTGATGTTTTTTTTTTTAAATTGTCAGGCAGTTTACTCTATTTAAATATTATTTTTTAAAAGAATTTATAATAATTTATATATAATATTTAATTAGTAAATATTATTTTAATAGTTTGTATAAAATATATGGAAAAATATCATTTTGAAAGTGTTTATTTAATTGATTTCTAATTGTAGTGTAATTTTAATCTTAATCTAAATTAAATCATAATCTTAACCTTAATCTTATTTGAACCCTAATTCTAATTGAACAATAAAAGTAACTTAATCTTAAATATAATTTGAATTGAACCTTAACCCTAACCATAATTAAAATGTAACACTAACCATTTTTGAATTGTAATCCTAACCCTAACCCTAACCCTAATTGTATGTGTTAACCTATTTTGTCCCTCAACCTAAATAAGCCACATCAAATTGTTCACGTTGAATTTTTTAACTTTTGTCAAAACTTCAACTACTTAATGTTATCAAATGACTATATGCATGCTTGAGCCATGTTAAAGTTTAGTTGAGGTTTTAAATATCCATAAGATTCTTTAAAGCCATTCAATGACCTTATCAATTTTATAAGCTCATGTGCACAATAGAAAGGGTTTTCCTTGTTTTAAAAATGTCAAGACTCTTAGAGGTTTTAGGGTTTTGTTGCTCAGCCATTGAGTAAGTCTTCCTCCCTTCAAGGCATGGAGGATACAATTTTCTTCCCAGACCAAGACACATTGTGGATTTTCACCTCCATGTTATTAAGACTTTGTCATGTATAAACATGTACGTGGAGAATGAAGGAAAACAGACTTTGTGGCAGTGGATAGAAGGCAAAAGGCTTGCTGCAGAGCAGTTTCACATAAAAGAGAAGCCTTGTCAAGTGAAAAAAGGCATTGAAATGTTTGTTTGGCCCCTTTTAATCATTATATTTCAACCATGCAAGAACATGCAAAGGAAGGTACATGAGTCTCATCTCTAAAGAAGTAAGGTTCATCACTCTGTTGAAACCCTTGTATTGTCATGGTTATAAGGAAATGTCATGTAGATGTGTCTATAGATGATCTTATCTCGTAACTTCTAGATAAGTTTCACTGGGAGGGTTTCATTAACTCTGCATAATGAAAATTCCATAAGTCATGAAAGATCTCATCACGGTCCAAAGGTATAGTAAAAAGCCGATTGTTTCATGTGGTTTTCCACATGTCATTGATCACGTATATTTACGTTTAAACCTAAAGAGGATGAACTTTCAGACAGGTGCGATAAAGCGACATATGAAACTATCTGACAGGTGAGATCAAGAGAACAGAACTCTGTGTGTGAGATCTTCTAGGCACTATCAAGCAACCAATTGGAGAATAGAATGCAACACATTTACGAAAGAGATGGACAGTAGTTCGAAACCAGTGGCAGGGCATCTTGTATAATGGTTCCAGATGACTGAGATAGAGTTGCTAGCAGTGGGTCTCATGGGATTTTCTGAAATCTCATCAAGTTGAGGGTACTTAGCTTGAGGCTTAATGCTCTTTTTGGTCTGTGTACTCATATAAGAAAGCTATATCTGCAAAACAACCATTTTTTATTACCTATTCCATCATTCATTTATTTCAGGAGTTGGGATTGTATTGGGTTTAAAGGATGAAGATACAGGCATGTCAGGAAATGGGATGTTGAAGAACAATAGGTTGTTGATATTGACATTGAAAGGAGTGGCAAAGTTCATGTGAATAAGATCATGCAAGTTACAAGTGTTGATCAATGTCTGAAATATCATATGCAAGGGGAAAATTTAGTCATGGAGATAAGTAGTAGAAAATGCTAATCATTGTTCAAAACATGTGGACAGTGCAGTCCATAAAGGAAGGTTTTTAAAGAATTGCAAAAAGTAACCAAGCAAGAGGGTTTTAGTGATGATGTTCAAGGATAGAGTGTTAACAATGAAGAACATTGATTAAGAAAGCAGAGTGCTGTTATAAAGGGAGCTACTGTGATTAAAAGGCAGTGGGCAGTCTTGTAACCTTTGCTTATTGAAAAGTGACAATTTCAACAAGTTGATTGTGTGGAAATTTCAAATGAACAAAAGTTTTTGTCTTTTTTTTTTCCTCACATGGTGACCTTTCAATGCATGCTCTCTGAGAACTAGAGAGAAATCATCCATTGAAGAGAAAATTAAAGGCAACAAGAAAGATTTACCTATAAGTGCTACAAGAGTTGGGTTATGAGAAAAGAGGGCACACCATTGTAGTGATAAAGATGTAAGAAGGAGAGGAACAAAAAAACTCAAAAGGTAGTGATCTTCAACTATAAGGGTCCAGAGCATTGACAGAGCAAGAAGAAGCATTGGAAACAATTTCAGATTATTGTGCTAAAATGGAAGAGAATGACAATCTTCGTGACCAAAACACAAAGCGGGATACATCAGAAGGTAAACCAATATCATGAGGTCTGTCATCCTATGCTAGGAGTCAATGTATGAAGGACTATCAAGAGGGGAGTAGCTTCAGGTTCCAAGGGGGATAGTCATAATAATGCTTCAAGAAAAAATTGTGTTACACGGGGACGCGTCCCCCCACCCAAACCCTACGTCCCCATCTCTTGTGGCATTTCAAGGATAGGGGGACAGTAGGGGACGTCCCCCAGGCGTCCCCCCTAATTTTCAAAAATTGGAAACAATAGAAATGTGTCCCCAAAAAAGGGGACAACCGAAAAATAAAAGGGGATTCCTAGGCATCTTGAAACGGCCAAGGGATGGCTAGGAGCCGCCCCCTGATTTTCAAAAATTGGAAACAGCAGAAACATGTCCCCAAAAAAGTGGACAACTGGAAAATAAAAGGGGATGCCTAGGCGTCCTGAAATGGCCAGGGGATGGCTAGGAGTCCCCCAACCGTATTGGGGATGCCCAGGCATCCCCCTTTCATCAAATTTAAAAATGTTTTGATTTTTGGAAAATTAAATAAAAATTGCTTGATAAATATTAAATATTTCATTATATTTGATAAAACATTTAACTTTTAAACAAACTATTTAATTTTATTGTCAAATTAAATAAAAATTACTTGATAAATATTAAATATTTCATTAAATAAAAATTGTTTGATAAATATTAAATATTTCATTATATTTGATAAAACATCTTTTTTTTAAACAAATTGTTTAATTTAATTGCCAAATTAAATAAAAATTGCTTGATAGTTGATAAATATTAAATGTTTTATCAAATATTAAATATTAAATGTTTTATAATTCATTGTATTTGATAAAAATGTTTTATTTGCATTTGAATTGCATTGACTAAATAATAAAATATTATTATATTTACTTTAGTCGTTCAACCAAAAATTGAACAAAATGCTTTTATATTTAAGAGTTAAGTTATTGGCATTGTTGTTAGTGTTTACCTTTATCTTTATATTGTTGTTATGTCACTTTTATATCGTTGTTATACTATTGTTATACTATTGTTATCCTCTCTATCTATGCACATATTATCATATTAATAGTGTTGCACATATTTGATATTTCAAATTGCTCTCTCTCCCTCTATATAATATATTTTTAAAATTCATATATATATATATGATTTCCTATATCGTTGTGCCCCTGCTATCCCCAAAAAATCTACGCTCAGACTATCATCCCCGAAACATGTCCCCTGTCATCCCCCTGTCCCCGTCCTCAAAACATTTTGGAACATAGAAGAAAATCTATCTATAATGTATCCATTGGCAATGGTAATGCTCGGTCTAACTATTCACAATAATGAAGGTAGTCTAGTGTCCATTATCAAATTAATATGATAATTGATAGTGAGTAAGACTTTTTGGATAGTCTACAAGAGATCAAAAGGTAGCCAACTGCATTCTCAAAGAAAGTGTGATAGACTTCAGTAAAAGGAATATTTCATAATACATTCAGAAGGCAGTCAAGAAAAGACAGTGAGTTCACCTAAAATTCAATGAGGAAGGATAGTATGGTAAGAGGGCATGGGATTGTTATTATATGTAGAAACATGACTTGGATGGAAAAGACCTAAAGGGACATAGCTGGTGCAACAAAACAAAGATAAAGAGTTGTTTTTTTTCTCATGGATTATAATCAAGAAATTTTGAACACATAACATGGCACAAGACACTTCCTGTGAGTTAGAAGGTGGCATTTTGAAACTATCACTAAGAGAAACCAATGCATTAGCTACAATATATTAGAAAGGAGTCAAGGACAACCCAATGGGTCTACATAGAGGAAAAAGACATTGAATATTTCAAGGTTTTGATCAATACTCAAATGACAATATGTAGGAACATGAGCCTTATGCACTGTGATGTTTGCCAAGTGAAGTTTTCTAACTTGTTTGGTTTACCCTCAATAAGGAAAGTGTATGATTGTCCTTGATTTTCAAGATACTATAACTGTCCTCTTTAAGGTTATTGCATCTTGTTGATCAAACCTTTCTTTGTCACACTTCCATTTGTGAGTATCTTTGATATTCCAACATGCAATTTTAGTATGAGAAACTAAGCTTAGTTTGGGGCCACCATAAGGGTTATCTATCCAAAACAACAATCTAAAAGGAAGAAAACATAGATTGAGAAATCAATAGGACCCATGTTCTTCAACAATGATCACAAAGTCCATCCTCAAATGCAAGATGATATCAACAAAAAAAAAAAATGATGACTATCTTTTGACTTCTGAGACCACTGCTGCTACTATTATAACTAGTGCTAAATGTGTCTTCTCAGATGTCATTGGAAAAGATTAGGTGGTCTGAGATAAAAAGAATACAGTAACAAAGAATATTAGGGGTCTTCTCAATCATCAAGGGATAGTCCTAAGATAAAAGGCCTATATTAGTCAAAGTAGCTATAAAGTCTAGTGATAAAAGACCAGAGTTCAGGAGCTTGTAAAGAAAGACAATCACCATCAGAGGTGACACTAAAATTAGTTGGTATTAAAGAATATTGAAGACTCAATAAGCATAATTAATCTACACACTATAGTGGAAAAGTGACGACTGCAAGAGAACTTTCTTAAGAATTTTGTTTGCAGGACCAGGAAGGTACAATACCAATAGGATCCATAATTGTTTCAAGGAACAATAATGGGTAGTGATCCAAGGAAATAAAAGTGGAAGCGACATGAGTTCAACAAAATAGTAGGAAAGAAGGATGAATTTGATGTTTTGTTTAAGTACTTTCATAGCTTATTGTTGTCCCATAGTTAGAATTTTAAAAAAACTCATGGTATTTCTTTGAAGATAGTTTCAAGGATTTACAGTTACATCCATAAATCATGATAGAGGACAACCAATATCAAGATTTTAGTTATAGAGAGATTACAATGATCATGGAAAATATAATATAGTCTATAGTGAAGATTGAGTTTGAGTAGTAACAATCATGTTACAGAAGAAACTTCATATTTTCTAAGTTTGTCATTCATGGTGAGGAATGATGGTGGAAGTGATTGTGATTTTAGTGACAAGAAATCTAAAAGGAAGAGTTCATGAGGAGACTGTGATAATAGGTATGACAATAGCAATTTTAGTTTTGAAATAAATTCATGAAGATTCAAAATGTGTAAAGGTCACTGATATGAACAAAAAATAGATCAAATATGATAGGAATAATATTGTCAAGAGTTTGATACAAGTGTCAAATATTGTCCTAAAAAGAATCTTCTACTCCTCCAAGATACTTTTGACTGATTCAAATCTTCTTGTTGTGACACAAAAATGGCTCTTAAGATGCCACTTATTTAAAAAAAAAAAATCAACAAAATCTGATGTGCATGAGCAAATGAAGATAGTTATGCTCAAAATTTGAAGACACAACAAGAACAAGAGTTGAAGTGCTCAGAATCTAGTTTCTAAGTCACTATTTTTTTAAAAAAATAATGAAGATTAAGGGTTTCAAAAAGGGGCCAGGGGGGGCCAAAACAAGTCCTGTTTTTATAAAAAATAATAGCATACCATCTGAGCCCCCCCACAACCCCTTTTCATTAGCTTTTTTCTGGAATTTCAAAAATCCAAATGGTGAGAAATTAGCTAGCACCATTAGTTTATCCCCATTTTTTCAGCTAAGTTTTTTAATGAATATATAATTTATTTTATGAATTTTTGAAGTGGACACATCCAGAAAAGATGAAATTTGAGTGTGCTCCTCCCTAAATTTTTTGAAAACTAATCAAAAATTGATTTTTTTTCATTACGTGTAGAATGAAGTCTAGTTTTAAAAAAAATAATTTGTTCTAAGATTCGATGAATGAGTAAAAATATATCCTAAAACTAGCACATGTTGGCTTTTGACAAAAAGCAGAGGCAATAACAAGAGAAGTTATGGATGAAAACCTTAACCTAATCAAAACATTAAAAAATATATATATTTAGATAGCTAAGAGAGAGCCTAATATCATCATGGTTTTTTATAATATTGCATTGAAATACGTGCAAACATGATGGTTAGCACAACCAAAAATATGTGAAAATTTGGTACCCTCCTAAGAAAATCACATCCATAAATAGCTCCTTTGGGGATTATCAAATTTGGCGCTCTCTAAATGGTGCATCCCATTTGGCACTCACCAAATTTGGTGAGCGCCAAATGGGATGTGCCATTTGGAGAGTGCCAAATGAGCTGCATTGAGAAAAATATAACTTTGCATTCTCTTTGTGTCTCTCTCCACCACTTTGATAATGCTTAGAGTTTGTGGTTTACAACTATTGATGGATAGTTGAGGTTTTACCTTTTCACTCCCTCTTTTCCTCCTTCCCTCTTAACCAATACATACCCATTAGATCTCTCAACCCTCTCTAGGTCTCTCCTACACTCTCTACCTTGTCTTCCATCCTTAGAATTTAAGGTATACAGTTGAGGGTTTAATGTATAGGATAACTCCCCCTCTCAGGTCTCTTCCTCCCTCTATCCTTCCCACCCCCTCTCTCTCAAGTCTCTCCCTCCCTCTATCCCTCTTACCCATCTCTCTCAAGTCTCTCCCTCACTCTATCCATTCTTCTATGATCTCCTGGTTCTCTCGCACCACCTCCCCTCACTCAAGTCTCTCCCTCCAACCCTAACTACTCTTACTCTCACAATCCCTCTCTCAAGTCTCTCCCTCCCACCCTAACTAGACAACTCTCTCTCCCTTAGTCTATCCCTCCCACCCTTTGTCTCTTGGATCTCTCTCACCCCCTGTCCCTCTCTCAAGTCTCTCCCTCCCACCCTAACTACACAACTCTCTCTCCCTCACAAGTTTCTCTCTCCTGGGTCTCTCCCACTCCTCCTCTCTCTCTCTCAAGTCTCTCTCACCCCACCCCCATCTCTCTCCCTCTTAAGTCTCTCCCTCAAAATATCCCTCCCACCCCCTCTCCCTCTCTCGAGTCTCTCCCCCCACCCTAACTAGATAACTCTCTCTCTCTCCCTCTCAAGTCTCTATCTCTCAGGTCTCACTCCCTCCCACTCTACCTAGACAGCTCTCTCTCACTCCAACCCCCTCTCTCACACTCCCTTTCTCTTAGGTCTCTCACTAAAAACATTTCTCCCAATCTATCTCCCTCTCTTAGGTCTCCCTAACCCACCCTAAGTAGATAACTCTCTCACTCCCTCCCACCCTACCTAGACTAATCTCTCTCGCTCCAACCCCTTCTCTCACACTCCCTCTCTCTTAGGTCTCTAGCTCAAAATATCCCTCCCACCCCTTCTCCCTCTCTCAGGTATCTCCTTTCCATCCTAACTGGATAACTCTCTTTCTCTAATAGTAGTCTATCTCTCTCTGGTCTCACACCCTCCAACCCCCTCTCTCACACTCCATTTCTCTGTCTCTTAGGCCTCTCTCTCTCTCTTAGGGTATATGCAAGATCATGATGGGTATGTGTAGGGTATGTGGCTGACAACTATTTTTTTACTCAAAATTGATGAAACAAAAAGGGTTTTTAAAAGAGATTCTCAGCTTTCCACCAATAGAAATAATGTTTACTTTGAATTTAATAAATTACTACTATTCATTTTCTATTTGAATTACGACTAAAGTCCTGATTGATGGGCTATAGCTTTCAAACAGTATCACATCTTTTTGAATCTAAAACATGCATCACATTCTATGCTTCATATACTATAGGATTATATAAAAAAATAATTTCATGAGTTTTTGACCAAGTTAAGGTGGTCAGACATACAAGTTTTTTATATTTTTTAGAAGTTGTAATAAAAAATTCATAATTAATTATTTACTTGGAAAAAATTACAAAAAATAATGCATCACATCAGGCTGGCCATGAGTCCTCTACTTATATCTAAAATCTTATAAAAAAATATTATCATTTTATTGTGGTTAGGATGGTCAGACATACACAGGTACTTTTGTTTCTTGAAATTTAAGTACTACTACATTGAAATTTCAAATTTTCACCAAATAGATTTTTTTATTTTAAATAAACCTAGTAGTTTAGAAAGTACATTCAATTTGCTACAAATCCTATTCTTATTCAAATTTTTACGTCAAGTTTCCTAACTCTGATTTTTTGAATTTTTTTCCACTTAAGGGCCTATTTTTTCCATGATGATCGTACACATTCCCCTTTCTCCAACTCCCTCTCTCATGTCTTTATATGTATCTCTCCCTCTCATCTCTCCCTCTTTCAGCTATCTCTCTCTCAGGTATCTCCCACTCCCTCTCTCTTATGTATCTCCCTCAAAAAATCCCTCCCAACCCCTCTCCCTCTTTCAGACTCTCTCCCCCCACCCTAATTAGATAAATCTCTCTCCCTCTTAAGTCTCTCTCTCTCTCAAGTCTCACTCCCTCTCACCCTACCTAGAAAAATCTCTGACTCCAACCTGCTCTCTCAAACTCTCTCTCTCTCTCTCTCTCTCTCTCTCTCTCTCTCTCTCTCTCTCTCTCTCTCTCTCTCTCTCTCTCTCTCTCTCCACTCCAATTCCATCTCTTAGGTCATTATCTTTATCTCTCCCTCTCATCTCTCTCTCTCAGGTATCTCTCTCTCAAGTGTCTCCCACTCCCTCTCTCTTAGGTATCTCCCTAAAAATATCCCTCCCAATCCCTCTCCTTCTCTCAAGTCTCTCCCCCTACCCTAACTAGATAAATCTCTCTCTGGTCTAACTCCCTCCCACCCTACCTAGACTACTCTCTCTCACACTCCAACCCCCTCTATTACACTCCCTCTCTCTCAGGTCTCTCCATCAAAATATACCTCCCACCCACTCTCCCTCTCCCAGTTCTCTCTATCCCATCCTAACTAGATAACCCTCTTTCTCTGATGTGGTAGTCTCTCTCTCATGTCTCAATCCCTCCCACCCTACCTAGACAACTATCTCTTAGTCCAACCCCCTCACTCACACTTCCTCTCTTTCTCTCTCCATCTTAGGTCTTTCTCTCTCTCTCTCACTCACTCCATCTCCCTCTCTTAGGTCTTTCTCTTTCTCTTTCTCTTTCTATCTCCCCCCCTCTCTCTCTCTCAGGTCTCTCCCTCAAAATATCCCTCCCAACCGCTCTTTGTATCTCAGGTCTTTTCCCCCACCCTAACTAAATAACTCTCTCTCTCCCTCTGAAGTCGCTCTCTCTTATGTCTCACTCCCTCCCACCCTATTTAGACTACTCTCTCTCACTCTAATCCTCTCTCTCACACTCCCTCTCTCTCAAGTTTATCCCTCAAAATATCCCTCTCACCTCCTCCCCCTCTCTTAGGTCTCTTCCTCCCATTCTAACTAGACAACCCTCTTTCTTTGATGTGGCAGTCTCTCTCTCTTAGGTCTCACTACATCCCACCCTACATTTAAAAATCTCACTCCAACCCCCTCTCTCACACTCCCTCTATCTCTCCCTCTCAAGTATCTCTCTCTATCTCTCTCTCTTTCTCTCTCTCTCTCCAACTACCTCTCTCAGGTCTCTCTCTCTCTCTCTCTCTCTCTCTCTCTCTCTCTCTCTCTCTCTCTCTCTCTCTCTCTCAGGTATATCTCTCTCAGGTTTCTCTCATAGGTCTCTCTCTTAGGTGTCTCTAACTCCCTCGCTCTCAAGTCTATCCCTCAAAATATCCCTCCCAACACCTCTCCCTCTCTTAGGTCTCTCCCCCCCACCTTAACTAGATAACTCTCTCTCCATCTCAAGTCTCTCTCTTAGGTCTCTCTCACTCCAACCCTCTCTCTCATACTCCCTCTATCTTAGGTCTCTCCCTCAAAATATACCTACCACCCCCTCTCCCTCTCTCAGGTCTCTCCCTCCCTTCCTAACTAACCAGATAATCCTCTTTCTTCAATGTAGTAGTTAGGTATGTGCAGGATCATGATGGGCCAAAACGTAGCAATATGATGGGTATGTGGCTGATGACATTTTTTTTACCCAAAATTGATGAAAAAAAAAAAGGTTTTTAAAGGAGATTCTTGACTTTCCACCAATATAAATTATGCTTTACTTTGAAGTTAATAAGTAATTATTATTCATTTTCTATTCAAATTACAATTAAAGTCCTGATTGATAGACTAAATGAAAAACATCTATATATTTCAAATGGTGTCACATTTATTCAATCCAAAACATGTGTCACATTCTATGCTTCTCATAATATAGGATTAAAAAAAGAAAATTTGAATTTCATGAAGTTTTGACCAAGTTAAGGTGGTCAGACATAAGATTTTTTTATATTTTTTAAAAGTTGTAATAAAAAAATCATAATTAATTATTTACTTGGAAACAAATTACAAAAATATATGCATCCTCTACTTATATCTAAAATATTATAAAAAAATATTATCATTTTATTGTGGTTAGGGTGGTTAGATAGACACTTACTTGTTATTTTTTCCCTAAAATTTAAGTACTACTACATTGAAATTTCATATTTTCACCAAATAGATTTTTTTTTTTTTTTAAATTCTATTAGTTTAGAAACTAAATTTGATTTTCTATAGACTCTATTCTTACACATTTTAAAAATAATATAGATAAATTATTCAAATTTTTACTTCAAGTTGCCTAACTCTGATTTTTCTGATTTTTTGCCACTTAAGGGTCTATTTTTTCCATGATTATCCTGCACATACCCAGTCTCTCTCAGGTATCACTCACTCTAACCCTACCTAGAAAAATATCTCTCACTCCAACCCCCTCTCTCACATTCCCTCACTCTCTCTCTCTCTCCAACTCTCTCTCTTAGGTCTTTATCTTTCTCTCTCCCTCTTATCTCTCTCTCAAGGATCTCTCTCGTAAGTCTCTCTTTCAAGTTTCTCCCTCAAAATATCCCTCCCAATCCCTCTCCCTCTCTTAAGTCTTTCCACCCCACCCTAACTAGATAACTCTCTCCCTCCCTCTCAAGTGTCTCTCTCTTAGACCTCACACCCTCCTACCCTACCTAGTCTACCCTCTCTCACTCCAATCTCCTCTCTCATACTCCTCTCTCAAGTCTCTCCCTCAAAATATACCTCCCACCCCCTCTCCCTCCCATCCTAACTAACTAGATAACCCTCTTTCTTCGATGTATTAGTCTCTCTCAGGTATCACTCCCTCTCAGGCTACTGAGACAAATCTCTCTCACTCCAACCCCTTCTCTCACATTCCCTCTCTCTCTCCCTCTCTCTCTCTCCAACTCCCTCTCTTAGGTCTTTATCTTTCTATCTCCCTCTTATCTCTCTCTCTCTCAAGTATCTCTCTCTTAATTGTCTCTCACCAAGTCTCTCCCTAAAATATCCCTCCCAACCCCTCTCCCTCTCTCAAGTCTTTCCACCCCACCCTAACTAGATAACTCTCTCTCTCCCTCTCTCAAGTCTTTCCACCCCACCCTAACTAGATAACTCTCTCTCTCCCTCTCAAGTGTCTCTCTCTTAGGTCTCACACCCTCCTACCCTACCTATTATACCCTCTCTCTCAAGTCTATCCCCCCACCCTAACTAGATAATTATATCTCTCCCTCTCAAGGGTGATCCCACAAAGCTAGTTTACAATTTTTGGGAGATTTTTATTTTTGCTATTATAATCACATATTTTTAGAAAATATAATGATTTAAGCCTTAAAAATTTCCATTTAAAGAATTCCAATTGAAGAGGGTTTGATCAAACTACCTTAGATCAAACCCACTTTGATAGAACCTTGCTAATTTTAAACCATACCTATAACGGAGTCTCCTTTAAACCAATCAAAATGCTAATAAAAAACCACTATTGATTTACCTTTTGGGGGATCAAATGAATTCATTTGAAATTTATTTTTTGTAAGTATTTAGTCCTTATTATAAGTTTCCCAAAAAGTATAATTTTAAATAAATTTAATTTTATCATTATATATATTTTTTTATTTCTTGTAAATGTAGGTTTTTCACTGAAAATCAAGCTCTTTGTTCTACGCATGTGGAAAAATAGAAGATTATAAATAAAAATTGAAAAATACTGGTGCACCAGATATTGAAGTCCTTGATCCCAAAAAAATATGAATTTTGATACATACAAAAAAATTGTGTTATACAGTCCTCCTATGTCTGAATTGTAATTGGTTTGACTTCGAAACTTGATTAAGGAAAAAATATTCAATAAAAATACTATGAAACCGATTGAAAGCACTAGATATCATAGTAACAAATCTAAATTCAAAAAAAATATAATTTTATGCTTCATGGAAAAAAAGTTGTTTTATACAGTGAACGTCACTCCTTAAAAATGGTGTTTACTAAAAAAAAATAGTTTTCGAAGGAGATGAACAAATAACTGCAATTTGATTCCAAAAAAATTGAAAAAAAAAATATTTAGAATCTATAGACAAAATGTCACAAATGACTAGTTTTCATCATCTTCAAATTATTCATGGTTTAACCACTATAGGTTCCCAAAAGTGAAGATTTAGTTAGAAAAAATTAGTTACAGTGTCTAGTTTGGCCAAAAATTGTAAACCAGTATTGTGGGATCACCCTCAAGTCTCTCTCTCTCAAGTCTCACTCCCTCCAACCCTACCTAGAAAAATCTCTCACTCCAACCCCCACTCTCACACTCCCTCTATCTCTCCCTCTCAGCTCTCTCTCTCTCTCTCTCTTTCTCTCTCTCTCTAGCTCCCTCTCTCAAGTCTTTATCTTCATCTTTCCCTCTCATCTCTCTCTCTCTAAGGTCTCTCTCAGGTGTCTCAAACTACCTCTCTCTTATGTCTCTCCCTCTAAATATCCCTCCCAACCCCTCTCCCTCTCTAAGGTCTCTTCCACTGCCCTAACTAGATAATTCTCTCTCCATCTCAAGTCTCCCTCTCTAGTCTCACTCCCTCCTACCCTACCTAGACTACTTTCTCTCTCACTTTAACTCCCTCTCTCACACTCCCTCTCTCTCAGGTCTCTCCCTCTCTCGGGTCTCTCCATCCTAACTAGATAACCATCTTTTCTCAATGTAGTAGTCTCTCTCTCTCAGGTATCACTCCCTCCCACTCTACCTAAACAAATATCTCTCACTCTAACCCCCTCTCTCAAATTCCCTCTCTCTCTCTCTCCCTCTTAGGTTTCTCTCTATCTATCTCTCTCTCTCAATCCAACTCCCTCTCTTAGGTCTCTCTCTCTCTCAAGTATCTCTCTCTTAGGTCTCTCTCTCAAGTGTCTCCCACTCCCTCTCTCTCAAGTCTCTCAATCAAAATACCCCCCCAACCCCTCTCCTGCTCTCAAGTCTGTCCCTCCCACCCTAACTAGATAAATATTTTTATCCCTCTCAAGTCTCTCTCTCTCTCATGCCTCACTCCCTCCCACCCTACCTAGACTAATCTCGCTCACTCCAACCCCCTCTCTCAAACTCCCTCTCTCTTAGATCTCTCCATCAAAATATCCCTCCCACCCCCTCTCTGTCTCTCAGGTCTCTCCCTCCCATCCTAACTAGATAACCCTCATTCTCAGATGTAGCTCTCTCTCTCTCTCTTAGGTCTTACTCCCTCCCACCCTACCTAGACAAATATCTCTCACTCCAACCCCTCTCTCACACTCCCTCTCTCCATCCCTTTTAGTTATTTCTCTCTCTCTCCAACTCCTCTCAAATATCTCTCTCTTAGGTCTCTCACTTAGGTGTCTCTCACTCGCTCTCTCTCAAGTCTCTCCCTCAATATATTCCCCCCAACTCCTCTCCCTCTCTTAGGTCTCTCCCCCACCCTAACTAGATAACTCTCTCTCTCTCACTCTCAAGTCTCTCTCTTGGGCCTAACTCCCTCCCACCCTACCTATAATACTCTCTCTCACTCCAACCCCCTCTCTCACAATCCTTCTCTCTCAAGTATCTCACTCAAAATATTCCTCCCACCCCCTCTCCCTCTCTTAGGTCTCTCCCTCCCATACTAACTAGATAAACCTATTTCTATGTAGTATCTCTTAGGTCTCCCTCCCTTCCACTCTACCTAGAAAAATCTCTCTCGCTCCAACCCCCTCTCCCTCTCTTAGGTCTCTCCCTCCCATCCTAACTAGATAAACCTATTTCTATGTAGTATCTCTTAGGTCTCCCTCCCTTCCACCCTACCTAGAAAAATCTCTCTCGCTCCAACCCCCTCACTCACACTCCCTCTCTCCCTCCCTCTGAGGTCTTTCTCTATCTCTCTCTCACATTCCATCTCCCTCTCATCTCCTTCTCTCTCTCTGGAATCTCTCTCTCAGGCCTCTCTCTCAGGTGTCTCCCAGTCCATCTCTCTCTCAGGAATCTCTCTTGGGCCTCTCTCTCAGGTGTCTCCCACTCCATCTCTCTCAGGTATCTCCCTTAAAATATCCTAAAAACCCTCTCCCTCTCTTAGGTCTCTGCCTCTCAAGTCTCTCTCTCCGGCCTCACTTCCTCCCACCCTACCTAGACTACTCCCTCTCAATCCAACCCCTTCATTCACACTCCCTCTCAACCCATCTCCCTCTCATATCTTTCTCTCCCTCTCACTCTAAGTCCCTCTCTTAGACCTTTTTCTTTCTCTCTCCCTCTCATCTCTAACAAATGGTGTGTTCTTTATTTTTCCATTTTTAGATATTGAAGTCCTAAAAATGTATCACATTTTTTATCATTTTTGGCAAGTGCCAAATTTGGTGAGCACCAAATGTTCCTTTTCCAAAAATGGTAAAAAAGGATTTGACCCCATGATTCAAGCCCACAATTCTCTACATTTGTCTAGTTCTATGCTTTATTCAACTCAAAAACACCTTTTTATGTAGTTGACATGTAAATTTATATAGAGGATATCAGCTTAACATAAAATTTCTTGTGAATTCCATTTTCATTACTTCTAGTAGTCCATTTCCATCATGGCTACTATAATTCACTCTTTTTCATTTTAGCTAGATGTTTATATTGAGTTTTTTTTTTTTTTTTTGACAATTTAGACAATTCATTTGATGATTTTATTAATCTTCATTATTATACATAGAATTCAACATTGAATTAGATGGAAGTTGCATATAAAAGTTTAATTTTAGGAGTTTGAAGATAAAAAATGAATAAAATGACATAATAGATGAATTCATGTAAACTTATATAGAGGATTTGAAAAAATTCCTCAAAGTAATGTGGTCTCATGGAATGAAATGAAAAGAAAATGCAATTAGCAACTACTCCTAGTTATTATTCATGCAATGTGACTTGTAATTGCATAAGAGTTGCACATCTAGGTTAACTTTCAAAAAAAAAGATTGTAACTAAATTTTTTTCATCAATAAAAATCTAGTTACATTAATTATGCAAAGTGAAATAATGATTTGAGTTTTAAAGATGTGTAATGCAATTTAATCACTATCCTTTGAAATAGCTTGAAGTCACTATCCTTTATACCTTCTTATGTTTGTACAACTGAAACCAAAGAATATTGTCCTTATAATCATGATTGTCAAAGTTTTCAAACTCCAAAATTTTCCCTACTACAACCATAATGAATTTTCATTTTCTCTTAACACTTTTTTGTCAAAGACTACCCTTTAGAGTTGATTGATGTTTTGTATTTGATTTGACTATGAGACCACATTTCTTTGAGGCATTTTTTGAAAAACTCATTTTCTTTTCCATGCTATTTCTCACTATTATGCTTTGATATATTTTGTCTAGGCATCCATAGTTTGCTTGAAAGCACCTGTTTTAGGATTTTAGCCATAGCAACAAGGAAGTGATCTATTTGATAAGATGCTTTGGTAGAAATATATGAAAAATGTGGTAGCATAGAGAAGGAAGTGATCTATTTGAAAAAATTCCTCAAAGAAATGTAGTCTCATGGTGATGTCCATCATAATGAGACCACATTTCTTTGAGGAAAATTTTCAAATAGCTCACTTGTTTCATAAAATTCTTTGGAAGACATGTATGAAAAATTCATTCATAGAAATGTATGAAAATGTTGTAGCATATACATGTATGGAAAATATGGTAGCATAGAAAAGGAAGTGAGTTGTTTGCAAAAATGCCTCAAATAAATGTGGTCTCATGGCAATTCCCATCACCCATGAGACCACATTTCTTTGAGGATTTTTTTCAAACAACTCACTTCTTTGTTTCATAAAATCCTTTGGTAGACATGTATGAAAAATGTGGTAGCATAGACATGTTTGATAAAATGCTTTGGTACCATAGAAAAGGTAGTGAGCTTTTCGAAAAAATGCCTCAAAGAAATGTGGTCTCATTGTGATGTCCATCACCATGAGACTACATTTCCTTCAAGCATTTTTTCAAACAACTAACTGGGCCTTTTTTCATAAATGCTTTGGTAGACATGTATGAAAAATGTGGTAGCATAGACATGTATGGAAATGTGATAGCATAGAAAAGACAGTGAGTTGTTTGAAAAATTCCTTATAGAAATGTGGGCTCATGGTGATATCCATCACCATGAGAATACATTTATTTGAGAATTTGTTTCAAACAAATCACTACCTTGTTTCATAAAATGCTTTGGTAGACATGTATGAAAAATTCTTTGGTAGAAATGTATGAAAAATGTGGTAGCATAGACATGTTTCATAAAATGCTTTGGTATACATGTATGGAAAATATTGTAGCCTAGAAAAGGTAGTGAGCTATTTGAAAAAATGCCTCAAAGAAATGTGGTCTCATGGTGATGCATGAGAAGCAAATGAAAAATGTGGTAGGAAAGAAAAGGTAGTGATTTGATTACAATTGAAATAACATCATAGATAGATCAACATCTAGTTATTAGTTATGCAACATGAAGTAATGCTTTGAGTTTGAAATATATGCAATACAATGTAATCAATGATATGAATATATTTCATAAAATTATTTATGTGTTTCATAAAATGCAATGTAATCAGCAATATGAATATGTTTATATAGTGTCAAAAAAAGTATCCCTTTTTCACACTTAATTTGGAAAATTTAATATTAAAATGAGCTTAATTATGCCTTGATTTAGTGTTGTAATGTGTTTTACACATTCACATTAAGTTTAGGTCCCTTCTTAATAAAATGGACTTAATGGTGCTTTTTTTAGGGTGTTGTAAAGCGTACCTTTACACTTTCACACTAATCTAGAGATTTATTAAATAATTAAGGTTAATTTTCTTTAATTGGCCCCTTTTATTCAAATCCAAGCCTAATTAATTATAGATTTCAAGGGATAAAGCCTAACATTCATAAATGATATTACACAACACTTAATTTTAGAAGGTGTGTATGTCCTAGGTTAGTGACATAGGACCCATTTTCCACTTGGTGAATGGGTCCTCACCAAGTCTTAGGACCCTATGCTCACATGGAAAATGGGTCCTCACTTAGACCTAGGACCCCTCCTTGGGATATGTTTTTTGTGGTATTTTAATGATTTGAAATCCTAGATCTGATGTTGGCTTGTGTTATTTGAATTTTGGGAATTAAAAATAAGATAAGTATAAATATAGGGTTATTTCACATAGTTTCATCTTTAAAGCTTTCAAGTATTTGAGTCTTAATAGAAAACTTATGATCAAGAGAGCATTCAAGAGCATTTCTAAGGTATTCAAGGGAAGATTATTGAACCAATCAAGATTCATTTCATCATGTGAAAGGTGTAGTGCATCATGCGTGTTGTTGAGATAATATGTTGATGTAGCATTGAAGATCCTATTGAAACATTGTTTCTAATCAAGTGTTGTGATCAAGATCTACATTCATTGAGGCTACTTCATGCTAGATGTTTGATTTGTGCTCCAAGGCTTCAACTAAGGTGTGGTGAGTTGTGATATTGTTTGTTCATTCATCATTCATTTATGCATTGTTTCATTTTAAGGTTTAATTAAAAAAATAGGTTTTGACCAAGGCAAACCCCTATTCCCTAAAAAGAAACATTTTTCTCCTTTGACATGTGATTGTAGGGTATGTGCAGGATCATGATGCGCCAAACAAGCCCTTAAGTGGCAATGAAAATTTAGAAAAATCAGAGTTAGGCAACTTGACATAAAAATTTGAATAAGTTATCTATATTATTTCAAAAAAATGTAAGAATAGAATCTGTGGGAAATTGAATATAGTTTATAAAATACTAGGTTAATTTTTTAAAAAACAAAATCTATTTGGTGAAAA
>VDFB02000008.1:89390074-89520921 GCA_007258455.2 Sequoia sempervirens
TCTCCCACTTTCTCCACCCTCTTCCTCCCTCTCTCCCACTCTATCCCACTCTCCCACCCTCTCCGACCTTATCCCACTCTCTTAGGTCACTCTCTCACACACTAAATCCATCTATCTCTCTCCCCTATACCCTTATAACCCTTGACCCTTAAACCCTCTACCATATACCCTAAGCTTTAAAGTTTAACCCTTAAACCTTCTACCATATACCATTAATCCTTAGGTCTATGTGTACATAAATCGGATATTCGTTTCAAATCGGATATCCGATTTGAAACGGATATCCGATTTCTAGACCATTACTTTAAAACAACAACAAATTTTGTATATATATGCTTTTTACAAATCAGATATCCAATTTGAAATGGATATCCGATTTGTAAAAATCATATATAAACAACTATTTTCATTGTTTTAAAGTAACAGTCTACAAATCGGATATCCATTTCAAATCGAATATCCGATTTGTAGACTGTTACTTTAAAACAATAAATTTTTTATATATATTATTTTTACAAGTCGGATATCTGATCCAAATTGGATATTTGATATGGAAAACTAGGATTTTTGTTTGCTTTGGTGGTGTGTACTGACACCCGAGCCTAAAAAAAGTCAACACGATATTTTCGTGTTTTTGGGTCGATGAAAGACGTGTTTTTTTTCTCATTGCCACTTTTTGGCATACCATGATCTTGCACATACCCTGTAGGTTCTAGGTTGAATATCATTTAGAGAGAAAAATTGGAGAAAGTTGCAAAGTTGTCACCTTTCTTGTAAAATCATGGAAACTGAGCTATAGGATTTATTTTTGGGGTTCTAAAAATATTCGATTAGGATTTGGGGGTGGAGACATTGAAGAACGAAACCCTTAAATAGGTTTTCCAAAACCCTAGCTAGGACATATTCACCATAGGGAGAATGAGTTCTCAATGAGGCTTGAAAAAGCACTTTCTACAACAGGTACACAACTTTTGACCTTCTTAAAACTTTCCCTTTTACTAGTATTTGTGTTGGGATAGATTTTTTAACTCATTTACACATTATAACTTTCATACTTGAATGAAACTAGGAAAATAGATACATTGTTCATCAATTCATTTTGGTGACCCTATTTTTGGTATTTGATTATCGTGAACCTGACCTTTTCAACATTGTAGTTTTTTTATTTTGGAGCCATTTTCATCCTAGATTTAGATCTTGAATTAATTTGAATTCATTTTCATTGAATTAGATCTCATTTAGGGTGTCTAGTTTGCATTCAAATTTGCATCTCATTAAGGGTTTTAGGATTACATTGTTTGCATTCTTTAAATCAGAAAAAATACAAAAAACTTAGTCATCTTGCATATCATTTAAATCATATAAAATTGCATTTGAAAATTGAAAACAAAATTGCATATCAAACTAGGTATTTTAGGTAATCATGTTGTCACATTTTGCATGTAAAATATCACATTGCAATCTACAAAAAATTAACCTAAAAAATATTATTACAAACTAAATCTGAAACCACTAGAAAACACTTTCATTAATATGTAAAAATTAGTTTCAAAAACCTCATCTAGGACCCATTCGCCATAGGGTGAATGAGTCCCTAATCAAGCCATAATCTACATTTATGGAAATTAAAATCTTCATTTTCGTGCTTCTGTTTGTTGCTTTCAAATTTTTGTTTCATTAAGTCCATCATATGTAGCTTAATTTGGAACATTTAGTGCATTGTGTAATTTGAAATTGCATTTACAATATTTTGTTTTCAGATTTTTGCATAGTGTAATTAGATAATTACCTTGTTTAGAATCTAAAATTTTCATTTACACATTACATTTTAAGTCATTGCATTGCATTTTAGGCCCCTTTCCATTTTGGGTTTGCACACTAAGCTTGTGAAACTTGTATGAGTTTTACAACTTGGTGTCCTATTAGCAATACTATTGTGAGGCATAGTTCGAGACTCATGTCATCTTGCAATACACCATTTGTCGTGGAGCTTGGGTTTTCTAACTCTCTTTCTAATAGTGTTGATAATCAAGCCCCTATGGATCATAGCATTCATACCTCATCCCATGACTTCCCTTCCTACAACCAACGTGCATGATTTTAACAACACCATCACTACCATGACTAGTTGTACTCAAGCTTTAGGGTATACCAAAATCTATGGTGGAACTTCAATTCCTCCTTCTACAATTGCCATCTCCATTCCTACATACAATATTACTCAAGTTACCACAACAATTCAACCTACTAGCAATGTCAACACTTAGGTATTTCCATAGGGAATCCTTCTAGCTTTGTGCATTCACATACCATATCTCCTCAACCATCCTCCCTCACAAATTTACAATTCACTTGCCCTCCACATACATACACCACTCCACCTTATAATAACAACAATGGTGCCACCCTTAACACACATTTGCAAAACATGTCAGGCCTTCAACAACAAATTATAACCATAATTCAAAGAAACAATGGTCAACCTTCACAATACATCAAAACCAACCTGTTATCCCTAGAAATTTTGAAAACACAAATGCCACAAGGTATAGAACTTCCTATATTTGAGAAATATGGTGGGAAAGCAGATCATCTTAGTCATGTTTCCACTTATACAACATTATTTATGTGAATTCATCTCTAAAGAGAAGCTCTTGGCTAAACTATTTCCTAGGTCATTAAAGGATACTGCTTTAGACTGGTTTTTCTCTTTACCGAATAATTCAATAAACTCATTCAATGAGCTTATTGATGCCTGAAATTACAACCACTTCCACATTCACATGGGTCCCAAGATGACCTTAGCTAATTTAATGACATGCAAGAAAAAGGATGATGAAAGGCTTACTAATTTCATAGTATGTTATCAAATGCTTTATTCACAAATAAACATTAATATTCTTGATGCCAACTTTGAATGAATGTTTATTTCCAATTTACAAAGAAAAATCCAAACCAAACTTGAGATGTTGAAATTCCCATCCTTCACATAGTTATGTATAACCCTTCATGATTATCATAATACAGCTTACAACCGTGATGTAAAAAATCCCCCTAGTTGTCCTAAAAAGTTTGAATCCACAACTCAAAAAAGCTACCAACCTTTCAAGAAAAGGAATAGGGGATTTTTTACAATTTAATTCCCCTCAACCAAATCCAAAATTTGATAACCAAGTGGATGCTATAAAGGTGAAATATTCATATGACTTTCCATGGTTGCATTCTTTTAGAGTTTTGGGTAGAATGCATAAAACTCTCCCTCCTTGGCTCAACCTTTAGAACTCCTAAGTTATCTTTTCATTTCTCTATACTTATGCAACATCTTTCCATGCAAAACCCTCATAGGTTTCGCAGTGTTCTGACACAAAAGACTTAACACCCAATCCATGGCTAAAAAATGAAATATGAGCATTACTTTTGCATTTTCATCTTTATTGTGTAAATCTGAGATATGATTTTTAAAGCCTGTGCCTTCTCCATTTGGGTTTTCAAAAAAATGGGTCCGAAACCCTCGTCATGGCCTTTGATTTACTAAAAATAAGATGAGAACCCCTCACATTTGGGCTTGACCTTTTAAAATTTTATTCCTTCTAGCCATAGCTTTACTTTGTTTTTTGGGTCTTCAATGCCATTTTAAATATTTATGAATTCTTTTTATATTTTTTGTATATCCTATGCTCGACCTTAAGGTTTACAAAAACTAGGTTTGCACTTCTTTTCCTCCCAAACCCCTTTTCATATTACATTTTCTATATTATTTCATCATACTCAACTTTTACTAATAAAAACAGGCCCTTTTGATTATGTTGAGGCTGCTTGCATTCACAGTTTTGGGTTTTCACATTTTCACAAATCCCTCAATCTGCTTTCTTGAAAATGAAAAGAGTATTAAAAACTTTCATTGTGGCCCTCGCTTTCTCCTACCATGGCTTTCTAATGCATATAAAATGCACACATAGTCCACTTATTATTTGTTTGCTAGCAGAGCCTCATTTTTCAACTCACTGTCACCCTTAAATGGTAATAAAAGTGAATGTTCAAGCTTCTCTTCTTCTGCCATCACCAATATATCACTGTGAGAAACAAAGAGACAATCCCTTTGTTAGATATTTAGAAACTTGATCAGTATCAAGTCATGGAAAATGATGGTTCTTTCTATGCCATATTGTTGTCCTATCATGACTGTCGCTTCATAAAACAAGGTCTTTTGACACCAATGCAACTATTATCTCTATACACATTGGCATACCTTAGGCGAAACATTATATTTATGTAGATGGCTTCTCCTTTGTATTATGTGTTATGGTCTCATTGTATGTGAATTCCTTTACTATAAACAATGACTATCATAAATCTAATGTGTATGCTTGAAATGTCAAGGCATTATTTTGACACTAGACAGTTACCAAAGAAAGGGAAAATGTTTATCTGATATAAGATTTCCTATTATCTTGAATCCTCATTGTTGCATTGCTCTCCAATCTTTGATGAAATTTTTCTTCGATCTAGTAAATATCTAGTATCAAAATTTACAATCTTTTGATGGAACTCTTGTAGATAATGATTGTAAATTGAATACCTATGAATTTATGATAGTAGCCTTTAGCATGTTGGGCTCAACCCTTGTGGGAGCCACATTCCAATCCACATGCTATGATGTCAAAAGAGATGAATCCTGTAACAAAATTTCACCTATACTTGCACAGTGAGCAAACATGTTAGATAAAAAAAATAGTGAAGTTCAATGCTCCTGCGATGTTTAATTTTTAGGCTCTCTTGCATATATCTAATAATTGATAGCTGACTTAATGCATCCAGAATGAAGGTTATATTTTTGTTGGTAGGAAAAATTATCAAAGTTTATATCTAGAGCTCTAACCAAACCTTTTCATCATGGTATAAGTTCATTTGAAGGTCAAGAGAAAGGAGGAGGTAAAGAAAATGAAGATCAACACAATATTTTGTCAGGCAATGATGGACATATTCTCTTTTCATGTGTTTCTTTCTACTTTATATTCAGTTGTATAGCTTTCCTTTATGTTGTGTTAATTCAACTACTCCCATAGCTTGTGTGGGACATTTGAGCATTATTTTCCTTTCAATGTACAAAATGGAAATATTTATGTAGTTTTTTGTATATTTCTATTACAAAATGAATGAAAAACAATAATTTCATGCAATTTGTATAATTTATTTCTATTATCAAACATTTCACAATAAAAACTAAATCTCTTTTGATAGCATCCTTTGATATGCAATGGTTAAGCATAACAAAAAATTGTTGGAATACCTTTCACCTTTAAATGTAATCAATTGTTTTAGCTCTAGACCAAATTGAGTTACAGTAGGTGAAAATTTGGTAACATTTTTGGTGATTTTTGTTGAATGCTTGCCTACTAAGCATACTAGACTAGTTTCCTAAACAATCCATTGGGAATACATTCAAATTCTACCCCTCCAAACTCAGAAAACCATCGTCACCCAGCTGCAAATACTCCAAATATCAACAAAACCAAACTAAAACAAATAACCAAGGCCCCGAAGGCTAGAAAACTATGCAATGACACTTAGGGAAAGAAAAAAAATTTGAAAGAAATGTGCCTTGAGAACTTATAAGCAGAAAACACTAACTTACTATAGTATAATTGTAGAACTTAAACTCAAAGACAATGCTTGAGGAGGATCCCGTTGACTAGGATGGGCAACACCTCTCCACTTAGCTTGGAAATCTGGAAAGCATTATGTTGCTTGCACTCAGTGATCACATAAGGTCCATCCCACATTACATTAAACTTGGTATGTTTACCAAGTTTTCTTTTGATCTCATCCCATTTAAAAACAAGATCACCATATACTGAAATCTCTTGGTATTGCTCTCTTATCAAAAGAACTCTTCATTTGAGCTTGATGGATCTCAAGATTCCTTAATGCATCTTTTCTTGTTTCCTCTAGTTCCATTAGTTGTGCAAGCCTGACTTCCATAGGTTGCTCCACTGACAGTTCAGCTCCTTAATGAAACTTAGAGTAGGTAATTCAACAAAAAATGGTAAATTAGCTTCCTTACCATAAGTGAGAACATAAGGAGATTAACATGTGGATCTCTTATGAGTTTCTATTAGCCCAAAGGGCTAACTTCAACTTTTCATGTCATGTCCTCTAGTTGTCCTCAATGGTCCTTTTACTAATATTGATCATATTTTTACTGGTGGATTCATCCTATCCATTACCCTGTGGGTAATAGTTGGATGAGGTATTTATAAAAAATGTTGTTCTTTACATACCAATCAAAATCCTTAAACCAATAAAAGCTAATGAATTGTTAGATATGATAGAATTAGGAGTACCAAATCTAGACACCAAATCTTGATAAAAATTCAAAACTGAGGTTTCATTTTCTTGCTTCAAAGCAACATCCTCTATCCACTTCATAAGGTAATATGTTACAATTAGAATCCATTTGTGACCTACACTTGAAGGTAGGTTAATAGGGCTAATGAAATTGTGACCCCACTTGGAAAAATGATGCTCTACTTGAATGGGGTGTAGTGCCAAGGTTGCAAGCCTTTACTTTCCTACAAATACTGAACATTTATCACACTTCCTAACCCAAGCAAATGCATCCTTAAATAGATCTGGCCAATAATACCCAGCTCTCATAATTTTCAGAGTTGTAGTCCTAGGTGCAAAATGGCCTCTTGAAGGCCCATCATGAAACTCTTCTAGTAGCTTGTCTATCTGATCTGGTTAAATTCACCTCAATAAAACACCATGAAAATTGTTTCTATAAAAAACACCATCAATGACAACATAAGGGATGACTTGAAGCCTATAGTACCTTATTTTTCTCTGTCTAAACCTTCAGGGCAGTCACTAGTCTGCAAATAATGGATCATTTGTTGGATCTAGCTTGTAGAAGGAGTTGGACCAACAACTTGCTCTTCATTGTTGAACACTGTTGCAACATTCTCATCATCTTCTTGGCTATTTTCTCCATTTTCAACAATATTTTCACACAAACCCTTGCCTCTAACAAGCTTAGTAACTTTAATATTAATATCATACTCCATTACTTTAGTTATCCAACTTGCTCTTTTGTCATTCATATCCTTGTTAAGCAAGAAATGTTTAATAGTTGGATGTGTAACCAACAACTAAATTTTGTTGTTAGAGAGAATATGCCTGAACTTTTTGAGGCTTCTAACAAAAAAAAACACATATTTTTCAACAAATGAATTTTTTACCTTTTAGTCATGGAACACTAGGCTGAAAAATTCTACAGGTTGCTCCAAGCCTTCATCATTCTACTGATAGAGCATAGCCGAAATAGTATTTGCATGTAGGTGAATTCCTAGTCTAAAATGAAAAAAGAAGAAGAATGAAAACAAGGAAAACACAAACAACACCTCAATGATTAGCCTAGTAAAACTTGAACAAAACAAAAGATAAAAGGAAATGTGTTACCTTTTCCAAGTTGATGAGTTGGTTGGCCCTGTTGATTTTGTTTGAATGTGTGCTCCTTCATATGGAAAATAGCATGCAACCTAGTGCTAAATGATAGTGGGGGGATGAGGAATAAAATTATACAAGTGGGTATTGCAATGGATGCACAAGGTGGATGCAAATGTAGCCGCAACAATGGAGGTTTTTGTCATGGATGAGTACTTGAGAGTTAGAGTACAAAAAAGTTTGTTTGATGAATTGTTGCAAATGAGGGAAAAATCCTATAATATTAGGGGAAATTCCTCTATAAAATGAAGGGCCAAGATGAGGCCACCATGGACAATATCAAGGGCTAGGGTGAGTTGAGGACTCACAAGCCCTCACATCTTGCAATGTGGCAGATGAGGTGTTAAAAGGGAGGTGAGGTGGAGGTACCTGATGGTACCTAGGGATTGGGACAAGATATCCTCATAAAGGAGGTCCTTGTCTCTATGTGAGTGATGTGATATTTGACAAATTTAAAATTTTTGAAATATCCACATGGGGAAGAGGAGATGAATTAAAAATTCCTAAAAAAACATAAGAAGAATAAATGCGAATTTTAAATTCACATGGGGAATGGGTTGCCTTCTCCAAAAGGAGAAAGAAATTTTTGAAGGTTGAATTGGGGGTATGCCATAAATGGAATAAGGATTAGGTTGACCTAATTGAGTAATTAAAGTTGTGAAAACAAGGGATTAGATGAATTAATGGTGGATTAAGGCGAAGTGGGGAATTATGGAGGATGTGACACTAATCCTAATTAGGGGTGTGCACATCCTAATAATACATTAATTGAATTAATCTAGATTAAAGAAGAATTATGGAGGATGGGACAAGGGGAGAGAAAAAGGTGAATTTAAAAATTGATTTAAATTCATAAAGCCAAATGAGTAAATTAAATAAATTAAAGTATTTATTTAATTTAGAGAAGAAAGGGGACAAGGGATAAAGGATTTGACTATTTAATTAAATACATTAAGGACATTAGAGAAATGGGAATATTTATTAAATAATAAATTATTTAATTAACACAGATGAGGGATGCAAGATAGAAGAAAAAAGGGGATGAATTTCACCATATGAGCATGGTCAAATTTGAATGTCTACATCTTTCCCCTCTTTGAAATACTATTAGAATAATAGTGTTTCAAAGAAAAATAAAATGCAGATGACTCGATAGAATAGGACTGTCATATGATGCCCCGACAAGGGAGAAGTTTTGTAGGGTGTGTAATCATATAAAATGAAGAAGATTGCCCCAGTGTAACAAGGAAGTGGATAGGACGGAGGAACAAAGGAAAATGACAAGGTATGCCCCATCGAGAGGGTGGATGGGGATGAAAAAGGGGCCCTGGGTGACTTTTCAATATGAAGAAACAGAGGGTACCATGTGATAGAGCACAAAAAACCATGAAGAATGGATTTTGAATGGAGGAAAACGGACAAACGGGGTGCAAATGGCGGCCCGCAGAAGAAAAGGGATTAAATGAATTAAAAATAGGTTAAATAAAGGGTAAAAATTACCCAAAATTTTAAATGTTAAAAGGGGGAAAAGTTATAAATAGTAATTTTAGAAATTACTATTCAACATTTGCACACTTGGCAGTTGACTCAACAAGAGAGACATAGAGAGGAAGTAGGGTGACGAGGATGACTGATGGGAGTGGTAGTGAGGACAAGGGATTTGTAGATGATGAGATCATCCACTGAGGTGAGGAGGTGTGTGTTGGTATGTGGCGACTAATCATGCTATACTGTATAGCCCATGGTATACTGTACACCCTAGCCCCAGATCCTACGTAACCCAGACAGGCTGAGGTGAGAGGCGGTGGCCCATGAGGTTGGGAAAATCCTTCCCACTTTTTGTGATCACGAGAAAAGGGGAAAATCAATGAAAAGGAAAAATCAATTTTGTAGAACCCTAAAAATCAGGGAAGCTTCTAAGCTTGGTAAAAAGGGGTTCGGATGGGTATTACTGTATGATGAAAAACGCGATTATTCAGCAAGATTGTAATAGGTTTTACACTGGATAATAAAAGTGTTGGATGGCTGCGGTTTGGTGGATGTAGCCCAGATTGGGTGAACCACGTTAAATTCTCTGTGTTATAATTTATTCTATGTGAATGTTTTAGTTTCTCTATTTTATTAATTAAATCTACATTTAATTTTTATATATCTACCTTCTAACCCCTAACAAGTGGTATCAAAGCGGGTTGTGTTTCGATTATAGATGCGTAGGAAAGATCTCCGCGGTTGAGAATTAGAGTCTCACGGTTGAGTGGGAGTCTCCACTTGCGGTTGAGTGGGAGCAATGGCTGACGAGGTAAGAAAGGTTGAGAAGTTTAATGGTGAGAACTTCTCGGTTATGGAAGATGTAGATGGAGGACTATCTCTATCGAGAAAGATTTATAGCTGACCATTGGAAGGGAAAACAAAAGGAAACCCTGATAATGTCGGATAGGGGCTGGGGAGATCTTGGATAGAAGCTCTTGGCAGTATTCATTTATGCTTGGCACAATCGGTGGCGTTCAATATTACAACAGTAAAGACAACTCAAGAGTTGATGGAAACCCTGGCGAAGTTATATGAAAAACCTTCCGCTTCAAATAAGGTATTTCTTATAAAGCGTTTATTTAATCTGAAAATGGTAGAAGGTGGGTACGTTCGTCCATTTAGAAATGATTTAATAGGGTCCGCAGGTCAATTAACTTCTATAAAGTAAACTTTGATGAAGAAGTTAGGGCTCTTTGATTCTGTGTTCTTTGAAAGCTAAGAATAGCTTGAAGTGAACATTGTAGTCTGTTTCTGGTTTGAATACATTGAAGTTTGATGATGTTGTTGGTGTTATTTTGAGCGAGGAAATTCGTAGGAAAAGCTCAGGTGGAACATCCACATCAGGCAGTGTTTTGAATGCAGAAAGTAGGGGCAGAACAAAGGAGAGGAAACAATTCTAGAAATCATGGGAAGTCACGAGGAAAATCAAAGGACAAAAGGTCCCAATCTAGAGACAAGAGGGATTCTTTGGTCTTGTGGTAGAGCTGGGTCATCACGAAGAAAGATTGCTGGTCACCGAAAATAAAGAAGGCGAGAGAGGAAGAGGAAGTAAAGAGGAAAATGTGGTAGAAATAAATCGATGAGGATGCTTTGAGTTCTTTCCCTTGATAATCTTTGATGATTCTTGGGTGTTAGATTAGGGGGCTTCATTTCATGCCAGAAGTTGTCCTGTGAAGTTATGTCCAAAGGGATTTTGGGATGGTTTATTTGGGAGATAACAAACCCTGTTATATTGTTGGTAAGGGAAGAATCAAGATTAAGTTACTAAATGGAATCATTGGCTACTACATGAGGTAAGGCATGTTCCAAAGTTAAGCAAAATTTAATTTCAGTAAGACAACTAGATGATGAAGGTTGTGTTGTTACATTTAGTGATAAAAATTGGAAGGTCACAAAGAGTGATTTCATGGTAGAAAAAGGTGTGAAAATAGGCACCTTATATCTTTATATAGGTCATACTATTCCTTCTACTTTAATTATTCTGAGAAAAATATCAATGTTAGGGAGCGGTTACTCGCGGTCGCGGTAGAAGATCATATAGTCATTGTGGACTCTACGAGATCAGCGTGGCATAATAGACTTGGGCATATGAGTCGCAGGTATGAAATTACTTCATTCAAATAATTTTTACGAGGTCTAAAATGTGTTAATATGGTTCACAATGAAAGTTATTGTGTATGGAAAACAAAAAGAGAGTAAAAGTTTTCTCAAAAGGATGGGAAGCAAGAAAAGATGAGAAATTGGAGCTTGTGCATACGGTGTATGGGGACCATTTCAATTTATCTTCTCGGTGGCTCTCGTATTATGTTACATTTATTGATGATGCAACTAGAAAGGTATGGATTTATTTCCTTAGAGGCGAGAAATGGAAGTATTTGAAACTTTTAAAAAATGGAGAAAGCGGTTGGCAGGGAATGAGGCGGGGAAAAAAGGTTAAAATATCTCGGATCACGATAATGGTGGTGGTATTATTCGCGATAAAGTTTGAAGGTGTGTTCCTCTAATGGTATGCATTATAGGCAAAAGCAGTTTCACAGGACTCCGAAGGAAAATGGAGTGTTGTCGCATGAATAGGACAATAATGGAATGCTACGAACTATGAGATTGCATGCTGGGCTGCCTTTAAAAATGTGGGCAGAGACGGTAAACACTGTTGTTTATCTAATTAATAGAGGTCCTTCTAATACTTTGGGTTGTGGTATTCCAGAGGAAGCATGGAAAGGTAAGAAGGTGAGTTATTCTTTTCTCACAACCTTCGGTTGTGAAGCATTTACACATGTAGATTATGAAAATAGAACCAAACTTGATGCAAAATCAAAGAAATGTGTATTTGTGGATATGGCATTGATGAATTTGGTTATAGGCTTTGGGATTTTGAGAAAATCGAGAAAAGAATTGTGAAATGGGGATGTCATATTCAATGAGAAAGTGTTGTATAAAGATTTGTTGCTTGACATGAGAAAGAAAAGGAAAAAGATTATGTAGTGTTGGATGATACTCCAAACAATGATGTTTCAGTGGTTCCTCATGCTGGGCAACAACAACAGCAACAAATACCACAAACTCCTGTTAGACGATCTTCAAGGTTAAGTAGACCTCCAGAAAGATTCTCTCCCTCTTTGTATACTATTCTTTTAACTGATGCTGGTGAACCAGAATATTATGATAAAGCCATGTAGGTGGATACCAAGGTTCAGTGGGAGCATGGAATGAAAGAAGAAATGGACTCCTTGCTGGAAAATTAGACTTGGGATTTATGCAAGTTGCCTGCAGGTAAAAAGGCTTTACCAAACAAATGGATTTATAGGCTGAAATATGAGGATGGAGGTAAGAAAAGATTTAAAGCCAGATTAGTTGTAAAATGATTTGCACAGAAAAAGGGTATTGATTTTGATGAGATTTTTTCTCCAGTTGTTAAAATAACTTCTATTCGTATTGTTTTAAGTATTGTGGCTGTTGAAGATTTTCATTTAGAACAGCTTGATGTTAAAACAACCTTTCTCCATGGTGATTTGGAAGAGGAAATTTATATGGAATAGCCACAAGGATTTGAGGTCAAAGGTAAGGAGAAACTAGTGTGCAGATTGAAGAAAAGCTTATATGGATTGAAGCAAGCACCTCGGCAATGGTATTTGAAATTTGACAGTTTTATGGCTGAGCAAGGCTACAGCAGGTGTAATTCTGACCATTGTGTTTATTTTAAGAGGTTGGATAATGATAATACATTATTTTGTGTTTATATGTTGATGACATGCTTGTAGCAGGGTCTAACATGGATACATAAGTGAGCTAAAACAACAGTTAGCAAAATATTTTGCTATGAAGGATTTGGGGGAAGCAAAGCAAATCTTTGGTATGAAAATTTGTAGAGATAGGAAAAACAGAAAATTGTTTTTATCTCAGGCTAATTATGTTGAAAAGGTGTTGCAGAGATTTCATATGGAGAATGCAAAAGTTGTCAGCACACCTTTGCCTAGTCATGTTAAATTGACTAAGGATATGTGTCCAAAGACACAAGAGGAGGAAAAAATGTCCAAGGTACCATATGCTTCAGCTGTAGGTAGTTTAATGTATGCCATGGTATGCACTAGACCAGATATTGCACATGTTGTAGGAGTTGTTAGCAGGTATTTGAGTCATCCACGGAGTTGAGCATTGGAATGCAGTAAAATGGATTCTCAGGTATTTGAGAGGTACATCCAATAATTGTTTATGTTTTGGGGGCTCTAATACTGATTTAAAAGGCTATGTTGACTCAGATTTAGTAGGGGATATAGATACAAGGTGGAGTACCATGGGTTATGTATTACAGTTGGTGGGACAGCAGTGAGTTGGATTTTTCGCTTGCAGAAGGTGGTTGCTTTATCCACCACAGAGGCAGAGTATGTTGCTGCAACAGAGGCGGCAAAGGAGATGATATGGCTGCAACTTTTCATGGAGGAGTTGGGAAAACAACAGGCTAAAAATTACTTGTTTACAGATAGCCAGAGTGCTATACATCTTGCAAAGAATTCTGCTTTGCATTCTAAAATAAAACACATACAATTGAGATATCATTTCATTCGGTCAGTGTTGGAGGATGGACAGGTCAAGCTGGACAAGATACACACAGATGTCAATCCAGCAGATATGTTTACGAAGGTGGTAACAAGGGAGAAGCTGAGCTCCTCTTCAGCTTCAGTTTGTCTTCAAGGTTGAATTCAAGTATAACAGAGCAGCAGGGTCCAAGGTACTTATTTCCAGTGGGAGCTGTAATTGCAGCAGTGTCGTCTAGGATCAGTCTCCAAGTGGGAGATTGTGGTGGTGTGGAGCCTGATCAGTCTCCAAGTGGGAGATTGTTGGTATGTGGTGACTGATCATGTTATACTATATAGCCCATGGTATACTGTACACCCTGGCCCCCCGTCCTCACCGGGGTCCAGGGGGTTCAGGGGCGGCAGCCCCCGAGAAAAATTTTCTTCCCACTTTTTTGCGTGATCACCGAAAAAGGGAAAAATCAATGAAAAAGGAAAATTTTGATTTTGTAGAACCCTAAAATCTGGAAGCTTCTAAGCTTGGTAAAAAGGGGTTCGGATGGGTATTTCAGTATGATGAAAAACGCGATTATTCACAAGATTGTACTAAGGTTTTACACTGGATAATAAAAGTGTTGGATGGATGCGGTTTGGTGGATGTAGCCCAGATTGGGTGAACCATGTTAAATTCTGTGTTATGATTTATTCTATGCATGTTTTAGTTTCTCTATTTTTGCTTATTAAATCTGCATTTAATTGTTAGATCTGCCATCTCTAACCCTAACAGTGTGCTAGTTCTACTACGACTACGCGGTACCCTGCTAGGTAAGATCGAAAACCCACTTCATGATTTGAGTTGGATTATATTTTTAATGCATTTTGAAGTTATGGTTTTTGGGTCAGCAAGGGATAAACCTGTGGCAGATGGGAAAATTCTCTTGTCCATACAGTAGGTTTTCCTATCAAAGGGGCGACTCAAGACAAAGGCGAATTCACCTCTAGCAAGGGCAAATTTTTCGAGCGAGGGGGAATGGTGAATTTTCCCTTCCACAAAAAGTGTGTTTTCATCCAACATAGAGGCTAGGGTGATAAGAAACAGGTGAAATCGATTTCACCCAATGAGGCATCGAATTCACCCTTTTAGTAGAAAAGGAGAATTTTCCAAACAAAAATAGGTGAATTCTCTTGCCAAAAGAGAAGGCGAACTCACTAAAAAATAGGCGAATTTGTAAAAGGAGCAGAAAAGAAAATTTTGAAAAAGGGGGAGAAGGAAAATTTTCCTAAAAAGGTGAATTTGCAAGGGGAAGAAAAGGAAAATTCACCTAAAAGGGCGAAGTTGCAAGGGGTAAAAAGGATGAATTTTCCAATATAGCAAGAGAATTCACAAGAAGACTAGAAAAGGGGTGAATTTGTCTGATATAGGGGAAAATTTGCCAAAAACTTGGGAAAGGGGAAAAATGTAGGAAAAAGAAAAGGAATGATGGAAGACTGAAAAACTACTATGTGTGGATGCAAAATTTTGTGACACTACGGACTTGAGAGAGGCATTCAGGGGTGCTAGAGGTGACCATCAGGGTGATGACAGCACATGACCATGTGACATTTGCACATGCAAGGTTACTACATATGTTGAGATATCCCAATATCAGGTTGCACTGGTTGCTCCTGATAGCATTGATGGAGTGATGGAGCTTGGAGACCTCAACATTCCATCTCCCAATAGGGGAGATGATGGTGACACTAGAGGACATGTGGAGGATATTGTAGCTACCCATCAGAGGGAACTTGGTGAGCTAAACATGGAGCTAGGGGAGAGAGCAAGATAGGAGCTTATGGGTGATCTTTGGTTGAGTGGATCTCCCTATCCAGGGAGGGACTTAGACTTGGACAGGGGCTTGGGATTGGAGGTGCCTGCACTACCATTGTACCTTTGTAGGATGATTAGCGAGATATTGTTTCTAGACTAGAGTGGACGATTTTCTAGCCTCAAGATCATTGAGGTTGTTAGGCATATTGTGGAGAGGAGGGGGTAGAGTTTGCATAGGGTGCATGCATGTTGGCCCAGCTATATTGGGACATGCACGTGGTGTGCTATAGGAGAGCCCTCAGCATTACACATGTGACCTTGCTCCACGTATGGTCTTGGAAGCATATTAGTGTGGTGAGGTCGTGGGTGTTGACAGTAGGGGCACAGGATGAGACATTACTAGTAGCATACTAGTATGGGACAGAGTATGGCTGGCGGCTACATTACTTGGATGTTAGTGACTTGAAGGTATGGAGGAAGAGGTTGGATGATTTACAGGAGGATCAGATCATATGGAGACTATACTAGAGGTGATAGTTTTTAGGCTAGAGATAGGATGACAGGAGGCACAAGGGCTACTTGATTGGCGAGACCCACACATAGTTGAGCTTCACAAGCTAGATAGGCTGACAAGGCAATTTGGTGTACAGTAGGATATACCTCTAGGGCCTCAGAGATTTCAATGAGTTACGTGGGAGTTCATATGGGGTGTTCAAATCACCAAAGACTTTTCTAGGCAGATGTGGGACGATTTACAACTAGTGGCATATCTTGGGAGAGGGGGGATAGAAATTGCAAGGATGACAATGTGGTATTTTACATCATGGACAGACCACAGGCTAGGATGGATGACAACAGTGCACCCAATTATAGGGGCACTAGGATACGACTCAGAGGACGAGAGGAGAGTTAGGAGGAGAGGCGGATGACAAAGGAGGGGTGGATATAGAGAGGCTGAGGTGGAGAGATGAGACCAATGGGCGAGAGGACAGGGGAAGTGATGGAAAAGTATTCCTTAGAGGTACATCCACTGGAAATAGTACCATATGTACCTCCACCACCAAAGGATCCAATTGTACTATTGATAGGATCCCTAGTGATACTAAGGATAGCAGAGCATAGGATCTGGGAGTTAGAAGCAGACAAGGATAGGTTGCAGGCTGAGGTGGATAGGCTGTAGGCAGAGGGACAAAGGGACTATGGACAGCTAGCAAATTAGTTATCCAGGAAGGTCCATGATGTAGAGAGAGAGATGGAGGACTTGATGAGGTAGCTGGGAGAGATGCAGAGGGAGAGAGGTGAGCTCAGGAGAGAGCGAGATGAGATTTGGGACAAAGTAGAGTGTGCAAAGATGATAGCAAGGGACATAGGGGAAATGTTAGAGAGAGTAGAGGTAGTGGAGGCACAGATACAGGCCTTGTAGGATGAGAGGGATGTGACTATAGATCAAATGTCATGGATGTAGACACAGATAGAACAATTGAGGATGGAACGGGATGCATGGGATCAGGAGAGGAGATACCTGGTTGGATTTCCAGATAGGTATAGGTTAGAGTGGAACATGGCCATGGCATAGGTAGTAGAGAGGGACGAGTATATGAGAGAGTCCAACTACTACATGGGGGCTTATTTTAGAAAGGTTCCAGATCTTGCACTCCATATACCTGCATATATCTGAGTGGTACCACAAATGCTAGCATCGTCATGATCATTAGGGAAACATATGATAGATTTTATGTAGAGGTCAGATGAGGCCAACACAGGGTAGGGAAGACAGAGGAGAGGAAAAGAGACAGGTTTTTGACAGGTGCAGGGTGGATGGATAGTGGACAGGGATAGAGACCATAGATCCCATAGTGCAGATCAAATATAGATCATTTTAGTCATTGATGTAGTCTCTACATTTGATTCAGAGCCTTGTACTTATATCTTATTCGATGATTATCGATGGAAATGATGGACATGTATTATGATTGTACAATGGACTTTATTATGGACTTTGTGATGGACATGATATTTTGATATTTAGAGGATATGTGATAGCCCTTATCAACACTGTGTGGTGCTTATGTGACGGATGTTTATTTATGCACATGTGTATGTATGTATTCTATTATGGATTATTATGATGATGATGATTATGATACATGCATGCGTTTATGATTATTTATGTTTATTCCTATGTGGATGACATGGATGAAATGCACAATGCCTAACACTTTATCATGTAGGAGTGATAGATGATTTATTATGTTATATTATATGGACATCAAGATTAATGATTTGTGATGAAGGTGGCAATGTATGCATGGAATAATAAACAAATGTGATCCAAAAATGGCAATCAGGTCATATCACATGGACATCTGTGTTGTACACTATACAATCAATTTGTTTTTAATTGTTGTGGGAAATTTTTTGAGGCATATTATTATGATTTGATGTATGTTATGAAAATGCAATGTGATGAACTGAATTTAAAATATGATGTATGCATATGTAATAATGAGATGGACTAATATGTTTAGAATAATGACTCTAAACAACCTAAAAATAAAATGCAATGAATTGATAATGAAATGAACATAAGATGATTAGAATAACCAATTAATATTAATCTAAACAACTTAATATGAACATGATATGGTAAATGTGCATGCGATGAAATGAAATACAATGAACCTAAGATGCTTAGAATAACGAATTAAGATCAATCTAAACAACTTAAAATGAACATGATAATGAAAAATGCAATGGGCATGATGACATGAACATCATTTGGGATCAAATTGTACTTTTTTCATTTAATATGACATCAATCAAGATTAAGGAACGATTAGATTCACCTGTTTCTATGATGTTCATGCTTTTCCTTATAGTTATGTATCAATCTCATTTTCTTTGCTCATTTTGCATGTCATAGACCAGGGATTTGATAGCAGAGATGACCTTGGTACTGTCGGCATTATAAAATGTATGCAACCTACATGAGTGATGGGATTAATAATTGAATTAAATTAGCATGGGTATGAGTGTAAATAAGGGCTTGCACAATGATGGAAGCTATTAATAGGCCTCATTTATTTTCATATCATGCTTTCTTTTTCTTATTCCAAGTACTTTCCTTGTAATCATTATCAAAATAATGGATGGTAGGTGTGATGCTGCACTTCTCAAAATAATAGAAATCTTGAGAAGATAAGGAGATGAGAGATGAATGTTTGCACAACCAAAATCACTAGTCAGAGGCTAGGGAAAGGATGGATGGAGGATAAATGCAATGCAATGGGATGATGTATGAAATAAAATCCTAATGTTATTTTTCCATTTTCGAAGCACTAATTTTTGTTATAGCACAAGACACAATATGCCAGGTATGAAGAACCAAGGAAGATTAGTGTCTAATGCATAAAAAAAACACAACAAACAAGGAGGCTATCCCAACACCCCAAAGTCACAATGACTTTGGTAGAGCCAGGCATTGGGATAACCACAAGCACAAAGGATTCCATAATGTAACACAAGACCACAAGGATCTTGGTGGGTACTACGCGGCACAACCAAGTAGACAAAAATAGAAAAAAGATAAAGATATGCCCCTATGTTTACCAATCAAAGTGCACCATGACATGATGCATCGTGGTGACCTTGACAAGGTTTGATAGGAAGCTCAAATAATAATAAAAGTACCAAAAGCATAATAAGAAATAAATCAATTTCAAATGTCCTTTTCGATAGGATCAAAAGGTGGATGGGATTGATGCAGTTTGATGTAGCAAGGATGCCTCATGTTAAGACCAAAGATGGAGACTAAACTAAGTGATCAACATGACTTAGGATATTCAAAAATGATTGAACCTTTGATACTAGTGGATCTTGTTTGTTAAGAACCAGCAAGATAGGGACATACTTGACGACATGACACAAGACACAAGACTGACACACCCTAAAGACCTAGGGGCTTATGGACTAATCAAAGATTATCCTTGCCTATGTGAAAGCATAGAGCCCTCGTAGTTCAATAAAATACCATGGATAAAAGCAAAAAGAAGACGATGGAGACCAGGATGGATGACAAAAAAATGGATAAATAAAATCCTTGGGGGTGGATAAAATGATTGACCTTACCTACATGAAAGTGTAGATGCAACGTAGTTAAAAAAATACCAAGGACAAAAGATGAAACCAGACAGAGGAAGGATGGAAGAATGACATGACAAGACAGATGAGGGCCCTACGAGGATATCTCTCGAAGGAGACTGTGCCCACATTAAGGTGTACATAGTTGGATTTTTTATTAATGGCATGACATAATGAGACCTAATGAGGACCGAAACAATGGAGGACTCTAGGTGAAGGTGATAGACCAACTGAAAACACAAACATACGACACAAGCTCAAATTGGGATATATGCTCAGGATTACAGATAGCTGATGAAGATCGTCCAATGCTCAACCAAAACATACCAAACGGTGGATAAGAGGACACAGATGAAATGACTATATTGATTGGATGCAAGTATAGGATGTGAGGATAAGATGGATGGAAGCATAAAGCAACTAGGATGCAAGGTAGACAATGATTAAGCTCTTTACGAATGGTGCCTGTTATTATTTTTTCACCAAACGTACTTATCCAAGGCACCACCAAGGGTTGTTTTCACCATAGGATGGATTATTTCTATTTACTATTTTTGGATTTTTTTTATTTTTTTATTTTTTTTCCTTTTTTAACCATTTTTAACTTTTTTTTGGTATTTTTTAGGATAGGATAACCCAGCTAACTTAGGTGTAAAACCTTTTCAGGTGCATGATGTTGATAGGCTCCTCTAGGGCTCCCCTTCAAGTGTAGCAAGCCTATATGTCTGAGATCCATATTTAGCTATGATCACATAAGGACCTAGCCAATTTGCCTCAAACTTTCTTTTATTGTCTCAATCTTGTTGAGTATGTTGATTCTCCTAAAGGACTAGATACCCAACATTAAACTGCTGAGAATGAAATTTCTTGTTGTGGCTCCTCCTAAGACAATGTTGATATGCTTGAAGATGATTGTAGGCCCTCATATGCTTTTCATTGAGGATCTCCAATTGACTGAGTCATGCAACTCAAGTGTCCTCATCACTTATGAGGTTCTTCAGAGATATTCTAAGTGATGGGATCTCAACATTGATCGGCAAGATAGCATCGACACCATAAAAGAGAGAATATGGAGTGGCACTAGTGGGAGTACAAATGGAAGTGTGGTAAGCCCAAAGGGCTGGATGGAGATGGATATTCCAATCTTGACTAGTGTTATTGACCACCTTTTTAAGGATCTTGATAAGTGTTTTGTTGGTTTCTTCCACTTGACCATTATCTTGGGGGTAATCGGGCATGGACCAATGATCTTGGATATGATAAGTTTTAGAGAGGTGTTTCATGAACTTGTTTTTGAATGGATTTCCATTATCAGTGATAATGGTGGAAGGGATTTCATATTTGTAGAGGATATGGAAGAGGATGAATTTGGATATCTGAATACCTGTTATTTAAGAGAGAGGAATTTCTTCCACCCACTTGGTGAAGTATTCAATGGTAATGATTATGAAGTGTGGTCATCAAAGGATGGAGGATAGATCTTATTAATCAAATCAAAACCCCACTGAGAAAAGGGCCATGGAGCTATGATAGGTTGCAAATCTTGGGAGGGACCATGTATCAAATCTGCATGTTGTTGAGAGGGTAGGAATTTCTTCATGAACTCGTAAGAGTCATGCTCCATTGTAGGCCATTTGGCTAAGGCCATGCCATTGGAATAGGCCCCAAAGACAACGCTATGTACCTTTGTTAATGTAATGCGGGCTTCTAATTCATTTAGACACCTAAGATGAGTTCCATCATACCCATAGTGATAAAGTGTATCTCCCATGATGGTATAGTAGGATGTATGTTGGATGAAGTATTTACGTTGATTTCATGTAAGGCTAGGAGATAGGTTCAAATGTCATGGTACCATGGTGACTTAGGACCTATTATATCGCACACCATCTCACTCTTAGGGATATCATATGAAGGGATTAAAATTTGTTCGACAAGGAACTCATAGTTCGTTTGATCTTTTGGAATATCAATGAGAGAACCAATCATATCCATTGCATCTGCTTCCTTATTCTTAACTTTGGGGATCTGCTCAAACTGGATGAAGGTGAAGTATTTCTTAAAGTCGTCCACCATTTGTTTGTAGGGTAACAACTTGTCATCCTTTGTTTGAAACTCGTCATTGACCCGTTTGATAATCAACTGAGAATCACAATACACTCATAGATGAGTGATGTTCCATTGAATGGTGATCCTAAGACCAATGATAAGAGCTTCATACTCTATTATATTGTTTGTGCATGGTAATTCCAAATTGAATGACTTCGAGATGTAGTCACCTTATGGGGTGAAAAATAAGATACCCACACCAGCTCCATTATGTGTGTATGGCCCATCAAAATAGAGTGTCCATGTAGTTGCTTCTATGATTGTGAGGACTTCTTCATTAGGAAATTCAGTTACCAAGGGATAGGAATCCACCAAAGGAGCATCTGCCAACTAATCTGCTATTACTTATCCCTTGGTCACCTTACAATCCACATACTCTATGTAGAAATCGCTTAATAAAATGACCCACTTAGCCATGTGGCTAGTCAAAGAAGTTCTAGATAACAAATACTTAAGTGGATCAAATTTTGATATTAGCTTCACAGGATGATTGAGCATGTAATGGCGAAGCGTTTTTGATCTAAAGACTACAACTAGACAAGCTTTTTCCATTGGAGAATAGTTGAGTTCATATACCACTAATGTTCGATTGATGTAGTAGATTGTCATTTCTTTAGAGGACTCATCATGTTGAGCTAATAATGCCCCCAGTGCAGCTGAAGTAGCTAAAATGTAAAACAAAAGTGGTTTACCTAGAATAGGAGGCATGAGGATGGGTGGATGAGCCAAGTATTCCTTAATTTTTTTCTAAACCTTGTTGAAACTCTGGATCCCACTTGAAGGCGGTATGTTTACATAGGAGATGGGTGAACAATTGACACTTGCTAGCTAGCTGAGCTATGAACTACCCGATGGACTGTAACTTCCCTTGAAGGCTTCTCAACTACTTGAGATTACACGGTGGGGGCATTTCCATTATTTATTTGACCTTAGCCATATCTACCTCTATACCCCTTATGGAGATGGTGAAGCCCAATAGCTTTCTTAATGTAACCCCTAATACACATTTCTTTTGATTTAGACTTAATTTGTAGTGCTCTAGTCACTCAAATATTTTCTTTAGGATCATAGGGTGTTCTTCTCTAGTCTTGGATTTCCCCAATAGGTTATCAACATAATCTTCCATTATGATATGAATAAGGTCATGGAAGATGATAGTCATGGCATGTTGATAAGTTTCCACTGCATTCTTGAGTCCAAAGGGCATGACATTGTAGCAAAAGGTACACCAAGGAGTGGTGAAGGCAATTTTGTGTTGATCTTCTAGTGCAATCATGATCCGATTATAGCGAGAGAAACCATCCATAAGGGATAGAATCTCATGTCCCATGGTTAGGTCAACCAACATGTCAATGTTTGGAAGGGGGAAGTCATCTTTAGGACAAGCTTTATTGAGATCCTGAAAATATGTACAAATTCTAATGTTTCCATTCGGCTTGGCCAAGGGCACTATGTTGGATATCTAGTTAGAATAGTCAATAGGTATTATGAACCCAACTCCTAATAGTTTCTCCAAATCTTTCATGACAAGGGAAGCCACCTGGGGATGCATCTTTCTTAGTTTGTATTTGACAAGTTTGGTATCTAGATGAACGTCCAAATGGTGTACCACTAAAGCAAGATCCATACCTAGCATATCTAAATATGTCCATGCAAAATTGATGATTCCCTCTTTTAGCAAATGGACAAGGATAGAATTCTCTTCTTCTAATAAGGGCTTGGCTACATATGTGATTTTAGGATCTTAATCTGTTCCCAAATTTAAGTCCTGAGTTTCTTCAATCAAAATAGAAGATCATTTAGAAAATTGAGTTCCCACAAGGGGAAGATGAACATCCCCATGCTCCAGCACCTCATCTAAGTTTTCACTTTTGGATATACCCTTTATTTTTACTTTTGTCGAGTCAAGAAATGCCTCATAGAGGTTTTCACTAGATGACCCTTTTTTATTTTGTTTCTTCTTACTTTTGCAGTTAGGGTGTTCATCCTCCCCAACCCCATGAGGTGAAAATAAGTATCCACTAATGGAAAAGTGTCTATAGGTGCACTACCTCATAAATTCCATTCAATAAGCTTAGGATGGTGAAGGGAAAGCCTGATGGAAAAGATGGATAGGAAATCAAACATGGATGAAAGGTCCACATCATTGTATGCAAGTATGATGGACTCTTCCTCAGGTATGTCTTCAAGGAGACCATTGTCCACACTAATGTTGTTAGAAGTACTAGTTGATGGCACAAGAGCTTTCTACTTCATGTCATAGCCTAAGCCCAAGTGTTTTGGTTGTACAAGAGTGTCAATAGGTTTTCATCTTCCTTGTTCTTCTATGTTGAGGCCTCCCCCTTGATAATTATATTTTTTAGCTAACTTAGAGGCATGAGGACACATCTCCTAGAAATATTCCTTATGGAGTGGAGAAGGTTTAGGTTCATCTCGATATATCCATTGGTTGATGTCATCTTCTGGTGTATCTTTTCTTGTCCTAGGATATCTCAAAGTGCTAGATCCCACATTCTTAGAACGCATAGTGATTGTCTTCTCTTCTTGTTTGGGTGTGGACTAAGAGGGTTGGCCATATGTATGAGGTGAGGATGGAATGGTTTCCACATTTAAAGTTGTGTGTATTTCATACTCACAACAACCTTTGTCTATGATTTGGACCTTGGTGATTGTGGAATCAAATGTGCAAGATGGAATGAACAATGTTGTGGATAGCGTGTTGGAAGATAAATGGGATGATGATGCCAAAGGTTCCCCCACTTCCACTCCTGGATAGTAGTGAGAATGAGGAAAGGAAGCTTCTAATGCAAAAAAATACTCAAATGGTTATGGATCAACATGTATAGTCACTTCCATCTCATTAAATGGGAACTTCAGACACTGATGGTAGGTGGATGGGACAACTTACATGGCATGGATCCATGGGTAGCCAAGAAGGAGGTTATATGGAAGGTCCAGATCAAGAACATGGCACATATTATATTGTACAACAAGACCAACCTAAATTGTAAGACAAATAGTTCCCTCAAAGTCACGTTCTGCATTGTCATATTCCTTGATGGCAATAACCTAATTGTTCAATTCAGCGTGAGTGTAGCCTACTTGTTTTATGAACTTTAATGTAAAAAGATTAAGGATGCAGCCATCATCTACCAAGACCCTATTTACTTTATATTGGGCTACAAGGACCTAAATATGAAGGGGATGGTTGTGGTTTGAATCAATGCAAGGCATATCATTTTGATTGAAGCCTAGTTGATATGTGGCTAACAAGTGTCCTACCAAGGCTATAAATTAGGTAGGATCTATATCATTGGGAACATGGGTATCCTTTAAAGCTTTGATTAGGATTATTTATTGGTGGGAAGGAGAAGACTTAAGCAAATCTAGGATAGATATTTGGAACAGAGTCTTTCCAAGGTGATCAGGAATATTATACTGAGAGCTTATAGGAGCTAGTTGGGTGGACGTCGAAGCTCCTGGGATGATGATATGAGTGTGATGGCTCATGACAACACATTGTAGGTTTTTTCCTTTGATGTGTATCATGGAAACAAGAGGATCTACCTGATAGATGCACATGATGATGTCATCGTAGTTATATGGCACATTCTTATAGCTAACATTATTGGTGTTGTTATTCTAATTATTTTTATTGCTTGACTTGGGATTAGCATTAGACATACTAGCACCCTCATTATGTTTTGTGAACATGTTTTGGTATATTTGGAGCCAAGCATTGGATGATGGGGCTTGGTTTCCATCCAATTGTATATAACCCCGATCTATAAGATCTTGGATGTAGTTTTTCAATCCTTGGCATTTGTTTGTGGAATGACCCTTAATCTTGTGAAAATCACAATATTCATTTTCCTTGTACTAGACAGGCTTTGACTTAGACTCATCAAAAGGTTTGGTCATAGGATATGTGAATAGATAGCTTGCTTGAAGTAGTCTATTAAAGATGACACTTAAGGATTCTCCCAATTGAGTGAATTGGAATTTATTTTTCCCTTGATTATTCTAATTGGACTATTGAGGAGGAAGAGGTTCCCCTTATGGCATTGATATGACATTGGAAATGATGGTTGATTAGAGACATATTGTAGAATCTAGGAGATATTGGCTACTTGAACATGTTTGGTGTCAGTGACACCATGATTAACAACATTCTTGTTCTTGTTCTAGTAATGGGACTTATCCCTAGATGAGTTTTCCTTATCAAGATTATAAATCTTGATCTACCCCTTAGCGATGAGTTCCCTCTCAATGATAGGACCCTTTTCTACTACTTCTACAAAAGTTGTGACACAATGAAGATTGACTTATGTACCATGTCTACATGAGAGTTCTCCACAAAAATAGTAACCATGTCCTTCTCACTAAGCTGATATTTCATTCTACTAGCCAAAGTGGACCACCTTTGGAGGTAGCTTGCGAAGGTCTCTCCCTCACGTTTCTCTTACAAAATATCTAGAGTATCAATATCCTTCTCTAAGTTGAAGGAGAAGTGGATTACAAATTTTTCTGAAAGGTCCATGAAAGAAGAGATGGATCCCTTTGGAAGATCCATAAACCAATCAAGAGCCACTTCTATTAAACTCCTAGGGAATAACCACAGGAGATAACTGTCATTGTATAAGACTTCTTGACAATGTGAGTAGAACTCTTGAAGGTTGTTCTTGGGATCTTTAGTTCCTATATACTTGTCAAACTTTGGAATTTCGAAATGCTTTGGAAAAGGAACAAGTGAGATTGAGGGATCAAATGAATAAGGACAAATTTCTTCATACTTGAAAGACTTTTTGGAGGTCCCTACTTGCAATTCTTTCAATGTGGCTTTAACCTCTTCCCATTCCTTATTAGCAGGTGTTGAGGGAGGTGGATTAGATGGATTGGATTGATTGTAAGGAGCATATTGTTGTTAGGATGAAGATGGGGCTGAAGTGGTTTGATCATATGCTGGTGGAGGTTTATATGGAGGCATTTGTTGATATTGATTGGTATAGGTGGGTTGTGGTTGTGGATTGACATAGGATTGATGATAGGATGACGTATTTTAGTAATAAGAAGAGGAGACCCCTTACTGATTCGGTGGAGGTGTTTGATAACATGAGGTGGAAGCGCCTTGTTGGTCATATGATGGAGGAGCTTGGTAATATGATGAGGTGAAAGCATCATGTTAGTAGGGTGGCTATTGTTGGGCATAATATGGATTAGATTGATAGTTATAAGTAGCATTTGGTTGTTGGGTAACATACAAAGGCTGTTGTGGATTGGATGTTTGGTAATAAGGATTGGATTGTGATTGTTGAGGATTTATGTAGGATGGTGGTGGTTGGGATTGTTGAGGATTTTGATAAATAGGATTGGTATTAGGATTGGATGGGATAGTGAAAGCAGTGTATGTAAGTTTGAGGGATAGTAAAGGAATTGAGAGAGAGGATTGCTTTTCATTTTTGCCAAGATTTGGGTGTGTTAAGGTGGTTGTTGATAGAAAGGACGAGATGTAATTTAATGTTGTTGTGGGACTTGTGGTTGATTTGTGGGGATTTTCATTTGTTGAGAGGTCAATACTAGAACACTTTGTTGTGGTTGTGAAGTGGTCTATGTTGCTTTATGTGGAGGTTGCTTGGGAATGGCAGTATGTTGTGGTGTTCGTGATGGGATTGTGGTATGATATCATGTTTGTGATGGGATAGAGGTATTTTTTGTCACCTATTGGTAAGGTGGTTATGAGGAGGTGACTTGTTGCAGGTTAATCGAAGGTTGCTGAAAGGATTGGATGTTGCCTTGGGGTGGCTGCTAAGATGTGAAAGTTGGGGGTGGTAAGTTGGATGTGTGTAGATCCAAGAGGTGGTGGTAGTGCAAGAAAAGGACTTCCCCTAGTGTTTACTAGTGGTTAGCCCAGTTGGTTAGGTGGAAGAGGTGTTCTAGACGGTATAGGGATCAAACCTTGTGGAACATTAAGAGGTGGTGAAGGTGGTAGATTCTATGGTATACCATAAGCAAGGGGATCACTAGGATCAAGTGATGCTCCCATGATTAAAATTGAAACCTGAGGGGGGTGTGTGACTTGATAGAACACGACATTCCCAAACCCAAGTTGATAGAAATTATCCATAGGTGGACCCTCAAAGATGTAGGAATTTCCTAGAATGTTCTACAAATTTTGAGGGTCTTGAGACACTAGAGGGGGTGTGATGTTGATGTATTTGGATAGGTCAATTTTGGGTGGTGGTTTGACTACCTTCAAGAGTAAGGTGGAAAGAATTTTATCGTCGCGCTCATTGAGGATATGATCTATCATTTGAATGTTGGTGGGATTACTAAGGTATTCATCAACTGTGACCTCGAGTTTGTTAACCATGCTTTCATCACCAGGAAGTGAAGTGTTATGGACCTTAGTATTGTATTGCAATGAGCCACCGTTATTGGGATCCTGAGGGATGTGAGGTTGGGTAGCTTGAGCTTGTTGTTCTACCATGAGTTTCTTTGCTTGTGATCAAGTAAGGGGCATGAAAATTCAAAAGTACCACGTGGAATAAGATGATGGTACACTCTAGAATGCACTTAAATAATCTAGATGAAGACTAAAGGACCTAGATGAAGACTAAAGGATCAATTGGATTGGAAAATGGATTGGTTGATTGGATGATTGGATAAAGGATGTGATTAGATTCGATTAGATTGATTGATGGTATGAGATGATCAATAGGATTTCATGATTGATTGCATAGGATGATGAGACTGATTCTAAACCAAGTTAAGAGATCGAATAAGGTGACACAAGTGTACAGTAGAAAAAATATGACTTGCTTGATTTGGGGAATAATTGATGAAAAATTAAACTTAACAAGGCCTTGATTTCATGTCATGATGTGTTTTACACATCCATACTAGGGCTTGGACCCTTGCAAATTGAATAAAATGCATTTATGGATGTCTTGTCAAGGTGTTGTAAAGTCTTGTAAAGGACTTTCACACCTCTCTAGACTTAATGAACCCATTTTCCCTTAATTCAACATATAAAATTTATTTTCACATCAATGTAGAAGGATTGTGAACTAAACTTAACTCTAATCTAGTGTTGTAATGTGTGCTACAATTCATATTAGATGTTGTGCCTTTCTAGGTTGTGTGGACCTCATTTTAATGTTGTAAAGTGTATTTAATCACACTTTCACATTGAATTATGCATCCCAAACCCTAATTGACCTTCACATCATCACTAATAGGCCCCTATTACTCCATATTGTGCATACCAAGGCATAATTTGATGAAATACCCAATAAAGTCACCATATAAACCTGATTTCCTCATTCCCCATCAACCCAACTGGTAAATGGACTCTTGTGGGACTAATTCACAATTTGTGGTGAATGAGTCCCTTCCAGGTGGGACTTATTCACCCAAGGTGTAAAATTAGTCCCATTTGGGTCATTTTTTAGTTTTGAGCAGGAAAAAGTTAGATTTTAAGTTTTATTTTTCTCCATGTTAGCCTTAGGGATCCAATTAATAGGTAAATAAGTTGTATTTCCTATAAATATGAGACTTTAAACCTTAAATCATAACCATTCTTCATTATTCATCCATCATTATTCCATCCTAAGACAATCAAGCTAGGGTTTTATCATTCCAAGTCATCAAGATTGCTTCCAAAGACACTCAAGGGTAGAATCTTCCTCCATTGTTGCAAAAATTCATGATCAAAAATCATTGCAAGGTACTAACTCCATTGTTTCATGCTTCATTATATTCTTTCATCATTTTGGTTTAATTACCTACAAAGGGATTTGACCAAGGCTAACCCCCATGCCCTAACATTAAACATTTCTTCTTGTCTTGTGTGTTTGCAGATTTAGGCATCTTCGAAGCTTGGAAATCATTAAGAATCAAGGTACAAAGTTGTTTAAGTATTCTCTTCATTTTCTAAGGAAAAATATCAACAAAAAGTCACTTTCAGACCTCGAAATCATACTTTCAGAGGCAGACACCTATTAGGAACCGAAGTGCAAATCGAGGGCTTCAGTTTCCTCTTTTGAATTTTCAGAAATTCAAAAGTGTACTCATTCACCATTAGTTGTGAATGAGCCCCACTACTAGGCCTGATTTTTTTTTCTACATTTTTGGTTACCCATTTCTCTGAAACGGGCTCTCGAACAGTTTCCTAGATCTAGGACTAACTTACCCAGAATGGCGAATGAGTCCCAACAGGCCAAAATTTTAGCATCAACAATAGTTCAAATGTCATTTCCAGCCTCCAACAAGATCTCAGGTGCACACTTTCTATTTCATTCATTTCTATTATAGTTTGCATTCATTTCTAAGTGTTTTTGCATATCACAATGTGTTTTCCAACAACTTGTATTTCTTTAGTTTTCATTCAATAATCAATATATTTCTTTAGTTTTCTACATTTATATCATCTCATCTTGGCACATTTCATTCATATTTCCATTATACTTGCATTAGCTTGAGTGAACCACCTAGGTTTTTCGCCTATCTCTCTCCTTTAAGGTGAAAAATCCTAATTGAGCAAGAGAAGTACATAGCACCCAAAAATCTATAGTTCATTTTGATGAAATTTCCTTTAGAATACTTTTCTTTTCTGATTTGGAGTCCTTCATCATACATCTAGCTTGCATTGACCTTGCATTAGGGTTTGCATGGATTAATTTGCATGATAGGTTTCAAATTTTGCATTCTCATCTTAGGTCTACATCTTATAGCTCAACAAACATCAAAATCCATCAAAAATATTTGAAAATTCTAAAAAAAATCCCCACTGGGACTCATTCGCCACCTTGGGCGAATTAGTCCATTTTCACCCTTGAAATTGCCCTTTACAAAACTAAAAACCTTGTTTTTAAGCTTTTTTTTTGTTCCATTACCTAACTGTATCAGCTAGCTGAGTTTTCTAGCATGTGTTTCATTAGATTTAGCCTAAATAAGCTCATTTCATGCATGGTTTAAATTTCAAGTTTTCATTCTCGTATTGTTACATAGTATAATCAATTAATTGTCATCCTTAAAATCTAAAAAATTGCATTCCTCATTTGCATGTTTGCTTCAGCATAGTTACATTTCAAGTTTGTAGAATAATCATTGCATCATGTTTTCATTACAAATTTCTATAATTATCATCTCTCATGTTCTATTTTTAGATCTTATTGCATGTTGTAAGATAATTTTGTTAAGTGAATATGATTATGAGGTGCTTTCCCCTCTCTTTTTGTTCATCATAAATCCCTCTCCTAGTTTCCCTTTTGTGGATGAGATTAGTCTAGTGAAAGAAACCTTGGATGATCATAACAATCACATTTTTTCTTCTCCTATTATCTCTAACACTTGTGAAGAAGATATTATAGTGCTAGAAGAACCAATTGATGAGAATTTTGAAAATCTGAGTTGTTTATCTCCTCTTACCTCTCCTATTATACATAACATTACTAAAGAAGAGGACATCACAATAAGTTATCATGATGATCACACAACACAACAAGATGATGAGATCATAGAAACATTTATAAACATCACCTTACCTAATCTCCATAACCATGAACATTGTCCTTCTTCTAATATCCCTCCTCGACACCATGAGGATTGGTTGGTAGGTATGTGCAGGATCATCATGGAAAAAATAGGCCCTTAAGTGGCAAAAAATTCAAAAAAATTAGAGTTAGGTAACTTGACGTAAAAATTTGAATAAGTTATCTATATTATTTCAAAAATATATATAAGAATAAAATCTATAGAAAATTGAATGTAGTTTCTAAACTACTAGGTTTATTTTTTTTAAAATAAATCTATTTGGTGAAAATTTGAAATTTCAATGTAGTAGTACTTAAATTTCAGGGAAAAAATAAGAAGTAGGTGTCTATCTGACCACCCTAACCACAATAAAATGATAAAAAAAAAATTATAATATTTTAGAGATAAGTAGAGGACTCATGTCCAGATGTGATGCATATTTTTTTGTAATTTTTTTCCAAATAAATAATTAATTATGAATTTTTTATTACAATTTTTTAAAAATATATAAACTCATATGTCTAACCACCTTAACTTGGTCAAAACTTCATGAAATTCAATTTTTCTTTTTTGAATCCTATAGTATGTGAAGCATAGAATGTGATGCATGTTTTGGATTCCAAAAATGTGATACTGTTTGAAAGCTATAGATGTTTTTCAATCAACCTATCAATAAGGACTTTAGTCATAATTCAAATAGAAAATGAATAATCATTATTTATTAAATTCAAAGTAAGTCTAATTTATATTGGTGGAAAGTTGAGAATCTCCTTTAAAAACCCTTTTCATTTCATATATTTTGGATTAAAAAAAGGTCATCAGCCACATACCCTACAAATACCCATCATATCGCCACTTTTTGGCCCGTCATGATCCTGCACATACCCTGGTGTTAGAAGATAACCCTATTAAAAGCTATGAGAATATTGTCCCTCCCTTCCATAATTTTCCTATCCTATGGAAGATCTATTTGGAAAACATGAAAACCATAGTGGTCCTTCTCTTGATGCCTCCTCTATTTGTGATGAAGCCACTTTCCAAACTTCAACCATGGATGAACACATTACAAGCTCTCCTCCTAGGGTAAATAATATGGAAGAAGAGAATGAGAACTTATGGAAACATGATAATAAAATAAACTCTTCCCCTCATCTTCCCATTCCCGATAAAAAATAAAATTCAACCATTGATTACTCCCTTACTTGCGATGTTATTTTAGAAGAAGCAATCCTTGAATGTCCAGAACATTTGATTGCTCATTCTCCTAAAAACTATCATTCTAGGGAGACTATCATGGTACAAGAAAATGGAAACAATAGTAATGTACCTTCCTTCGATAACCAAAAAAGGTGATTCTAGATTTTCCTTCATTAGAGATACATCAAATCAAGACCACTGGGGTTATGAATACACAATTTTCCATTAGATCCCCCTCAATCAATGGTAATCATACATACCCTATGGGACATCCTAAGAATCCTCTAATTCTCTACCTACCATCACACAAACCTCACACTCATAACAAATTGGAACTTATCCTTTATCCACCTCAAATAATGTGTTGCAACAACCGAGTCATAAGACCATTGCTCATACATATAACACTCGAAACAATCTATCACCGCCACAACCAACACCAACCTCTTTACATTTTCCTAATTATATACTACCTAGTGCCCCTCGATTAAGGGAGTATGATCTTGTTGAACAACTTAAGAGAACTCCCGCAAAGATCTCCCTTTGGGACCTTCTTTAGACTCCACCTACCTATCACACTATGCTTCAAAAAACCTTACAACAAGTTCTTATCCCTTCTAATGTGCAACCAAATGACATTGTCGCCATAATTCAATGATTGAATGCTAACATTGTTTTCCACCAAAGTGACCTACCCCTTTGGACATGCAAAAACAAAATGAATCTTTCAAAATAATATCTCAATACCATACAGCAAAGATAAAGTGAACCCTTATTGACAGTAGCTCAGCTCTAAATGTGTGTAGTGACGTAAAACTCTTGGATAGGCTTCGTGTGGATAAATAAAAAATTCTTCCTGATTCTTTATCCATTAAGGGCTTTGAAAATATAGAAAAACAACCACTTGGTGTAATCACTTTACCTATTATAGTTGGAGTGGCAAAATTGGATAAATAAATTCATGTTATTCCTTGTGAACTTTCATATAATCTCCTTTTAGGAAAACCATGGATTCATGAAATGAATGTAGCGCCTTCCACTCTTCATCACAAAATGAAATACATTCACAAAAACAAAGTGTACAGACTTGAAGCCGACCTTGATGCAAATAGTCATTTGCATCATTTAAACACATTAACACCAACCACATAAGTAGAACCCATTCAACAAATAGATAAAGAATAACACATTCAACAAGTCACAAAGCTATTAGAAGATGATTGTGGTTCCTTATATTTCAAACCTGAATTCATGGGTGAGTACAAAATCATACACAAAGATTCAAATAGGGGAAATTAAAAAGTAGACGACCCTTCGAAAGCATCCACCTTAACCACTTTAGACAACAAAACAAACTACACAACCACCTTTGACGACGCTTATCACCAACCACCAACTGATCCAAAATCAATAAAAAATATTTATGGAAAAGGTTATGAGCTTATGAAACAACTCGGCTATAGTGGAAAAAGATGTGGTTCTCAAGATCAAGGTATCTGTGTGTCCTAATCGAACCTAACATGCAAGAAAAAACTCATGGTATTGGTTATTGTCCTTTGATAGATATCTCCAAGCCTTCATTTAACATCAACACTATCACAAACCATCCTTCAAAGACAACTTTAACAGATGTGCATACTGAACTATTAGACACTACTAGCCTCGAAGGTAATCCTTTGCAAGACATGAATCAAACAAATAAATCTTTTCTTAATGTCAATGTCATCTCGCAAAATAGTAGTGATTTGAATTTGATAGATTTTCCCTCGTCCTGTAAGAGTGAGAACAAAATCTTGCAATCTAAAGAACCTTGCATAGGTATGACATCTCTTTGCCACCAACAACAAAAACTACTTCTCCCCTTGATCAAGAGGGTATCTTGTCAAGACTCCTCCAAGATCACTTGATATCCCTTCCTCCACACACTCGAAAGAAATGTTACTACAAGAATTCATTTTGCACATATCATAGAGTTCATAGTCATTCAACTAATGAATGTAAGGCTTTGAGTCATAAAATCCAACATTTTTAGGAGTTTGGTATTCTTCCTTTTGTGGGGGCACCTAATTCCTCTAATTGATACTGATTTTCACTCTAGAATGCATTTCATTAATCATTTCAGTTCACCTTTGTCCTACACTTAGTGGGGGCAAGGGGTTTGGTTAGCCTTGTCCTCGTATATCACTTTTCATTGCCTCCTTTGGCTAGTCATTAACCTTTCATGAACATATAAGAGCAAGCTTGTGATGTGGACAACATGCCGTAAGTTCCCTCGCATGTAACATACTCCCTTTTTCATGACGTACAACTTATTGCAAACATATGACTTGGCATAGGGATTTCTGAATAAGCTCTCATGTCTTCTTCTTTCTCTTCTACTTTAAAGAAATTACTCACAATACTAGTGTTTGCAACCACTTTAAAGGCGGGGCATACATTACCACTCACATTTCATTGTGTGATTTCTTTCTTCTTGCAATGCATCCTCTTCTTGGTGGTGTCATTAGGCTTGATTCCCTCCAAGAGCGTCATAATTCTCTGGTACATCCTCTCTTGGAAACATTAAGCATGTTGTTCCCTAAGATGATACCTTGCACGAACTAATCAAAATCCCTTTGAACATTCCTTACACTACCTTGCATTTACAATGCCTATGAGTGTCAAGCATACGAAGTTTTTCTTACCTCATAGAGCTCAAAAATCCTTTTTCTTTGTGGTTCTTCCTTATTAAAGTTATCAGGAGGTATAACTATAGTATGGTTGAGTGGGAATCCCATTCTGAGGCATGAATTTCCCCATAGCAAACATGTGGATTTCTCACCCCACGGACAACCAAAAGTTTTGTGGCCCCAGATTAAGTATGCAACCTTAAAGAGGGTGGGCCAATGAATGAAAAAAGCAATTAAGCTTTCCTCCTACATATCAGGCTCTGCAAAACTTGAGACGGTGACCCACAATGTATTTATAACACTCCTTCACAATATTTCCACATACATTGCATATCAAGTAGATATATTCTCATTTATTGTTGAATATATGAAATCCTTCAAGAAATTGGCATTTCCTTAAGATAATTTAAACATCTACAACTGAGAATATCAAATACCACAATGATAGGTCAATTGAAAAGTGTATTTATGAATGATTGTTCTCAAATCAAATACCAAAAACATAGGAAGTACATTCAACACTTTAAGATCAGAGCTATATCTCAGGGCATGGAGTCAAACACAAAATAAACTAAACTAGAAGGAAGATTTAATCCTGAACATCCATAATCTTTGTAATTTCCTTACAATTTATAGATTAACACCCAAACTCCTATGACTACTTACCAAATCCAAATGACACAAGCATGAATGAATTACTTAATTAAAGAATTTAACTCATCCATTAGATCAAAGCATCAATTAAATAATATGTCAAAATGAGAGACTAAGACAACTAATGAACAAATCCTTAATCCAAACCCATTAATAATTCATGCACAATATCAAAATGGAGAGACGATAGGCTTGAGAGATTAGCATTTATATTTAGGTATGCTCAGAAGACACATAATTGACAAAATTTACTCATCTAACCCAAAGCCTAAGCTACAGACTCAAAATGTATTTTTGTGTTCTCACTATGCATTTTCCAAATCTAGAATTTGACAAAAGACCCCTGCCAATAGCCCTGAATTTCCTTTTATACATTAAGGAACAAACAAGCTTCAAGCTATTGGCTCATTACATTTCATTTGCACTCATCTACAACATAAATTTGCCACTAAAATTAATCAGCCTCTTTCTGGGAAAACAATATTCATTAGTAACAATTAGTTACCCTACCTTCCATTTTCCTATGCACTTGCTCATTTTCACCTATAAATTTTTTTTACCCTTCATCTCTCCAATTTACCCTTTTTATTTCATCATAATTTTTTTTCCATTTCACAATGATTTCCTTTTAGAATATTTCACTTTGGCTCTCAATGAAAATATTCACCCACAAAAGTTTCATTTATCCTCTTCATTGGCTATAGATAAGTTGAATTCCCATCAAAATATTATATTCACATTTCATAAGGGAAGGCCTTTGAATATGCTTTCCACCATATATTCATCTTTTAATAATATTGGCATTCTAAATTTTCCATCGAGCCAATGAAAATTCATTTATAGCCTTTTAAAATATGTGTGCAACAAGGTAAAATTTTCATCCACTTGCTTTATATTCATTCCCAACAACAAATAAGACTTTCACTTTGCACAATGAATATTTAGTTCACTCCTCAGGTAAAACCAAACATTTATCCCCTTATGCTTTCATTCACCATTTGAAATGAAACAATCCATTTAGATTTCACCTTTTATTTTAAAGACTTTACTTTTAAAAATCATCAGGCCTTCAGCATTTATATTTAAAAAAATTGTTTTTAAATAATAAAATCTCCACTTTTTCAAGGACCACCATATGCCATCTCCAATCTCCCATAAATTTCTTGTTGAAGGGATAAATGAAGAGTCCAACTCACGATGAGCGATGGCAGCAAAAATGCCCTCAATCACCATTTAAAATGGTAAAAAATCACCACATCGCTCAAAACTTATTTCACCTATGAGTCCATTTTTATATATTCAAAATGTTTTCTCTAACATTTGGAGGCACAAAGTTTCACCAAACATTTCATTATGCTTTAATGCATTGTTGTTAGAAATTTTCTTGAGCCCACCCAACCTTTCCTTTCCATTGGGCATCTTGGGTTGAAATAGGAAAATGGAGAAGGAACCAATGATGGGTGATGGAAAAAATCATTTTTTATCACTTCTTTAATGCTTGTTGGAGGATCTCATCAAGAGATGGCCGATAGAAAGCAAGTCCATCGCTCATCGCAGGTTGCATATTGAAATGGAGAAGCTTTCATGCGAGAGACGATGAGAGCTTGAGAGCTTTGTCATGCACCCACAAAAGTTTTCTAAAACCAAGGAAATCACTAAATAAACCTGTTAGATGGAGTACCATCACTAGGAAATATCGCATCGCTGATTTCTTCCTCCATTTTTATCCAAAAATGTATATAGTGAAAGATGTGAAAGTTGTGTTTGGACCAATCAGAGCTAAGAATGAAACTTGTTTTGGTCCAAAAACATTTGAAATGCACTTTATATTTCCCCTTTTGTATTTGCACAATCTTTAAAACATTCAGAATATTTTAAATATTAGCATTTGAAACTTTAGAAAATTTGTGACTTCTAATTACACTTGTAGGCCATTTGGATGAAATTCACTGCACGCAAACCAGGACACCTGGAGCTATAAAATTTTGCATGTGATCATAATCAATTATTTAGGAAAATCCCATTTCCTACAATTTTTCCTAGCCATTAAAATTTAGGTACCTCCTTTGTAAACTAGCCCCTGGGACATGTTTAACACACTCGAAGTGCATTAAAATAATGAATCAAATGACCTACATTCTTGATGAAAATAGATTTGTAGATGTTTTAGATGAAAACAAGAAATGGGTTGTTATTAGAATTGAAAAATTTGCCTCTCTGGAACACCATTTTTGGCCATGTTGCGATCAAAAAGTAATTAAATAACCCATTAGAACTTATCCTGGAGGCGTGAAATTGAACAGGTCTATAGACACTTGACCCAAGAATGCAGTGCAAAAGATGGTTTGAAAAAAGAGATCCTGAGCTAAAAGATATTAATCGAAAAAATTTCTCACTCAAGCATTTTCTACAATTTCACATATCAAGAACCAATCAAGGCTCTCAAAGTCACCACTTTGAAAAAATACCAAAACAACTTTTAGGGGGCTACCAATAGAAACATAAGCTCACTTAGGTACATAGAGTATGTGCACAAGAGGGCTTTCCTCAATCATCAATCTTCATGAGATATTAGGGGTCAAGGTTGACCACCTTGAAACACTTCCACAAAATGCAGGTGCAAAACTGAACAAATTGTGTTTGCTTTTGGCCTAGTAAAAATACCAAATCAGATCATAAGTCTCTGAAACCAGAAAAGGGAGTACATGAATGTATGGAGAATGGAGAGAAACATTTTTTTTGACTTGAAAATCATCTACTTGCAAAATGCAAGCTTGAACAAGTGACCACTTTGTAAAACTAAAAATTTGCAAACAACAAAAAACTGCCAAAACCCTCCAGCTTTGCTTTTCAAAACCCTATCAAATATTATCATGGGAAGCTAAAAATTGACATTCACATTCACCTATGTCCACTAAATGTGTTTACAAATGGGTTTGTCTTGAAAATGAACATGCTTTGAAATGTGACCCTCCAAAGTAGGTCATCTAGGCAAATTCTTCAGGTGTACTTCTGAGAGTGTAGAGGCAATTTTTTTGAAATTGGCACTTCAAATTTGTAAAATTTGATAGTCCCAACACTGGATCTGACTGGGGATGTATTCCCCCTATGGGCATAGCAAGAATCCATATCTTTGGGGAGTAGACCAAATTTTGAGTCCATTGGGTGCTTTGAAACTGCTCCTTTATTCATCCTTTTTTTTTAACTTCACTTGGTGACCCCGGGACACCAAATGAAAAAGGGGACGTCAATTCTTACCTCTATCAATTACCAATTTTATAAAATATTTTATCTCCCTCAACTCATGCTTTCTTTTGTCAAACCACAACAACATGAGTGGTTTCACCTTTACAAACACAAGTATCAAATTGCCTTTATGCAAGTGGGAACTTGCTCCTTGTTTGGCTTCATTATCACATGGCAGCTAAATTACATAGGCCACATCACTATCCATTTCTCCATTATCTAATTTCATATCAAATGGCAATATTTGAGGATAGTAACAAACTCCATATGAATACACAATCTTCATATTCATTAACACCCTCATAATGATCATGCTTAGAGGAGATATCATGGCTAAAAGATAATATGAAATCCTCTTTCAATTAAATTGCATTCCAAGTTAGTTTGTCATCATCCCAACAACATAACTGAAACACGTCATTTGTTTCAAGATTCTAAAAAATCAGGTTTATCAACACAAAAAATGCTTTCATCTTCATTCAAATCATGACATTCAACAAAAATGTTAGCATCCAATTCATAAGTAGTTTTTTCTATCGTAGGTTCACACATGATGTCAATTTCATTCTTGAGATCACTATGCAATTCCATATGAAATGTTTCAAATAAATATTCAAACAATTCATAATTCAACCCTGAGCCAACAATTTCACATTGATCTCCATTCTTAATATGGATTTCCACAATATCAATATGAATACCTAAATCATTTTGAATGCTATCACTTGCAGGATTAACAGGGTTAGTAAAAGGAATTTCATGTGCACTAATAACTTCGTGTGCACCTTCAGATGATAGGCATATTGACCTACATGCCAGAGACTCATGATTGTCTAAAAATTGTTCATCAGTAACAGAGCTAGAACCTTCATTCTCTTTCACATTAAAGCATACCTCATTCAAAATAGACATGTCCACTTGCATACCATGAAGATGAGAGAGATCATCAAAGATAGACCCATATTCAATCTCATATTGACTAATATCATACCCATTGGTGTTGGCATCATTTGGATGCTCCACACATTGATCAAAAGGTTTTGTAATGTCAACAAAATCTAAAAAAATCATCAATTTTTTTCACATTATCCATGGATGATAATGTTGATCCTAGATCAATGTGTTTTTCATAATCCATAACTTGATCATTCAAAGATGAACTCCTTCCTTCATCAGTATGTGCCTCATCATCCTCTTCATGTACAATTGACATTTCCACCTTTGCTTCATACAAGCAATCATGAAAAGCTAGGGCATCAACATGTTCATGAGCATCTTTCTCATTTCTAGTATTATGTTCAAGATTAGCATACTAGAGGAAAGTGACTTCATGAGCATTGGTCTCACTACATTCTTCATGTGAACCAAATACCTTTGATTTATCTTCATAGGAGCAGTTACAATCCTCAGGGAAATAATCAAGTTGGTTGTCATTAAAATCCTCATCACCAAAAGACTAATCACTATAAAAATCATGCTCAGATTCTTTGGAGTGAGTGCATGAACTCTTATCTTCATTCTCTTTATCACTAATTTGTGATGAGATGGAATCAGCCATTGCATTATCTCCACTAACAAAAATATGACATGGAGTAACATCTTTCGTCTCTCTTACTTCTCCATCACCCAATATACTACAAGAAGAATTTTCATGCATATCTATCTTATCATCATGCAATATATCTTCATCCTCATCATTGTTGTATGGATCTACATGTGTGTTGATTGTGAGCTAATTACAATCAACATCCTCATTCATACAACACAAATCTTCATTCTCTGATATTGCATAAGGGCAGCGATTATCTTAATTTTAAAACACCACAGTTTGAGCATAATTACATTGGGTTTGTTCAACATTCTTTATCCAATCGAGCACCTGGTCAAGGCTATGAGGCTTCAACTCCTTAGGCAAGGCACTCAGCTCAGAATCACAGATTTCAAAAAATATATCAATGCACATTGAGTCTTCAGGTCTAAAACTTATGGGGACTTTCAACAAGGCATCCAAAAACCTTGAGAAAAAATCATGTAGTGATTCTCCTTTGATTCTTTTCAGTTTTGACAATCCTTGAACAAAAGATGTTCGATCAACATTGCTCAAATTTTGATGACATTTAACATGGAGATCACTATGAAATGCATGTTGTGATGATGGAGAAATTGGAACAAAAACAACATTACTCTCTTTCGAAGCATTTATATTATTTGATTCATGAATTCTTTTTGCATGAGGTGTATTAGGATGGCCAACACTCATAGCCCTATGTCCTTTCATCATTCAATATCTCAAATTTTTCTCAATATCCATAGCAATTTGATATGATTGGTGCAAGGTTGTAGGCTCTTTATCTCTTAATAGGTATCTCATCTTTTTGTCAAATGCACCTAAGTACATGACCAAACATTTAGCATCATTCGGTCTGATATTTGCAAGGATCTCTCTTATGATCTGTGAAAATATGAGATTAAAAGAGGGGACTAACTCCTCTTGTTCTTTCTCCATGTTCATGAACTTTTTCTTATTAAGACTGGATCAATCCTTTCACCAAACTGCTCCATGAACACCACTTTGAACTCCTCCCATGAATAAATAGAGGATGTTGGTAAATAAGAGAACCAATCTCTTGCGTCTCCTCTTAAGGATTGAACAAATAATCTCATGATCACATCTTCGTGATCTACCTCATAGTCATCCATCACATTATTGAATTCCTGTAGATGTTTACTTGTTGATTCAAACTTACTACCAATGAATCTTGGTAATTTATCTCTGACTTTAGCTGGAATTCCGTTTGGGTAACCACTAATCTCATTGAAGTTGATGGCTCTGTACCTTCCAATGTTGAGATTTCTTCGACAATCTGGCTGGGGCTAATCACAAACCATGGTTGCACTAGGAACCATGCTAGGATGGATAGATTGATGCATTTTGGCATACCTCTTTCAAATTTCATATATCAATTCTATAATTGATCATTCATTGCCTTATTTGTGGCTTTCATCATGATATTAAAATATCACAATGCATAATTCAAATGCATCTAATCCTAAGATCAATTTAGTGGGAAGATTTCAAGAACAAGCATACTTTCAACAGAATATATAAGATGTACATTACAATTCAAAAGTATGAAAAATCACTTCACTATCCTTTCCTTTTCCTAGTGCTACTTCACCTAATCGGGAACCAAATTTCTTTTTAGGCCTTTCGAATATGGTTTTCATACAAAATTTTCTTGAAAACCAAAAGTGGAGAATACCTAGAAATGTTGCAACTGCTGCAAATTGTTCTTCCTAACTGAAAATGTTGTAGATCTAGAACTTTTCTTCACATCTTCATACATTCTATTGACAAATTCACCACCTCTATTCTTAGAGGATTGAACTTCAAGCAATATGAAGCCCATTCAAAAATAAATCTCTTTCTAAGTTCCTTTCACCAGTAGAGCACCATAGATCATGAAACTTTCAAGTTAAATGTAGCAATTTCTTTCTCCAAGGTTGAATTTCTTCAATACTTGAACCAAATTTAGATTAGCAAGTAATTTTACTCTTTGAATTATTAGTCTTCACTTGGATATTCACAATTCTCCCCAACAGATTTACCATTTTGTTGGCTCTTTTAAATACCAACCTGATCATCAAGGAAGCCTATGGATTTTCCAATTCCAATGGTTAGCAACCTTAAAGAGGGTGGGCCAATGAACAAGAGAAATCAATTAAACTTTCCTCCTACACTTTGGGCTCTACAAAACCCAGGAGGGTGATCCCACAATGTATTTATAACACTCCTTCACAATATTTCCACATGCATTGCATATCAAGCAGATATATTCTCATTTATTGCTGAATAGATGAAATCCTTCAAGAAATTGGTATTTCCTTGAGAGAATTTAAACATCTACAATAGATAATATCAAATACCGCAACAATAAGTCAATTGAAAAGTGTATTTATGAATCATTGTTCTCAAATAAAATACTAGAAACATAGGAAGTAAATTCGACACCTTAAGATCAATGCTATATCTCAACGCATGGAGTCAAAACAAAGAAAACTGAACTACAACGAAAATTTAATCTTGAACATCCATAATCTTTGCAATTTCCTTACAATTTACAGATTAACACCCAAACTCCTATGACTACTTACCAAATCCAAATGACACAAGCATGAATCAATGACTTAATTAAAGCATTTAAATCATCCATTAGATTAGAGCAATAATTAAATCATATATGTCAAAGTGAGAGACTAATACAATTAATGAATAGATACTTGTTCCATACAAAAATGCCCCCTTGTCATTTTCATGGCCTTTTAGGTCTTGTTTCATGGTGTTTGATATATTTTTCTCTGATTTTATGTTGTGACATGGCTTGAACATACATATTTAGGTAATAAAATTCAAAGAACAAAATTTTTTGAAGGTGTTGTGAAGTGTTGTAAGACATTTTTTGCATTCTTCTAGACTCTATTAATTAAAATTCACCTAAAAATAACCTTTTTACTCATCAACAAGTCATATTTTGAAGTGTTCTAAAGTCTTGTAACAAGCTTTCATGCTTTTCTAGGCACATCTTCACTATTTATCCATTTCTCATGCTTTATTTAGTCCCTTTATGCTCTCATATTCTTAATTAAGTGTATTTTTGAGTATTATCCTAGCAAACAACATTAAATACAACATAATTTCCCGACACACATTTTCAAGTCCTAGCTGGGACCCATTCACCATGGGTGGCAAATGCGTCCCCCTTGTCCCCAAATTCAAAATATTTTAAATTTCCTTTCAAGATTTTATTCAAAAACACTTGATGTCAGCCTGTGATGAGGTATGAATGGGTAACTAAGGCACAAGTGTGTACAAATATATGATTTTCACCTCATTTTACATCTCATTCAAGCATTCAATCTCCTACAATTCTCCAACATTGATACATCATATTCAAGCATTCTACAACATCTTTTCAATCACTATTCAAGACTTTGAAGCAACCATTGACATTACTTTAGACTTGCATCATCAAGGGTTTGGTAAGCTGATTGCATTTGCATGTTGTTATTTTATCATTCCTTTGCATTTCATTATTTTATTAAGTGTTTTATTACCTAAAGTGGGGTTTGACCAAGGTAAACCCCTATTCACTAACCCTAAACCATTTTCCCCCTATTGCATGTTTGTTTGCACCCTTTTGTGTGTATATTTGAAAATATTTTTGGTGTTGAAGATTGTTTTACAAGTCAACTAGGTGCTTCAAGTCAACTCAAGTCTATTTCACGCTCAGAGAAGGTTTTCTATCCATTTTTTGCATAATTGACTTTGACAACCCCATAAGCAGTGATTTCCAAATCTGGTGGTAGCAGAGTTGTCTCCTGATTTTTTAGATGGGAGAGGAATAATTCACCACCTATGGTGAATGAGTCCCACCTTAGAACTGAAAATCTGAATTTTATCAGATTGTCAATCCCAATAGACAAAAACTTGCTTCTGATAGTTTTTCACTAGGACGAGGATTGATTCGCCACCCTGGGTGAATGAGTCCCACTGTGAAAAATTAGTTATTTCAGTCAACATTATGAACATTCCAAATTCATCATACTTCACCCAAGTGCACTCAGATCCATCCCTTTTCTTTTTTTTCTGCATATTTTCTTCATTTAGTTCATTGTTGCATTACACAATGTGCTTTCAAACATAACTTAAATCTCACTTTTTTATTCATTTTCATTCACTTAGATCAGTCAATTGCATTTAGTTGACTTCATTTAGGTTAGATAACATCACACATTGCATAATTTAAATGAACTATTAGCATTTTTTCTCCTATCTCTTTCCTTTTAGGTGAAAAACCGTAGAAGAGCAAGAGTTGTCCATAGGAGCCAAAAATTCAATGGTTCATTTTGGTGAACCAAACATTTGAGCACTTTGCCTTTATAATTCCATTTACATATTGCATCCTAGTTTACATTTGCATTAACATTCAATTAGTATATTGTTTTGTTTTTATATTTTAGGACATTATATCTTGCATTAGTGAAAACTTCATTTAGATTTCATTTTTGCATTGTATCTCATTGAAAAACCTAAAAATCTGCATTTTGCATCCTTGATTGCATTCTGTAGAGCATTAAAATCATCTTAATTTTTTTGAAAAAAACACAAAAACATCATACTGGGTCTCATTCACCACCTAGGGTGATTCAATCCCTCTGCACTTTTTAAACAACATTTCTGGCATTTTTCTGGCATTTTTCTGCATTTTTGTTTTCTATAGTTAGATTTCTATTATAGCTAGCAATTTTTTTGTTATTTGAATTTCAAACTCTTAGATTAGTTTTCATTTGCATTCACCCCTCCTTTGTGGTACTTGTATGAGTGTTTGGTGCCCCATTGATAATACTTTAGTGAGAAGAAGTTCTAGACTCATGGCCTCCCATGATAGCACTTTCATTGTGGAGCTTGGGATATCATGAGCTCCTACTCCTAGTATGGACAATGGTGCATTAGGCCTTGACAATATCACTTCTATGCCTTCACCTTTCCATCAAATGAATGTTGACAACCAAAAAAACTCCCTCCCACAAGAAAATTTCATTAATATTCATGAGGATTTTGCACATTTACAATAAGACTTTTCACTTGAAAACATTTCCACAACTACCATACTCGACATTGAAAACCTCCATCATTTAATTGAAAGTGATGATGGCTTGCAAGTGATGAAAAAGATTACCGAGATTTACAATAAACATGCTTCTTCTAATATCCAGTCTATAAACATTCCTATAATCCAAGGAGGACCTCAAGTTCCTCTCCTTTCAATTGTAGCTTCTATACCAACTTATACCAATCCGCAAATCCACACAACTATGCAATAGGTTAATTATGCGGCTACTTCTTTCCCACTTCCACCTAGCATTCCTACTTCTCTTGTGGCATCACAAGTCCCCTCCACCACCTTCACACCTCATAGTATTCCTTTCACTTCACCTAACATCAACTACACTCCATCACCCTTTTCTCTTCCACCTCAACCCACATACCCTAATCCCCTTCTTACACAACTCCTTACCACCATTTCATCCATTCAACATCAACTTTTCGCCATTAGCCAAGGTCAATCTGCTCCACCTACATATCATGTTTTTAGTAGCCCTTTATTATTAGAAATCTTACATACCTCAATGCCACAAGGGTTAGAAATGCCTCATTTTGAGAAATATGGAGGAAAAGGAGACCCTGACAACCATGTTAATGCCTATACAGCTTTGTGTAGTGACTTCATCCTAGATGATAAACTATTAGCCAAACTATTTCCAAGGACCTTGAAAGACACTGCCTTAGAATGGTTTTCCAACTTGCCTAATCATTTCATCCATTCATTCAATGAATTAGTGGATGCTTTCATTAGTCACTTTCAAGTTCATATCACACCTAAAAAGACAATGGCTAACCTTATGTGATGTAGATAAAACACAGATGAAAAATTAATGGATTTTATCTCACGATACCAATCCGTGTATGCTCAAATTGATGTCAAGATTCCTAATGCACATTTGAAAAATATGTTTATTGAAAACTTGCACACACACCCTCAGGATAAATTAACAATGATGAAATTCCCTTCGTTTATGCATTTATGTACAACCTTGTGTGAATACCATAACTTAGTTTCAAGTTGTGATTCAAAATCCACTTCTAACCAAGCTAAAAAACCCAAGCACAACAATCAAAATCAAAATAACACACAAAACTTTCGCTTGAACCAAATAGAGGCTTTTTACAGTTTAATCTACCTCCTCAACCTTAACCGTAGCCAACCCAAACTGTTCCAAATCAAGTGGAAGCTATTAAAGCAATGGTGCCTTATACCTATGGGGACTTGAAGAGACAGTTTACTCCCTTACATGATACCCTCCATTACATGATGAACCAATTAATTCAACAACACCTGCTCACTTTGTCACCTGTTATACCACTTGATCCAAACTAGCCATTAACACCCACCTTCAAACCTATTGCTTATTGTCATTTTCATCGCCAGAATGGACATGACACCAAACATTGCAAGTATCTAAAACATTTAGTTCAAGACCTCATTGATTCAGGCCATCTGTCAATTATGGGTGTTAATGATCAAGGCAATAAGTTTGTTGCACCCCCTAACCAGAATTTGCAAATTTTCACTAATCCCATGCCTAACATACTACCTAATTTGTCAAGGCTAGCGAACCTTCAAATACTAATGTAATGATTGTTGATACAAACAATGAACAACATGATACACCTCTCCCTGTTACTATAGAAAGTCCTATAGATGAACTAGTGGCTATGATAGACATTATCCCTCATAAGGGCCAAACCACTAAGTCTCTTGATATCACTTTTTCTGCTAAATGCATACTACAAAAGCTTCCTGACGGTCATCTCTACATAGCTGGTAGAATCTATGATAAGCCCAATAATGGGATATTAATAAATACTGCTTGTAGTGAGAATGTGGTCATAGAGGAGTTTCTAGTATTACATGAGCTATATCAAGATGAATATAATAAACCAACGACATGGATTAAGACACATACTATTTTTGCATGCCCTATGATCGGATCGATCATGCTACCCTTACAGATTGGACCTAAGACTTTGGAGGTAATAATTTCAATTATTCCACAATTTGACCAATTTAATTTGCGGCTAGGCCACCCTTGGATTGGCTCAATGAAAGCAGTCTCATTAGTTGTTCACAAGTGTTTGAAGTATCCACATGACAATGAGATAGTCACCATACACCATAGTGGCTTTAATCCTTTATCTTCCAAAGGTAAATTTTCATTGGAAGCCTTTTGGACAACACCTATGGAACCCATCACCCCTCAAAAGGACTTCTTTCATTGCTTATCAAAATTTTAAAGCCAAAAAGATAGCTTAAATGTCTCTTCGTAACTCATCCCCATCCACTTCCACACCTCCTATCATAGACAAAACCATGCCTCAATCTGAGTTTGACATTGAGCAAACCATACAACCTCCTAAACAACCACTCCTATATACTTCCTCACCATTGTTTAAACAACCAAGAGAAAATGAAACCACTCCTGTCATTCCTCATTGCCTTAAACAAGTGTATAAAGCCAAAGAGAAATTGATTGACCCATCTTCTTTAGTTTCTTTTGTTCTTCCTGCTTCGAAAGCAAAAGAACCTATGATGACTCAATCTTCTCTTACACATCAACAACTCCAAAACCGAATTAAATGAAGCCACGATGCTAGTGAATGAAGGCATCGTCATCATCTACTTGCTTCTCAATCTCACATAGAAGAAGATAAAGAAAGTCAACCTTTACCTTTCATAGAAGTAATAGATGGCCACTCTCCTTCTCCTAACCTGCCACACAAATATCTAGTGCAACCTTTGCAAAAAAATGAACCAATCCAACAACCTCAGCTTTCAATACATCCATCCTTAGAAATCACCCTTCGTCCTCTCGTTTTCATTAATCTTGATGATGATGATGATGATGCGATAGCAAAAATAGATGAAAATTTGCATAATAATTTAAACTCTTTATTTTCATCCACAATGAGCTTACATGATAAATCCTCTCCCCCAAGAGAAGAACATGGTATGACTCCTGGTTCGGTGCTTGCAATACTTCCTTTGGGCAGTTAACTACCCTTGCACTACACTGAACATGATTCAGAGGCAAATGACTTGTTAGATGGTTGACTTGCATTCACCTAACTAGCCTTTTTATTGCTTTTCTTTTCCTTTTCATGTGTGTATTGTGTTCCCCTATATCGTGTGTTTAATGTTCCCTCTCTTCGTACACTTCTTCTATTTGTACCTCTATTCTTCTATTCATCGTGCATTGTCTTTTTCTCTTTTGTTTTGTGTCCTCCTTTTAGGGATGATGCAAAGCGTAGAGATTCCCTATGTCTCTTCCATATTGACCCACAAGGTTCTTGTATTTTTCACTTTTTTTTTCTATCCTCCTTTCAGGGATGACACAAAGCGTAGAGACACCCTATGTCTCTTCCATGTTGACCCAAAAGGTCCTTGTCTTTTTCTCTTTTGGTATTGTGTTTTCCTTTTGGGGATGATGCAAAGCATTGAATCGAAATGTCTACTTCATGTTGACCAAAAAGCTTTTTCATTTTCTTTCACCTTTTTTGTTTTCTTTCTTTTCGCTTATGTTGTCCTTTTGGGGATGACACAAGGTGTTGAGACCGCAATGTCTCTTCCATGTTGACCCAAAACAGACTTTCGTTTTCCTTTGTTTTCACTCTCTTTGTGTCATTCTTCCAGTTCTATGTGCTTTGGGGAATGATGGCTATTACAAGCTCTTTCATTTACACAGTAGCAACGAACATACTAACCCCAAATCCATAGATCCTTTGTGTGTTTGGTGTGTTTTCTTTTCTTGGGGGCAACTCCCTTCCTTTTTTTAACTTTTCCTTGACATGATGCAACCTAACATCGAAACATATGACTTGGCATAGGGCTTTCTAGGTTGGCTCTAATGTCTTGTTTTCTTTTTGCATTTTCTTTTCTTCTCTACTTTAAATTAATTTCTCACATAATGGTGTGTAGCAATTCCTTTAAAGTGGGGGAAATGCATTACCATTAATTCATTTTCGTTCTTGGTTCCTAGTACAGCCTTGTCATTTATATGATGTGTTTGTCACTTTGTGGATAACATTGAGTGTGATGTCCTTCATAAGTGTGATCTATCTTAGCATACTACATTCCTCTTGGTGGCTTGATGTGATGCACTACATCCCCTAAGTTGTGAATATATTATTCTTTGATTGGTCCTCTCTTGGAGACATTAGACATAATGTTTCCTAAGTTATTGAACTTGCATGAACTGAACAAGACTCCTTTGAATAACCTTTACACTTTACATTTTTTCCACCTTGCATCACGCAACTTGCATGACTGTGGTACTTTGTCTTTTTGTTCATGATCATTTTTCCTTGTGGCGCCTTGATAAAGTTATCAATGGGTATAACTTTAATATGGTTGATTGGGAAGCCCACCTAGCGGCATTAATTTTCCCCATAGCTACCTTTGTGTTTATGAGTGCATACCAACTAGCATATGTATCTTACCTTTTTGGGCTTTCTCACCCCATGGACAACTAGTTTTGTGGCCCCAAAGTGAGTACATTTGGGCTTTCTCACCCCGTGGACAGCCTAAATTTTTGTGGCCCTAGAGTGAGTACACATTCTCCTTTTTCAAACAATCATCCTAGATCTAATCCACAACTAGTTGGACTGACAATCGAAGCTTCATCCAATTCAATTCAACACTTGTGTTTTCCTTTGTTCTTATGCTTAGTTTGCCATGGGATCTTCATCTTGGGGGCTTGATCATCCCTCTTGATTATTGTCATTCCATCTTGCTAACATAAGTGCATTTGAACCCTCCTCTCGATTCTCATGGCTACACTAGTGTGAGTTTGAAGCAAGTTCATCCTCTCACTAAAGTGGGGGCTAAATGTGTCATAGAAAAATGGACCCTTATCATTTTCATGGCTTTTTAGGTCTTGTTTCATGGTGTTCGATATATTTTGCTTTGATTTTATGTTGTGGCATGGCTTGAACATGCATATTTAGGTACTAAAATTCAAAGAACATCTTGTGAAGGTGTTGTGAAGTGTTGTAAGACATTTCTACATTCTTCTAGACTCTAGTTATTACAATTCACCAAAAAATCACCTTTTTACTCATCAACAAGTCCTATTTTGAAGTGTTGTAAAGTCTTGTAACAAGATTTCACATTTTTCTAGGCACATCTTCCCTATTTATCCCTTTCTTATGCTTTATTTGGTCCCTTTATGCTTTCATATGCTTATTTAAGTGTATTTTTTAGTATTATCCTGACAAAAAATATTAAATACAACATAATTTCTTGACACACATTTGTAAGGTCCTAGGTGAGACCCATTCGCCATGGCTGGCAAATGAGTCCCCCTTGGCCCCAAATTCAAAATATTTTAAATTTTCTTTCGGTATTTTATTCAAAAACACTTGATGTCAGCCTATGATGAGGTATGAATAGGTAACTAGGGCACAAGTGTGTATAAATATGTGATTTTCACCTCATTTTACATCTCTTGATTCAAGCATTCAATCTCCTACAATTCTCCAGCATTGACACATCATATTCAAGCATTCAAGCATTTTACAACATCTTTTCAAGCACTATTCAAGCACTTTGAAGCAGTCATTGACATTACTTCAGGGTATGTGCAAGATCATGATGGGCCAAAAAGTAGCAATATGATGGGTATGTGTAGGGTATGTGGCTGATGACTTTTTTTAACCCAAAATTGATGAAACAAAAAGGGTTTTTAAAGGATATTATCAAATTTCCACCAATATAAATTATGCTATACTTTGAATTTAATAAATGATTATTATTCATTTTCAATTTGAATTACGACTAAAGTCCTAATTGATAGGCTAAATGAAAAAAATTTATAACTTTCAAACAGTATCACATTTTTTTAATCTAATACATGTGTCACATTCTATGCTTCACATACTATAGGATTAAAAAAATAAAAAATGAATTTCATGAAGTTTTGACCAAGGTAAGGTGGTTAGACATATGAGTTTTTATATTATTTAAAAGTTGTAATAAAAAATTCATAATTAATTATTTACTTGGGAAAAAATTAAAAAAATATATGCATCACATCCAAACATGATTCCTCTACTTATATCTAAAATATTATAAAAAATATTTTCATTTTATTGTGGTTAGGGTGATCAGATACACACCCACTTCTTATTTTTTCCTTAAAATTTAAGTACTATTGCATTGTATTTTCAAATTTTCACCAAGTAGATTTTTTCTTTTCTTAAATAAAACTAGTAGTTTAGAAACTACATTCAATTTTCTACATATTCTATTCTTACATATTTTTGAATTAATATAGATAACTTATTCAAATTTTTACGTCAAGTTACCTAACTCTAATTTTTCTAAATTTTTTGCCACTTAAGGGCCTATTTTTTCCATGATGATCCTGCACATACCCTTCAGACTTTCATCATCAAGGGTTTGGTAAGTAGGTAGCATTTTCATGTTTTTAGTTAATCATTCCTTTTCATTTCATTATTTTATTAAGGGTTTGATTACCTAAAGTGGGGTTTGACAAAGGCAAACCCCTATTCACTAACCTTAAATGATTTTTTCCCTATTGCATGTTTGTTTGTAGCCTTTTGTGTGCATATTTGAAAATATTTTTGGTGTTGAATATTGGTTTACAAGTCAAATAGGTACTTCAAATCAATTCAAGTCTATTTCAATCTCGGAGAAGTTTTTCTATCCATTTTTTGCATAATTGACTTCGACAACTCGATAAGCAGTGATTCCCAAATCTGGTGTTACAAAGTTGTCTCCTGATTTTTTGAAAATTTGGGAGAGGACCGATTCGCAACTTGTGGTGAATGAGTCCCACCTTAGGACTGAAAATTTGAATTTTGTTAGATTCTGAATCCCAACAGACAAAAACTTGCTTCTGATAGTTTTTCACCAGGAGGAGGACTGATTTGCCACCCTAGGAAAATGAGTCCCACTATGAAAAATTAGTGACTTTAGTCAATATTCCCAACATTCCATATTCATCATACTTCACCCAGGTGTACTCAGATTAATCCCTTTTCTTTATGTTTTGCACATTTTCTTCATTTAGTTCATTGTTACATAACACAATTTATTTTCAAACATATCTTAAATCTCACTTTTTAATTCATGTAGATCAGCCAATTGCATTTAGTTGACTTCATTTAGGTTAGACAACATCACACATTGCATAATTTAAATGAACCAGTAGCATTTCTTTCTCCTATCTCTATCCTTTTAGGTGAAAACCCTAGAAGAGCAAGAGTTGTCCATAGGAGCCAAAAAATCAATGGTTCAATACTTAATCCAAATCCATTAATAATTCATGCACAATATCAAAATAGAGAGACAACAGGATTGAGAGATTAGCATTTATATTTAGGTATTCTCAAAAGCCACATAATTGACAAAATTTACTCATCTAACCCAAAGCCTAAGCTACATACTCAAAATGTATTTTTGTGTTCTCACTATTCATTTTCTAGATCTAGAATTTGACAAAAGACCACTGCCAATAGCCCTAAATTTCCTTTTATACATTAAGGAGAAAACAAGCTTCACGCTATTGGCTCATTACATTTCATTTTCCCTGCATTTCAAAATGAAATTCAACTTCATTTGCACTCATCTGCACCAAAAATTAATTAGCCTCTTTTTGGGAAAACAATATTCATCAATAAAAATTAGTTACGGGCCTTCCTCCCATTCTCCCATGCACTTGCTAATTTTCACTTGTAAACTATTTTTAGCCTTCATCCCTCCACATTACCCTTTTTATTTCATCATAAAAAATTTAGCATTTGATGGTGAAGACCTTTTAGAATATCTCACTTCGGGCCTTAATGAAAATATTCACCCACAAAAGTTTCATTTATCCTCTTCATTGGCTATAGAAAAGTTGACTTCCCAACAAAATATTATATTCACATTTTATAAGGGAAGGACTTTGAATATTCTTTCCACCATATATTCATCTTTTAATAATATTGGCATTCTAAATTTTCCATCGAGCTAATGAAAATTCATTTATACCCTTTTAAAATATGTGTCCAGCAGGGTAAAATTTTCATCCACTTGCTTTACATTCATTCCCAACAACAAATAATACTTTCACTTTGCATAGTGAATATATAATTCACTCCTCAAGTAAAACCAAACATTTATCCCCATATGCTTTCATTCACCATTTGAAATGAAACAATCCATTTAGATTTCACCTTTTATTTTAAAGAGTTTGCTTTTAAAAATCATTGGGCCTTCACCATTTATATTTTAAAAATTCATTTTTAAATAATAAAATCTCCACTTTTGTCGGCCCCACCATATACCATCTCCAACCTACCGTACATCACTTTTTGAAAGGGAAAATTAAGAGACCAACTCGCAATGAGCTATGGTGGAAAAAAATGCCCTCAATCACCATTTAAAATGGTAAAAAGTCACCACATCGGTCAAAACTTACTTCACCTATGAGTCCATTTTAATATTCAAAATTCTTTCCATAACATTTGGAGGCGCAAAGTTTCACTCGAAATTTCATTATGCTTTAATGCATTGTCGTCATAAATTTTCTCGGGCCCACCCAACCTTTCCTTTCCATTGTGCATCTCGGGTTGAAACAGGAAAATGGAGAAGGAACCAGCGATGGGAAATGGAAAACATACATATTATCATTGATCACTTCTTTAGTGCTTGTTGGAAGATCTCATCAAGCAATGGGCAATGGAAAGCAAGTCCATCACTCATCACAGGTTGCATATTGAAATGGAGAAGCTTTCATGGGAGAGGCAATGAGAGCTTGATCAAGCTTTGCCACATAGCCACAAAAGTTTTCCAAAACCAAGGAAATCACTAAATAAACTTGTCAGATGGAGTACCATCACAAGGAAATATTGCATCCATGATTTTTTCCTCCATTTTTATCCAGAAATGGCAATGGGCGATGAGTTTTTTTGTACACAGTGAAAGTCATGAAAGTTGTGTCTAGACCAATTAGAGCTAAGAATTAAACTTGTTCTGGTCCAAAAACATTTGAAATGCACTTTATATTTCCCCTTTTATATTTGCAAAATATTTAAAATATTCAAAATATTTTAAATATTAGCATTTGAAACTTTAGAAAATTTGTCACTTCTAATTACCCCTGTGGGCCATTTTGAGGAAATTCACTAAACAAAAACTAGGACACCTAGAGCCATGAAATTTTGTGTGTGATCATAATCAATTATTTAGAGAACCCATTTCCTCCAATTTTTCCCAGGGGACACATTTAGCACACCCGAAGTGCATTAAAATAATGCATCAAATGACCTCTGTTCTTGATAAAAATGGAGTTGTAGATGTTTTAGATCAAAAAAAGAAATGGTTTGTCATTAGAATTGCACAATTTCACACTTTATGGAACACCATTTTTAGCCATTTGCGATCAAAAAGCAATTAAATAACCCATAAGAACTTATCCTAGATGATCCAGGTGGATCCACAAAACCTAAAAATTTCAAAGTCTCAGAATCTCATGAAACCGACATCATCGTGCAGAGCTCACCAACATGGTCCTAGCGTAATTTGAACGGTCTCAAAAGGAGTTTGTATGCAAAATTTATACGCAGTCAAAAGTACCATCAAATAGGTGAATCGAGGTGCTAGGGAAAAGGTAGAAATTTGATTGTCTCAAAATGAGGAAAAAATTAGGCCAAGTTGTAGTGCTCATCACCATGATTCCAATGTCATTCATTTCACACAAAAAAGAGATTGTACACGCAAGTTACGGCTGGTCAAAGTTTGCAAAAAAAAAGGTTGGCTTGATGACACCAACAAGTACAGTCAAAATAGTGACATGGCATGTACAATGAGTGAATGATGACATGACAGCCTCTTGACCGGACATGTGAGTACACGTGGCATCCTATTTGCAGACGATGTGGCATATTCAACCAAGACAACTCTGACATGTGGCATCTTGTTAGCAAATGATGTGGCATCCCGACGAACACCTTTGGAGGTCGGTTGAGCAAGTTGAACTCTTTACTAAAATTGTCACGGTGGGGATTGAACCCCGCACCTCTAGCTTGCAAGGAAACTACTCCACCAATGCACCACACATAGTGTGCTAGTATATATGTGGCTTGGGTTTGTTTTGTCATGTTTCAAAAGAAAAACATCTAATAAAAGGCCGACCGATTCAACCCACTAACCTTTAGCCAACAAATCCTCTGCCTTAGCCACTGGACCATATGCTCTTCAACATATAAAAAGGAGGTGGGTTGATTTTAAAGATTACTTAAAAACTAAAATCTCCAAATTTAAAACAAAACCCCTTTAATTAGAGAGGGAATCTCTTTAAATTTTAACTTAAACCCTTTTTGAGAATGCCAAGCCTGAATAATGTTAATGAGAAGGGCTTTAATAAAATGAAACTAATATTTAAAGAATATTAGAAACATTTTAAGGGGTTTAGGATTTTTTTAAGAGATTATGAGGGGGAAATTATAAATATTTATTATTGAACTAGGAGATATTGGAGATATGGGTATATTTGCAAAATAATATGGTTTTGTGGACACATAAAAATGGCCTTGACTTGCAAAACCATATTTTCTATCATGACCATGCTTCTCCTTCACATAATTCAATTATTTAATCATGTCCTACTTTCATAATTATTCCTCCATGATTATTTAAATAAGTAAATTACGTTTATTTATTTAAGTATGTCACTAATCAATCCAAGTTATTCCCTCCAATTATTTAATAACATTACCATTTATCCTTCAATTAAATAACATTATCCATTTAACCCACTTTCCATCCCACCAAATAAATAATTATTTATTTTCTTTTGTCTCATTCTCATTTATTAATTAAACCATTATTTAATTCATAAGCCAACATTCCTCCATAAATTAAATAATTTCTATTATTCCAACTACCTCTTTTTCTCCACCATTGATTTTATTATCTCTAATTAAATCTCAACCCTTCTTTTCAAAGTTTTCCCTAACTTTGACCTAATGTTTCCCTAACCCTAATGCTCCTTATCACATTGATTCCTGGCCTTTGATCTTAGGGCTTCACCAACTTCTAATCCTGGCCATCCATTGCCAATTTGGAATTCTTTTAAAGGCTCTCTCCCAAGCCATTTCAGAGACACATAGAGCTATTTTCAGCATGATTGAGAACTTGATTGAGTACTTGGACAAACACATTACTTCAATATTTTTCTTTTCTTTGGCATAGGATATAGTTGTATTTCAAATCTAAGGGCAATTATACAATTGGTAGCAAGATGGAGAAGGCCAATGGAGGTCAACCAATGGAAGCTTGAAGACTAGGTGATGTTGTTTCACTATTCTTATGCTTGTTGTTTTCATTGTGCTCTATTGTTGATTAGGGATTTAGTTTTATGCTACTTACAATTAACATGAAAAACTTTCTCTAATACATTTGGTGAACCCGACGGTTGCTTAGCTTGTGTTTTTCAATTAGCTTATACTCTCAACATCAATAAATCATTAATGCACTTAGTTCTGAAGGATAATCCTATTTTGAATGTTGAATAGTTTTTTTCCTCAATAACTTCTTAACACATCCATTCTCTGCATAGAAATTATCTTCGTGTTGGGTACCTTTTATTTCTGCAAATACATTATTATGAAGTTTAGGGGCACACATTAACTCCATGTGCATCCATCCTCTCATGCATCGTTTAATTCTTTTTCCATACATTTTTGCTTCTGGTTGGATTTTCATAAGCACCATTCATCATTGCAAAGCCATTTTGTTTTCAACATCAAATAGCTTTGTTTCCAACATCAATAATCTTGTTCATTGAGTCGTGGTTTGATTTGTTGATGATAGTGATCACCACCCCCTCATAAATTGTTCCATTTGATCTTTGTCCTATGTATACTCAAACAACTCTTAGCATTAAAGGCAGATCTGGGCTATAGATTTTTGAAAATATTTGATTTGATATGATCTTGCATTCATTTCTCAGCCTATTCCACACACTTTATGGATTGCGCTGAGGTGGTGATTTGGATTTGTCGGTGTAGACTAATCTATTCCTATATTTATTTGTATTGTAATATTATTCGATGTGTCTTTATGTTTTACATTTTATAGAGTAGTTTATACAAATAGGGATGTTACAACTATCAAGCTCATATAAATTACGTCTTCCAAATCTGTGTAGAAAGTCATACAGTCTTGTCCAAGTCTAATCGTATATTTTCCTTTCCTCACTCCATCAGATGTTTCCAAGGCATCGTTTTGAACACATGTAGTGGGAAAATAGACATCGACAGCCAAAATCCCAACATTTTATTGAAGGGAACCCATTTCCTTTGAAACAAGAAGATCAATGACACCCACATCTCACTATTGCAAAATTTTATTAATAATGAGGCCACTGGAAACACTAGGAGCGAATATACCCACTACATGCTTATATAGGGGCACTTGAAAGATTCATCCATCGGTTTTTGGTAGGTTTTGGAGTTTGGCTTTGTGCTGGCATCCTCCATTCGCCCATTGGCTTTTGGCAGGCATTCATAGCTTTCCCCAGCACCATTGGTCTCAACTCCTCCACAATCTTCTACTGGAAATTGACATTTGGATTCTCCAGAGTGGCGTGCTACATCCAATTTTAACGGCTTTGTTATTTCTCTGTCCAATTTTAGCAACAAAAGTTTACAGTAGTTTGCTATAAGACTTGTTGCATGGTTTTCATTTAAACTTTAAACTTCAGATTTTACTTTTTAGTTTAATTTAGATTCTAATTTTTAATTAGTAAAGTTTAAGAGTAATACTACTTTTTAAATTACAATAGAGATTTAGATTTTCATTTTAGTTAGATTCGGATTTTTAGTATTTTTAAATTTAGTTAGATTCTAGATTTTTTAATTTAGTTTCTAATTTTAATTAACTTTGGTCATTAGATTAATTTTTTAGAAAGGTTTGTTTTTTGATTAATTAATTTAGAATTAGCTTAATTTCTTTTTTATAGATTTCTTTTTAATTTAGAATTAGATTAATTTTAGATTTTTAGATTAATTTCAAATTTTTAGATTTCCTTTTAGATTAATTATTTTAGACTAGATTAATTTAGATTTTTCTTTAGATTTTTAGATTTCTTTACATTAGATTAAAATTTAGATTTTTAGATTTTTAGATTTTTAATTTAGTTAGATTATTAAATTATATTATTTTTTATTAATTTTTTATTTTTTTTAATTAAGATTAAAATTAGTTTAAATTTAAATTCTCTAATTTAATCTAGTTATTGATTAATTTAGCTTAAATAAATTTTCTTTAGTTCAAATTAATGACAGTTTAGATTAATAATTAATTTTAATCTAGATTAATTTTGTTAGTTTAATACTTAGATTAATTTTAGATTAAAATTTAGATTATTTTTGGATTAACTTAGTTAGGTTTAGATTAAATTTTAATTGCAGTTAATTAGATTAATGTCATTTTATTTTTCTAGTTTAATTTTGATTTAACTAGACTAATCTTTGACTTTTCTTTTCAGGTTGGCATGATCAAATTTGAAAATTCAAACACTAAATTTTCGCTTGTCAAAGATTGGAGGACAAAACTACTAATCATGTTTTGCAGGGCTCTGGGTTTACTTTGCTTTATCTTATGTGCCTTTTTCACATAGACTAATTAGTAGGCCTAAAACAAACTTGCGTGTTTGATTTAATATCATAAGCAAGTTTAAAATTTACAAGTGCTTGCATTGTCTGGTGGTTTTGCATTTTGTTGCTAGGTGTGTATGCTTTTCTCTCATGCCATTTGGTGATCTTGAGAATCAGAAACATCTTTAGACATTTTGTATAACCACCCACACATTTCAATTTTGGCTCTAAAATGAACTTTGTTTTCAAAATTTGTGTAACCTCGATTCAATAATAGAAGTATCCTCTCCCCTTGTGCACTTGTGTGATCTTGGGTGCAAGAGAAATTGTTATTGACTCTAGGAATTGGGCCTTCCTTGGTGGGAAAAAGTACTCACCTCTCCCGACCAGTATACAAATGTGAATCTTAATGGAAAACCTAGGATTACTAGTGCGGATGTGTCACACAGACAAGTGAATTCCCCAAAACCCTGTCGAGATTAACCTCTTAAGGCTAGAATTTCTCCTTATTAGAGCTAATCTTGCCTCATGTGTGGCCACTTGAACAAGTGCCCGAACTAGAAACTTTTCGTGTAGAAGCCAAAAACCCTATCTATTCACTGGCGCAACAATGGTCGTTTCCAAGATATCCACATTCTCATAGTTCTTAGTTGAGGTGAAGAGATTTTCATGGGAGATCTATGGAGGCTTGAAGCTTGGTTGAACTGAGAAGTGAGTGCAATGTAAGGGGGAGCCTATGTGGCCAAGTTTCTAAATCACCTGCTAAGAATAAGTGTGGCTAGGGAAACCCACGTGGAATCCAGAGAATATAGTCCTTGCAAACCCTAGGATTGTGCTTGTCTCCTTTGTGCTTGATTTCAAAAAATTCAAAGAAAATGTTTTTTCCAAATGTTTTCTAAAAGAATGAACAAATAAACATCCTTATCAATCTGGAAAAACACATTCAGACTAAAACAAGTTCAAAAATCAGCCAAAAATTGCAAAAAAACTAGACACTGTTATAAATTGCAACACATCCAAGACCTTTTACAACACATCTTCCTTGTTAAAACACATTTGACACTTAGAACAACGCATTTTCCTATGTTGCACCGCATTTTCTGTGTTGTGCAACACATTCAACATTCTAAGCGACATTTGAGACTTTGTGCAACACAATCGCCTGATAAACTGCTTTTGCTATCAAAATCCATGCATCTAACTATATTGCACTACATTTACTTCGCTACGCAACACAATCGATCTACTAAACCACATATGTGACCTGGAACAATGCATTTGTTAAAACTGAAACACATTTGTCACTTGAAATGATGTAATTTCCTGTCAATTTGAAAACTCTTTATTACTATAAAAACCCAAGACCAAACATTTCCAAACTATTTTCAGACACCTTTTTTCTATGGTCTCTATTCAAAACGAGAAAAAAAAACTGCTCAAATCCTCCATCCTTGCATTTTAAGTTTGCATTTAGTTTACCATAGGTCTACCATTGCGCTTTTTAGTTGCACCTTATGATTCACCATCATTTTTCAACATAAATAAAATCATAAGTCTTCATTCTATAGAATTTAGAATAGGTAAACTTTTCATTCTTGGTTAAACCTTTTCCTTCAAAATTAGATCATCTTTGGACTTGGTCAAAATCACCTTTTTAGTCTTTTTCCTTTTGTAAGATAATTCCAACTCATAAGTCTAGTTTGGAACCTCACCTTGTCATCTTATCATTTTCCTTAGTCCAACAAATAGTCCCTTGACAATTGAAATTTAGGCATTGTCCAAACCTTGAATGGTTAGCAAACCTTTCCCAAAAGTCTAACAACATTGAGTGAACCTTAGAGATCCTTGCATTTACATTGGAACACTTTAGTCTTACACCCCTCATTTTAGTCCTCATTATCCCCATTGCATTTGGCATCCTCATTTTAGTCCTCATTACCCTCATTACACTTGGCATCCTCTTTAGACAATATCATCATTGCAGCCCCTATTTCAAACAAAACACCAAAAACATAGTTGCATTGTCATTATTCCATTCCTTATTATAAAACTCTAAAAGCATAGTTCCATATCATTTGAATACATAGGTTTGATCATCCTCCATCCTCCACCATTTGAGAAAAACTTATATGGTTGAAACAAGACTACAAATAAAAAGGAGACAAATGGCCCTTTCAGACAAGGCAATAATCCCTATAACTTTTCATATGACATGAACTCAACCACAGACATGGGGGAACCTTTTGGAAACCTCTTTAGTGAGATGAACATGCCATCTTCCTCACATAACCCATTTGAACCTTTCATACGAAGAGACGAAAAATGGACAAGTATTTGTGGAATACCTAGAAGTAGCTGCACAAAATCCTAACGTTGCTTCCTTTGTGGAAGAATTAATCCTCCAAGACTCGGACAGATACCTAGACATACTTCTAGACCAAGGGGCTAGGTTACCATGAGGGTTTCACATTAACACTTTTAGAGCAGTGTCTCATGACCATACCACTCAAACAAGTCAACCCCTATCCACACCACAACAGAATGCAAACAACACCCCCATTGGAACCACCACACAAAGTACCATGGACACCATTAACACTATTCCCATTGGCACCACTACCACCACTCAAAACACTTAAAATTTGGTCAACACAAAATCCATTTGGGGAACATCAACCCTAGCCAATGCCACATCACATTCAATTCCACAAAAAATATGCATAATTCCATCACAAACTATGGGATCTACCTTTGGGACTTCAACTATCACAATGGGGACCAACACCTCAAACCTCATATTTGGATCTTCATCTAGCGCCATGGGAACCACATCATCAAATCCTTTGATTGGATCCTCAACTAATGCCATGGGAACAAATTCATTACACCCCTTTGGAAGGAACAAGAGACAGTTCACTCTTCAAGGACCCTAGCCAAACGTTTAGACTTCATCACATATTAATACCAACACCTATATTCCCCAAAGGAAAAAAACAACCATTCCACATGGCCACATTTATCAATTTGGACAAGGAAATCAAATACCACAACACATAAGTACATTTTGATATCAAAACATTTTAGGTCAGAAAACTCCATAAATATAAATGAACATCGTTGGCACACACATCCCTACATATATATCTCACACCTATAGACAACAAAAACAACACATTCCCATGCAAAACACCCAATATCAACAAAATCCAAATGCGCCAAACTAGAACATCCCCTCACAACAAGTGGGAACTCATGGGATACCTATCACTAGCATGTGTGATGACATAATCAACCCCATAGTGGATGTGCTCACAACTCAACTTGCAGCTTTGCAAAAACAAGTGGAAAACTTGCAAATGTCCAACATTAAGGCCCACACATCATATGACCTATGTCTATATCCATTTGACATGAACTTGTACATGCCATCATTCCCACCAGGATATGTGGTGCCAAACTTTTCTAAATACAAAGGAAAAACTAATCCCATCAAACACATAAGAGAATTCACAACCAACTATGTGGACGTTTCCTATGAACATACTAATCTAATGAGACTCTTTCCTAGGAGTCTCATGGGTCATGCACTTGAATGGTTCATGTGGTTACCTAAAGGAATAAAATCGTGGGATGAATTAGCCAACAAGTTTGTTGAAAATTATGCCTATAACATTGACATAGACATTTGAATTACCTCATTATGTAGAACTACTCAAGAAGAAACATTCAAGAAATTTATTCCATTTTTACAAATATGGAGAACTTTAGCAATTTGATGCCCTGTGGAGATACCAGAAAAAGAAAAGGTCACCATTTTTGTGCAAAATATTCTTGGACCACTGAGATATGGCTTACAAGTCCATTGCTACAACACTTTCACTGAACTTGTCAAAAAATGAGTTCAACTTGAAAAAGCCCTAATTTCCAAAGGAGAACATGCATATGGAAACAAATACACACACAACCGACAAACCTCTAATGATAAAAGAAATTTTTGGTCCCACAATAAGAATGTAACAAATGATGGAGTTGTAGATGCAAAAGCTATAAATTGAATAGGTCCCACATTGACTCTCAAAGCACACCCAATGTGAACAAAAATATACAATATGTTTCCAACCAAGCAACTAACATGGTCCAAAATACTTACCAACAAAGAACCCCAAGACAACCAAGGAAATACCCATGGAGACAATACACTCCTTTACCATAACCAATTGAAACTATCTTGAAAAAGCTAGTACAATCAAATGTCATTAAACTACAAGAGCCCAAACCATATGACCTAGGACAGTTCAAACCAGCTTGGTGGGATGACAATTCCTTTTGTGACTACCATTGCATCAAATGGCACAAGACCTCCTCATGTCATCAATTGAAGAACATAATCCAATACCTGATTGAAAATGGTACCATAGAGGTCGAAGGACAACAACAAACTTCCAACCAAGATCATACAATTTTCAAAAATTCATTAGAAGACCATGGTTCGGGGAAAACCCTCCACCTTAGGTCGAAAGACAGATAATCAAGCCAATTATGCTAGGACTTCCTTTGATTACACAACAATAATTGATCACCTTCGTGTCGTTGATGAATATTTCAACACAATCACCATTAAAAAGGTTCATGATTGCATCGTCACTACTTGTAGGGCTAAAATTAATTTATCTAGTCCTTCTTCAAATCAACCACAATCCAAAGACCAATATAATCTTGTTGACCAATTGGGAAAGACACCTGCATATATTTCTATCCTCGAGCTATTACACCTATCACCTAAACACAAAGTTATCCTCAATAACTGTTTGAAAGAAACCTCCATTCCTATAGACTTGGATGTCAACCGATTTGAAACCATAGTTGGATACTTGGCTAATTCACTCTAGGTCTCCTTTTCTGACAAAGACTATTCTACACAAAAGTCTAACCATAATAACCCATTGCACCTTGAAGTATTTGTACATCAAGACAGGGTCAGATGAGTCCTAGTAGATGGCAGAGCTAGAATAAACATTTTCACCTTAAAATTGGTCAAGGCATTGGGCTATTCTAAAGCAAGTGTAGACACAACCAAAATAATTGTAATCAAGGCCTATGATGATGAAGAATGCTCTTCCAAGGGTGTTATTACACTCCCTATCAGAGTTGGCCCCGCAATTATGGACACCACATTCTAGGTTTTGGATCTTTAAATTCCATATAGCTTTCTCCTCAGTATACCTTTGATTCATGCCATGAAATTCATGCCTTCCACCTATCATCAATGCTTGAAATTTCCATATAATGGCATTGAAGTCACGATCATTAGAAATCTTGATCCCTTCCAATATTGTACTAATTTAAGGGGAGTTCCCGAACACTAAGTGCCTATCAATCAAGAAGCTTTTGCATCCACTTATGCTTCCACTATCACATCCACTTCATCTAGTTGCGTCGATCCCTCTACCCGCATAAAATAATCCACATCCAAAACCCCATCTATCAACCCCAAAATCAAGATCCAAGACAAAGGTTGTGGTGAGTATAAACTGAATACTGCCTATTGCATCACAAATCTACCCAAGTCTCCCAAGTCTTATGGTAGGCCTTGATTCAAGATGGAACCCAAAGTTGTCATTAAAGTTTCTCCCACCACCACCTTCACAAGCTAGGGAGAGTTAAACAAAGAAGACATTGAGGAAAATTCAACCTGGATTTACAAAGATGAAGAAGATCTATCACCGTTACTGATAGAACAATATAGCAAAGGTTTTGAGCTTGTGAAACAACAGGGTTATGATGGAATTAGTGGCCTTGGTATACATAAAAATGGAATGAGAGAACCCTTGATGCCTCTTAAACAGCCAAAGCACTTAGGGTTAGCATTGCTACCAATTAAGATTGGTGCTCCAAGTACTACGGTGCTTTCAAATAAGGATGTGAGTGCTTTGGAAGATGTTGAGACATCTGAGGATTCTACCGACATATTTTATGGTGACACTAAGTCTAATGAATATGAGTGGGATTCTTGTACCACAAGTGACTATGAGCTTGATCATGTCTTTCAGGAGTTCGACATACCCCCTCCATCCTTTACCAACCTCATGGATATCAATATTTGTAATGACTCCTTTTATGAATTTGACCCACCAAAGACCACATACAAAAGAGTAGGGATAGAATCCTTTTGGGACCCTAATAATACCACTGTCTTTACCCTATCAGCTACTTCACCATCCTCCACTAACATCAATGATGGAATCTCCCTTGTTTACCTAAAATTGATCGATTGGGACCAACAAGATCCACCTACCTTGCACATAATTGAAAATGATGAGGCCATTGCTAAATTTATGGGACTACAAGAGGGCATACCACATGGGGACCATAAGGTTGGATTCTCTATAGATCTTGATGTTGCAACATATTTCAGTGAGACTATCCCACCTTTTGCTCACAAAAATGACAAAAATAAAATAAAAAATGAAGTTTCTTTAGGTGAAAATTGTAAGGTGACTCCTGACCAAGAAAAAGTAAAAAGAAAAGATATATCTAAGGGAAAAAACCTCTTTGAGGCACTCGAGGATGGAGGGTTGGAATTTCTCCCTGTCAATCAAGAGAGATCCCCAATTTTGATTGATACCAACATCGGCATGACAGATAATCCTAAGACTGTCCTCTTTGCAGCATCCCTGACATAAGAGGAAAAACCAAAATTTCAAGCATTTTTCACAAAATGCCAAATCAATTTTGCATGGTCTTATGCTGATATGCCAGGGTTGGACCCTGAGTTGGTCCTGCATCATCTACCATTGCATACAAATGCAAAGTTAGTGAAACAAAAGCTTAGAAAAATGCACCCTCAAATAGCTATGCTGGTCAAAGTTGAACTTAAGAAATTATTGGATTTCGGTTTTATAAGACCTATTGACTAGGCAGACTAGATCTCAAACCTTGAACCAGTGACCAAACCAAATGGAAAAATCTATATCTACACAGATTTTTGGGACTTCAACAAAGCATGGCTGAAGGATGACTTCCCACTCCCAAATATTTACATCACAGTAGACCTAACAGTAGGATATGAGATGTTGTCCCTCATGGATGGCTTCTCGGGATATAATCAGATATGTATTGCCCCTAAAGACCAACACAAGACAGCGTTCAATTTCCCATGGGGTAAATACTATTGGAATGTCATGCCCTTTGGACTAAAAAATGCAGGGGCAACCTATCAAAGAGCTATGACCACCATATTCCATAATCTCATGCACACATTGATGGAAGACTATGTTGATGATCTTTTGGAAAAATCCTTGACACGTGGTAATCAATTAAGAGTCTTGGAAAATATTTTCAACCTGCTAGAAGAATATAGGGTCCACCTAAATCCCAAGAAATGTGTCTTTGGCATAACATCAGGAAAGCTTTTGGGATACATTTTTTCCCGTCAAGGAATTGAAGTGGACTCAGAAAAAATAAAAGCAATATTAGACATGCCTCCACCTAAAGGAATCAGTCAAGTCCGAACATTACAAGGCCGACTCTAGTCTATTAGATGCTTCATTGCACAATTTCCAAATAAATTTCAACCTTTTCAATATTTGTTACTTAAAGGAGTCCCTTTCATTTGGACAGACAAATGTGAGGCAATTTTTCAACAAATTAAAGAGTATCTCTTGACACCTCCTGTCCTAATGCCGCCTATTGATGGAAAACTCCTAATTTTATACATCTCAGCCACTACAGCTACATTGGGGGAATTGCTAGCTCAAAATGACCATGAAGAAAGGGAACGAGAAATCTATTATATTAGCCACACTTTGGTGGGATATGAGCTTAACTACAGTCCAATTGAATGTGCTTGTCTTGCAGTGGTTTTTGGCTGCTCAAAAGTTAAGACACTACATGTTAAACCATCAGACTAAGCTTGTGGAAAAAATAGATCCCATAAAATATCTACTCAATAGGGTTGCATTAGCAGGACGATTGGCTAAATGGGTCATGATACTCAGTGAATATGACATTCAGCATGTGGAACGTAAGGCAATAAAAGGACAAATTATCGCAGACCAACTTGTTGATGCACCCACAAACATTGCTCACCCTTTGATTTCTGATTTCCCAGATGAGTCAATATTTACATTAGACACTAGCACAACATGGTAGTTATATTTTGATGGCTCATACACTAGTCATGAATCAAGTGCAAGAATATTATTCGTCACCCCTCAAGGTGACACTATTCCCAAATCTTTCAGAATAGCCTTCCCATGTATAAACAACATTGCAGACTATGAGGCCTTACTAACAAGATTGTGCATGGCTATAAAATGGAAAATTACAAGTTTGTGGGTCTTTGGTGATTCCCAATTGGTCATCTAATAGATCAACGATGACTATGACACTAAAGATGAGAAATTGACCCCACACAAAAGAATGGTTGACAGTTTTAAGTTGTATTTTGTAGACATTACTTTTTTTCAAATCCACCAGATTTAGAACAAAGCAGTTGATGCCATGGCCACAATTGGATCTCTTTTGAATATTCCTAAAAACATGTATTATGAGTTCTTAGTGGAACAGTTGTTGGTCCCTGCCTTCAATGTCCCAAAGTTTGAAATGGTATGTGAGCTTGTTGGCCCTAATTCCCCCTAGTACTAGGATATCTATAACTAGTTACATTTCTAGACCCTACCACCTAACCTTTCCAACAACCAACACAAGTCCTTCATCTACAAAGCCACTTGCTAGGCCATCATTGGTGATACCTTATAGAGACGTAGCTTTGACAACACCTTATATGTCTTGAGACTAACGAAGCACAAAATACCTTATGCAAAGTATATGAAGGTATATGTTGAGCCCATTCTAGTGGTCTGGCCCTAGCCAAAAAGATCATGTCACTGGGATACTACTGGCCTACAATGGAGCAGGATGCCTATCACTTTATGTAGAAATGTTGACAATGCCAAATACACAGTGACCTCATTCATGCACCCATGCAAGAGTTGCAACCTATCTTTTCACTATGGCCCTTTCCCCAATGGGGACTAGACCTCATAGGAAAAAATAATCCCACCTCATCAAATGGCCATAAGTTCATCATCATTGTCATCGAATATTTCAAGAAATGTGTTGAAGCCATCCCTATGACATACATTACCAGTAAACAAATCTCCAAATTTATCGTCAATTACATCATATGTCGATATGGTGCCCCCCAAACCATCATCACTGACAATGGTCCTCCTTTCAAAAATTAGGATGTATGTGAGTTATGTGAGAAATTCCACATCCAACACCACTTTTCCACACCCTATTACCCACAAGGTAATAGCCAAGTTGAGGCATCCAATAAGACCATAATCAAAATTCTTAAAAAGACTGCCAATGATGTTGGTCGTGACTAGCACATTCAACTTAAGCTCACCCTATGGGTGTATTGCACAAGCATCTGCACACCCACTAGTGCCACTCCATAAACCCTAGTCTTTGGTACAAAGGCCATCCTTCCTATGGAGGTTGAAGTCCCCTCCCTATGGATCTCCATGAAAGGGCTCATTGACAATGAGGAATACCAAAAATCCCAGTTGCATGAGTTAGAATTGTTGTATGAATGTAGACAAAGGGCCTTGACTCATCTACAAGCATATCAAAACCACCTTTGTCGCAATTACAATAAAAGGGTTTTGATTTGACACTTCAACATTGGTGATTTAGTGTTGATGGAGAATCCAAAAAATCAAGTAGACAGTGAGAAACCTAGAAAAATTGAGCCCAACTGGTTGGGTCCATATGTCATCACAACGTCATTTGGTTCTAGTGCTTATCAATTTTCCACACTTGAAAGGGATCCTTTGTTAGAGCCTATTAATAGCTTGCACCTATGAAAATTCTATACATAGTTTCAAAAAGTCATGCTAAACCATAAAAATACAATAAAAAAGGAAAAATCAAGATAATCATTACCTTGATGAAAACCTAGCAAACAGGTGTCTTGGTGACAACAATTTAAAAAAAAAAAATCATGAAAATAGTAAAGAGAAATAATTCATCCAATAGTGAAAACCTAGTAAATAGGCACTTTGGATAAGTACCATGGTGAAAACCTGGCAACAGGCGCCATGTGTAGTCAGTCATCACTTTGCATCTACTATCACTCTATCTACCTTGGACCATAATAAACATCCACTTTTTTTACATTATTATGACATTAACCTTTACATCATGCCATTTCTTTCCATGGCTGGCAATGGTTGACATCAAGTCTCACATACCATCCAATGTCCATACTGAGCATGTCATTTTCATCCCGTTCTGCTTGGCTCATTCTCGACCTGACTAGGGGAAACCTTTTATCATGTGATTGCAGTGGGTATCATACATGGTCTTGCTAATCAAAAAAGTCCTGAAAAAAGACCAAAAAATCAGAAAATGTCCTAAAAAATCCATAAAACTCATAAAATATCCTAAAAAAATCCATAAAAAACATAAAATGTCTTGAAAAAAAAATCCATAAAAATCATAAAATGTCTTGAAAAAATCCATAAAAATTAGAAAATGTCCTTAAAAAATCCGTAAAAAATTAGAAAATGTCTTGAAAAAGCAATCCAAAAAAATAAAACATGTCAAAAAACACAAAAACATCCAGATAACACTCAAAATCCCAAAAATAGAGTTAGAGTCAGTCAAGTCAAACGTCTTTTTCCTTTTCAAAATACTTTGCCTCTGCGACTGGACATAGGAAATTCCATATGTCGATGTTCCCCTGAGGCAGTAGGTTAGTCCTTTAGTCGTCAAATAAAATTATGATTCAACACTTTGTCATTTCAACAAAGTCAAGAGTCATGTCGAACTACAAGGTCTCTATGCATTTGTTACGTAGGCAAGGCCATCCTTGATGTTCCCTCGAGGACCCCTAGGTTCAATCCCTTAGGGTTCATCGGGTCAAGTCAAAATAGGTCAGTTAGTCTTCAATAAGGTTGTCCCTTCCCTGTCAAACTATGAGGTCTCTGAGTGCATGACATAGGAAAAACCATTAGTCGATGAGCCCCTAAGGCCACCTAGGTCAATCCTTTAGGGTTTTTCATGTCGGTTAGTAAGTCAGACATTATCATCAAACACAAGATAGTCATCACAATGTCCACATTCAATTCATGGCCCAATAGACAACATAGTCCAATTAGTCATCAAGCCAAAAATCAGTCAAATTGCCAAAACAATGTTGACCTACTCACTTTATGGTCCCCTCCAAGATGTGTCCTTCTTGGAATTGGGCCTTGTCAAAAATGTCATTTTCCTTTTCAGGATGCATCTTTCCTAATGACAGGCTCCGTCACATAGTCATTGGCCTTTTTCAGGATGTGTCCTTCCTGATGACAAGCATTGTCAAACCGTCAAAACTGTAAGACTATCAAATCGTCAAACTGTCGAACTATCAAGCGTTCAACCTTCGACAGACAAATATTGGAAAACATATTGAATGGCTGTTGATTTTTCTGGCCTATTTTATCTTATCTTTTTATCGTTTTGTCTCTTGGTCATGTTACTCGCTACCTCGAGGATGTCCAATGAAAGATTTAGAGGTGCACTAACATCTCACGACCTATTTTTTCTTGATTGTTGTCTTTGGTATGTCTTGACAAAAAGACTGGGGAAACTTAGCCCTTAGTATGAGCTAGGACACCTTGTCTGTGACTGTCTATTTTTCACAAGTGGATGACCTTACACACCTTGGTTTATGTCATACCATGGTGTTTTTTGTCCATTTTTCATATTTTACCATCCAATATGATGTTATTTGGAAAAATATTGAAGTATTTTGTTTTCACCCTAACATCAATGCCTTCCATGCTAACATTTCTTTTATTCCTTCATTCTCTTGTCTGCTCATCCATTTCGAGAGCACACTCATGTTCTTTGAACCCGCCTGTTCTCTCGATCGGGCATACCGCTACATCCTTGTTATCCTTCCTCTCCTCACCTTCACATGGGGGCATACTACATTATGTCAAAGAGGGGAAAAATGTGGACACATAAAAAATGGCCTCGACTTGCAAAATCATATTTTCTATCATGACCATGATGCTTCTCCCTCACATAATTCAATTATTTAATCATGTCCTAATGTCATAATTATTCCTCCATGATTATTTAAATAAGTAAATTACATTTATTTATTTAATTATGTCACTAATAGATCCTTATTCCCTCCAATTATTTAATAACATTACCATTTATCCTTGAATTAAATAACATTATCCATTTAACCCACTTTCCATCCCACCAAATAAATAATTAAAATAATTATTTATTTTCTTTTGTCTCATTCCCATTTATGAATTAAACCATTATTTAATTCATAAGTCAGCATTCCTCCATAAATTAAATAATTTCTATTATTCCAACTACCTCTTTTTCTCCACCATTGATTTTATTATCTCTAATTAAATCTCAACCCTTCATTTCAAAGCTTTCCCTAACTTTGACCTAATGTTGCCCTAACCCTAATGCTTATTATCACATTGATTCCTTGCCTTTGATCTTAGGGCTTCACCAACTTCTACTCCTATCCATCCATTGCCAATTTGGAATTCTTTAAAAGGCTCTCTCCCAAGCCATTTTAGAGACACATAAAGCTATTTTCAGCATCCCTGAGAACTTGATTGAGTACTTGGGCAACCACATTACTTCAATATTTTTCTTTTCTTTGGCATAGGTTATAGTTGCATTTCAAATCTGAGGGAAATTATACAATTGGTAGCAAGATAGAGAAAGCCAATGGAGGTCAACCAATGGAAGCTTGAAGACTAGGTGATGTTGTTTCACTATTCTTATGATTCTTGTTTTCATTGTGCTCTATTGTTGATTAGGGGTTTATTTTTATGCTACTTACAATTAACATGAAAAACTTTCTCTAATACAGGTTTTAGCCCATATTAGAAAATAAATTGGTATATAAAGGGGTGTACTTTGGCTTGTAATTAAGCAAGTTCATTTTGGAGAAATAATTCTTTGGAGGAGAATATTGTAAGGAGGAAGGCCTTATAAGTGTAAATTTTCAAGTGTTGAGAGGATATTGTGAGAAATTTTATGCAAGTTTTGGAGCTTGGATATTGTAACAAGGCATTTCTATTACTTGGAAACATTAATAAAGTGATCCTACTTGAGAAGCAGGACCAAAGAAATAGTTCTGATTGGACGAACTCCATTATCAACTAACATTATCTCCTCTTATGTCTTATTCTTCTATCTTCTATCTATCATTCTCTCTATTTCTTTTCATTTTTCAATTTTCTATTTGAGTTCTAATTACAAAATTTCAGTAATTAGTTATGTATACATGACCTTATTTTGTAATTTCAATGGTTAAACAACATAGTCATGCAATTTTGTTATGATCGGGGAAAAACTGTAATTAGGATTAATTTTCAAATTATTTTGTAAACCTCTAATTATAGATCATTGGAGGCACGAAATAGAATGTGTGTAGACACTTCACCCAAGAATGTAGTGAAAAATATGGTTCGACAAAATAGATCCCGAGGTGAAATATATTAATCAAAAAATTTGCTCACTCAGGCATTTTTTGCAATTTCACATATCAGGAACCAATCAAGGCTCTCAAAGTCACCACTTTGAAAAAAATACCAAAACAACTTTTAGGGGGTTGTCACTGGAAACATAAGCTCATTTAGGTGCCCATATTATGTGGATAATAGGGCTTTCCTCCAATCATCAATCTTCATGAGATATTAGAGGTCAAATTTGACCACCTTGAAACACTTCCATAAAATGCAAGTGCAAAACTAAACAAATTGTGTTTGCTTTTGGCCTAGTAAAAATAGAAAATAAGATCACAAGGCTCTGAAACTGGAAAAGGGAGTACATGAATTTATGGATAGTGGAGAGAAACAATTGTTTTGACTTGACAGTCATCCAGCTGCAAAATGCAAGCTCAAATAGGAGACCGCTTTGCAAAACTAAAAATTTGCAAACAGCAAAAATGTGCCAAAACCCTCCAACTTCGCTTTTCAAAACCCTGTCAAAACTTATCATGGGAAGCTAAATATTGACATGAAAATTCACCTATGTCCACTGAATGTGCTTACAAATGGGTTTGGCTTGAAAATCAATAGGCTCTAAAATATGACCCTCCAAATTAGGTCATCTAGGAAGATTCTTCAAGTGCACTTCTGAGAGTGCAGAGGAAAATTTTTTGAAATGGGCACTTCAAATTTGCAAAACTTGATAGTCCCAACAGAGTGCATTTTTGGACAAAAAGCCTAGATCTGATCCACAACGTGTTGGACAAATGGTAAAAGCTTGATTCACCTTTTCATTTTCATCTTTCTCTTCTTCCTAGTTCTTGCAATTGCATGATCACGTATCTTGTTTCACTGCATGTCATTTACCTTGTCCTTTTGCACTCATGTCGGTTTGACTTAGGATCTTAGATCTTGGCAGCTTGACTGCTTCCTCGATCTTTTTCATCCTAGACCATCTGCATTGGTATGATTGGGCATCTCTTGAATGTCTACTTTAGTGTGAGTTTGAAGCAAGTTCATCCTCACTAAAGTGGGGGCTAAATGTATCGTAGAAAAATAGCGACTTGCTTGATTTGGGGAATAATTGATGAAAAATTATACGTAACAAGGCCTTGATTTAGTGTTGTGAGGTGTTTTACACATCCACACTAGGCCTTGGACCCTTGCAAATTGAATAAAATGCATTTTTGGATGTCTTATAAAGGACTTTCCCACCTCTCTAGACTTAATGAACCCATTTTCCCTTAATTCAACATATAAAATGTATTTTTCCATCAATCTAGAAGGCTTGTGAACTAAACTTAACTCTAATCTAGTGTTGTAATGTCTACTACACATTCACATTGGATGTTCTGCCTTTCTAGGTTGTGTGGACCCCATTTTAATGTTGTAAATTGTATTTAATCACACTTTCACATTAAATTTTTTATCCCAAGCCCTAATTGACCTTCATATCATCACTAATAGGCCCCTATTACCCCATATTATGCATCCCAAGGCATAATTTGATGAAATACCTGATAAAGTCACCATATAAAACTAATTTTCTCATTCCCCAACAACCCAGCTAGAAAATGGGCCCCTTTGGGACTAATTTGCCATCTGTGGTGAATGATTCCCTGCTAGGTGGGACTAATTTGCCCAACGTGGAAAATTAGTCCCATTTGGGTCATTTTTGAGTTTTGAGCGGGAAAAAGTTGGATTTTAAATTTTATTTTTCTTCATGTCGGCCTTGGGGATCCAATTAATGGGTGGGTATGTGCAGGATCATGATGGGCCAAAAAGTGGCAATATGATGGGTATGTGGTTCATGAATTTTCTTTTACCCAAAATTAATGAAACGAAAAGGGTTTTTAAAGGAGATTCTCAACTTTCCACCGATATAAATTGCGCTTTACTTTGAATTTAATAAGTAATTATTATTCATTTTCTATTCAAATTATGACTAAAGTCCTGATTGATAGGCTAATTGAAAAAATCTATAGCTTTCAAAAAGTATCATATTTTTTCAATCCAAAACATGCGTCACATTATATGCTTTGCATAATATAAGGATTACAAAAAGAAATTTTGAATTTCATGAAGTTTTGACCAAGTTAAGGTGGTCAGACATACGAGTTTTTATATTTTTTAAAAGTTGTAATAAAAATTTCATAATTTATTATTTACTTGGAAAAAATTACAAAAAAATATGCATCACATCGGGGCATGATTCCTCTACTTATATCTAAAATCTTATGAAAAAATATTATCATTTGATTGTGGTTAGGGTGGTTAGACAAACACTTCTTATTTTTCCTTGAGATTTAAGTACCATTGCATTGAAATTTCAAATTTTCACCAAATAGATTTTTTTTTTTAAAACAAATCTAGTAGTTTAGAAACTACATTCAATTTTCTACAAATTCTATTCTTACTTATTTTTGAAATAATATAGATACCTTATTCAAATTTTTACGTCAAGTTTCCTAACTCTAATTTTTCTAATTTTTTGCCCACTTAAGAGCCTATTTTTTCCATGATGATTCTGCACATACCCGAGTAAAAAAGGTGGATTGCCTATAAATATAAGACTCTAAACCCTAAATCATCACCATTCTCCATTATTCATCCATCATTCTTCCATCTTAAGCCAAGCAAGCTAGGGTTTTATCATTCCAAGTCATCAATATTGCTTCCAAAGACATTCAAGGGAAGAATCTTCCTCCATTGCTACAAAAATTTATGATCAAAAATCATGGAAAGGTAGTATCTCCATTGTTTCATGCTTCATTACATTCTTTCATAATTTTGGTTTAATTACCTACAAAGGGGTTTGACCAAGGCAAACCAACGTGCCCTAACATTAAACATTTCTTCTTATTGTCTTGTGTGTTTACAAATTTAGGCATCTTGGAAGCTTGGACATCATTAAGAACCAAGTTGCAAAGTTTTTTAAGTCTTCTCTTCATTGTCTAAGGAAAAATATCAACAAAAAGTCACTTTCAAACTCAGAAATTAGACATTCGAAGGTGGACACCTATCAGGAACTGAAGTGCAGACCGAGGGCTTCAATTCCCTCTTTTGAATTCTTAGAAATTCAAAATTTGACTCATTCGCCATTAGTTGTGAATGAGTCCCACTGCTAGGCCTAATTTTGGTTTCTACATTTTTGGATACCCATTTTTCTGAAACAGGCTCTGGAACAGTTTCCCAGATCTCAGACTAACTTGCCCAAAATGGCGAATGAATCCCAACATGCCAAAATTTTAGCATCAACAACATTTCAAATGTCATTTCTAGCCTCTAGCAAGATCTCAAGTGCACACTTTTTGTTTCATTCATTTCTATTACAATTTTCATTCATTTCTAGGTGTTTTTCATATATCACAATATTTTTTCCAACAACTTGTATTTCTTTAGTTTTCATTCAATAATCAATATCTTTCTTTAGTTTTTTGCATTTAGATCATCTCATCTAGGTACATTTCATTCATATTTCCATTATACGTGCATTAGTTCGAGTGAAATGCCAATTTTTTTGGCCTATCTCTCTTCTCTTAGGTGAAAAACCCTAATTGAGCAAGAGAAGTACATAGCACCCAAAAATCTATGGTTCAGTAAGATGTTGAAGATCATATTCGATGATAGATGGATGATTACAACACTGAATCTACCTCAAGATGGAAGTATATTTATTGGGTCACAGTTAGTTACTAACTCAGGATGGATGAAAATCCTAAGCAATTATGGATGATGACAATCAGGATCAAGCACCTAAGCCAACTTGGATAAAGACACCTAGACCGTAACCTAGGGATTGAGATTGATGAACTAACGATGGACATACAATCTAGAGATTTTCTAGGATGCACCTGTATGATTTTTATTAATGGGTGGATGACTTTCTTAAAATGCAGATGAACTAAAGTGATGATTATGGATAGATAGGTAATGATAAAAAAAATTCAATCACGACAAAGGACTCCGAAAATGACAGGATTTCAATGGCCCAAAGGATTCACTCTCTAGAATTTGTATGGGAAGTGGATACGCTAGTGTGTTAATAAAATTTTCCTCTCAAGGTCACAACTTTGCCTATCTAAGGGGATCAAAATCACCTTTGTGTTGAGAAAACTCACCTATGTCTGGAGGACACACAAGGAATGAGTGAATTTGAGATACAAATTCACCTATCTCTAAGGGACACATAAGAAACGGGCGAATTCAGGATGAAAATTTGCCTATCTCTGAGGGACACACAAGAAACGAGTAAAGTCAGGATGCAAATTTTCCTACCTCTAGCGGACACACAAGAAATTAGAAAAGTTAGGATGCAGATTTTCCTATATATATGCAAGTTCACCTAAACTCTGACATAATTGCCTCTATGGAAGGAAATATTTCCTAAAACCAGGAGAATGGGTAGACTAGATTTGTAAAATTACTTAACGAGATGAAAAATTTACCTATTTCTTGAACTATACGGACATGGAACAGACTCGCCTAAAAGTGGGATCATGTATCAAACAAATGAATTCACCTAAATCTTGACTCGTACGATTTGGGAAGACTCAACCAGGAATGGATTGGCCCCTACAGACGACAATTTTTCCTATCTAAAGGGGTGAATGGACAAGAAGACTCAGACTGAAAATGAGATCACTGCTATGGACATCAAGTTTTCCCCAAAAGAGGACAAATTCTCCTATTATGTAGAAATAGGTGAATTTGATAGATAAGGATTGAACGGGACCTCCCCAGTGGACAAAAAGTTCACCCAAGGAGGAGAAAAATTCACCTATTCTAGGGAGAATAGGAAAATTCGATGGATAAGGTTAGGATGCAAACTCACCTAAAATTTGGGCAGACTCACCTATTTCAAGGAATGGGAAAAAATGGGGTCACCTAAGAAGGGACCCAAAGGAAAATTTTCCTCTAGCAAAGATGAACTCACCCAAAGGGATGACCTAGACTGGACTCAAACATAGAATTTCCTATCCATAGTACAAATTCACCTTTGTACGGGGAAAATTTTCCTCTGAAGGTAGGGGTTGACTGTGGCAAAGGAAAACAAACACTACAAACAATAGATAGAAGGTTGGACTAACTCAACTAAAAATAAAAAGCATTGGTAGCACACAATGAAGACACGCAAGGTAGCATAATCCTAAAATTAGTATTGAAGGTTTACAAACTCAATGTAGGCCCACCACCTTGAGCAGAAAACCCAAGGTTAATAGTCTGTCATACTAGGGTGGTTCTCTAGATCACCCTTTCTCGTGAAGGCAGATAGCCAGCATCCCAGTGGCACAGGGTCATCAACAGATGTCATAGGCTCACCTTCACACTGTCTCTCGAAGACTATCATAGTCCACCATGAGGATTTCTATCTCAACCTAAGGGAGTACATGGTGAGTAGCTTCAGGGTACAATGCAATCCCCTGCACTACACCAAGCCGCAACTAAAACACGGGTCTCTATCTAGGTTGAACAAGGCTATCTTGGGCATCCTCGATATATGCTAGTTACATGAGGCACAACCATGAACACCATCCTTCCACAAGCATGGATTGGGAGCCCCAGTGAGGTACTAGAAACTTGTACCAACCTTGCACATCTTATTTAGGTATCACCCTAGCTTCAACTCTTCACTAAACACAACATGATTGATTGGATTGGGGTACAACATTAGTTCTTTCCCCTTTATACACCTCGTTGGTAACACGTGGTTGGGATCATCCCCTAGGTGATGAAATCCTAGGTAGGTCCCGCTAAGGGAAGAAGATACTAGACATTTTGGCTGGTCCCTAGGCTCGCACATAGTGCAAGGGAAGATCTCAGATGCACTAGCACCTTCTAGGTAGGCCATACTGGACTAGAGTAAACTATTATTTCTCATCACCCAAGATCATCGAAAGGAACAAGGAGATTGGATATGCCAACAGTCTACTCCCAAGCACAACAAACAAAGTATATTGACCCTTTACTTAAAGCTATGTGTGCCTAGCTAGTATGGAAATCAATAGACAAACTAACTAAAAGGGGTCTTTGACCAATCATCCTATAAAAAATATGTTAGTAATTTTGACCACTGATCTTGGACAAATGAGAGACAATTTGTTGCACAAATCATTAGTGAAATGACACACTCACAAACAGATAGGTTAGCGGATCAATACCCAAAATCCCAAACAAATTGAAGCTAAAAATTGAAAAGTTACATTTCGGTTTCACCTCAAATTTTCCTCTGTGTGAGGAAAATTCACCAATCTCTTCTAGTCAAAATCACATGTTCTTGAAAGATAGGTGAATTTTTTGTCTCCTATTCTAGAAGATGGGTGAATTTTCTTTCACCTCTGTAACTCGATCACTTTTTCCTGTTTCGTGGGGACCCCTACAAGTTTTCCTCTACTACAAGCAACTTCGCCCCTCAAGTCAAATTTACCCCTTTCACAAAAGGGTGAATTCAATTTCTCCTTTGTTGTCTACAGACTCGCCTCTATAATGGGAAAGTTCTCCCATCAGGGAGGATTCACCTCTATGTCTGAAAATCCAAACCTGCAAAACATGAAACAATAGTAAATGTGAAAGTATAGACTCGTGACGTGGGTCCCACCGGGTGTACTAGAAATGTGTAAAATTTAATTCCTAGTCTAAAAATGAAAAAAAAATGAAATGCAAACAAGAAAAACACAAACACCTCAATGATTAGCCTAGTTAAACTTGAACAAAACAAAAGATAAAAAGAAATGTGTTACCTTGTCCAAGTTGATGAGTTGGTTAGCCCTATTGATTTTTTCGAATGTGTGATCCTTCATATGGAAAATAGCATGCAACCTAGCACTAAATTATTGTGGGAGGATGAGGAATGCAATGATGGAAGTGGTTATTGAAATGGATGCAAATGAAGCTGCAACAATGGAAGTTTTCAGCTTGGATGAGTGCTTGAGAGTTAGAGTGAAAAATGTGTGTTTGATGAATTGTTGCAAATGAGGGAAAAATCCTCTAATTTTAGGGTAAATACCTCTAGAAAATGAAGGGCCAAGATGAGGCCACCATGGACAAGATTAAGGGCTAGAGTGAGTTAAGGATTCACAACCCCTCACATCTTGCCATGTGGCAGATGAGGTGTCAAAAGGGAGGTGAGGTGGAGGTACCTTATGGTACCTAGGGATTGAGACAAGATCTACTCATAAAGGTCCTTGTCTCTATGTAAGTGATGTGATGTTTGAGGAATTTAAAATTCCTCAAATATCCACATGGGGAAGAGGAGAAGAACTAAAAATTCTTAAAAAGACATAGGAAAAAAAAATGTGAATTTTAAATTCACATGGGGAATGGGTTGCCTTCTCCAAAAGGAGAAAGAAATTAATGAAGGTTGACTTGGGGGTATACCATAAATTGCATAAGGATTAGTTTGACCTAATCAAGTAATTAAAGTTGTGCAAACAAGGGATTAGACAAATTAATGATGGATTAAGTGCAAGTGGGTAATTATGGAGAATGTGACACTAATCCTGATTAGGAGTGTACACATCCTAATCATAGATTAATTAAATTAATCTAGAATAAAGAGGAATTATGGAGGATGGGACAAGGGGAGAGAAAAAGGTGAATTTAAAAATTGATTTAAATTCATAAAGCCAAATTACTAAATTAAATAAATTAAACTATTTATTTAATTTAGAGAAGAAAGGGGCTAGGGGATAAAGTATTTAATTATTTAATTAAATACCTTAGGGACACTAGAGAAAGGGAAATATTCATTAAATAATAAATTATTTAATTAACACAGATGAGGGATGTGGGATAGAAGAATAAAGGGGATGAATTTGACCATATGAGCATGGTCAAATTCAGATGTCTACAGTATCAACACCTCCAAATGCATACATAATAAAATATTTATCATAGTTAGGATTAAGGAATGTTGGGGTAGCTATAAGGGCTTCCTTAATCTACTCAAAGCTTCTCTTACCCTCTTTAGTCCTGTTATCAATAGTTTTTCACCATGCTGAATGCAGTATTCAACAAACTACTAAAACATGGAAACCTCTTTTAGATGTGGGTGATCTTAACCGAAGGAGGAATCTCCAAAGTGAACTGGTTCTCCGAATGATGAATTCTATTCTAAAACAACTTCTGTGGAAAGGGATGAAGAATAACTGAACAACAAAACCTATTTCTAAAACATGATTCACCAAACTTATAAGAATCAAACCTAACCACTCATAACAACTTCTCTATTGCAATAATCCTCACAATCTCATTGGCACATATCTCATCAGTGATTTGCATGAAGATCTGGAAAACAAATACAACATGCAACATGAAACCTGTAATTCTAAAACACCACCTATAACAGCAAGACATGAAAGGAATTCAATTTGAAAACACAAGTATATTAGATTGTTCTTTACAAGCTCCCCGAAATGAGTAAGGGCAAGAAATTGATTTGAACTACTCAAAATGGAGAGTTGAAAGACTAAGTCTATGAAAAGAACTCTCAAAGAAACCCTAATCCAAGCTCAGAAAAAGCTCTAGGAAAAAAGGCCTCAAACAAACTCAAAAAACTACTTTAAAGTAGAAAAAAGCACAAAACTTTTATGATTACACTGTCAAGCCTCTAAAAATAGGTAAATCTTGCTTAAAAAGCTCAAAAAACACCTTATCTCTCAAAGATAAGTCTGGAATCTGACTAAGAAGAAAAATCAGTCAAAGATCTATAAAAAATAGCAAGAAAACATAAAGCAATTTATAAGATATCGCTTTTATGCTTCTACTTTACAAGATGCAGATTTTTACAATTTTGTCTATTTTTGCAACTCAAAGATTGGAAGTCTTTTGCAAAAATAAAACTACTTATTTCTCCAAGATATCATTCTGATTTTCTCAAAAAATCAAAAAACATATTACATAATCTTCCTTTTAACTCGATCATTGATTTCTCCAAAATCAATCAAAAATAAAAAAACCTAAAAATAACTAACCCTAAGTCATAGGGTATTCACAAATATTATCCCATTGTTTTCACATAAAACAATAACATGACTTACACCTAAGTCTCAATTCATTTTTTCTAAGGCATAAGATAATTTAGCCCAAACCCTAAAGTCCCTAGACACAATCCTAAGCATAAGAAGTTTGGCCTAACATAATCATTCATTTGGACTTAGGCTTTAAAATAAATCACAAGGAATAGACTATGGGTTCGACCACCATTTGATATTTGACATGTCCATTTGAATGAACATTCTGGAACCTCATAAAGCTCGAATTAGGGCAGTGACCAAAAATAGGGGCGAACCCTAATTCTCGTCATTTCACACTCATGACTTTGGAAAGAAAGAATTTTTGTCTGAGAGAAAATTGTCGCCATGATGATTTTGGATTTGAGCCCATGTGCTTCAGAAATCTTTCCTTGCTCTCTAGTTGACTGAATCTCCAGTGGGTAAGCTTCTTTTCATGGCGAAATAACTTCTCCATTTCATTATTTTGAATATGAACAAGCCCTAAGGGCATGGCCTGTGTGAGTTTGTTTCTGATCTTCTACTTTTTCCTTTGACTTTAGCATACCATTATGAGCTCAAGCTCGACTTCTACAATCAACTCCATGGAAGTTGGACTTATGTTCTGGTTTTACTTTTCTGTGTAAAGGTAAGCTAAATTTAATGGTTTTTAAAACCTCTATTTTGGCCTTGAGGTCGTGGTGCACTCACTCTGATGTGTTTATTCTTCATTTTTGTGTGCTTCTTGTGCTCATTGTTGCACTCCATTCACCAGTGAGAGCTCGACCACCACTTGGAAAATCGAAACCCTACATTTGGAAACCAAAGAGGAAGCTATGGCCATGGCTAGAGAGCTTCACAGAAATAAAACTGGTAATTTTCCCCATCTTTCTTCACTTCTCTAGAAACTTTAAGGTACTCCCTCTTGAAACATACATTTTGGCCATGTTCAGGTTGTGCCAAATGTGTACTATAGAAAGCATTATTTTGAATTTTGGGCTCGACCCAGAACAAAAAATCTCCATTATATTGGTCTAATAACATTTCTGCATATGGGTATCAAAAAAACTTAAATAAATTTGCATCTTTCCCTCTCTGTATTTTGACCCAAATCTGAGAGCTCACATTTATTGCTTATTCTTGCCATTTTACTCCAGATTTCATATGGGTATTTTCTCTAATTGATTCTTTTGCATTTTGAAGTCAACCCTGAAAATGGGTACTCGAAATTTTAGGGGAAACTCCATTTTTTGTATTTTGAGAATAAACCCACCTATGGGTATTTAAAATTTTGAAAAAGAAATGCATTTTCTGTCTTTCCAGAGCTCGATTCAACACATAAATCTTCCTTATTTGTATTTAAACTGCTTTCATGAAAAACCCATATGGGTATCATCAATTATCATATTTATGCACTTTCGAAGGCAAAACCCCATGAAGTTATTTGAAATTTCTGAAGAAAAATGCATTTTTATGTATTTGAAAGCATTAAAGACTATGAAATAATTGTTATTCATTTTATCCATATGGCTCGAGCTAGAACAAAAGTGATTTACCCCACACTTCTGAAACAAAACAATATCATGGGTTTTGGAATTTTTCCAAAGAAAAAGCATGTATTTCATTTCTGATAGAACTTGACCTCCTTTATTTTCTTGCAATGGTGACAAACTATATACTTGCTTGCATTTCTTTCAGGACTTTGACTCATAAAACCAGTGGCATTTTATATTTATGTAACCTTCCTGATAGTAATAATACATGAGCTCAATTCTGGAAATGTCATTAACATAGAGCTATAAACTTTTCTTTAAAAGAACATCCAACATTCATGTTCTGAGAGTACTCTACAGGTGCTAAGAATCTGAAAGATCTATCTTGAATGCACATTTTGGAACCTCATATAAATATGAAGCTCAAAACTGAAATTCCATTATGGTTTCCTATAATCCACATTTTGCATTATTTAGACAATGAACTCATGCCTCCTTTGTTATTCTAGGCTAACAGAACCAACTTGCTCCTTCTTTCATGTTCCGGAAAGCTCACTTGTTGTCACTTATAACTTCCCCTAGAATGGCTATACTCATGCATTTTGAAGGAAATGACCTCTTAAACATACTATTTATTTGAAAGAGAGTCGCTTACTGCATCAGTGTTGCTTGATTAAAAAATGCCTTCAAAAGTATACAACAGCATGATGGAATAACAAGAACTTGTGTGCTTTTCTATATTCATTGGCCCATATCACTAGGTGTTCCTATTTTGACACTTTTCTAGCTCTCTTGTAACTATGACAAAAACTTTACTTCACTGTTCTGTCAAGAGCTTGACTGAATAATCTAGAAATGATCAACATCCTGCATATTTGTTATATTTAATCCATGGCTTGATCCATTACAAGTGATGTTTTTCTGACACCTGTAACTCATAGAAAACAAAAATGAAAGAACATCACATTTGATTGTTGTACTTGACTAATCATTGACACACGATCCCATTTGAGGCACCATTATAATCAAAATGAGTTCACTGCTTTTGCTGTCTTTTTTGATAATCAGTACTAAACTCTAACATAGCAGCTTTCCTTTTCTATATTTGAATTCTGTAGAGGATTTTCCATTTTTCTTTTGAATTGAAACATTGCATCAGTATGAACCAACTCTAAAACACCAATTCAAATGTATAACTAGTAACTCAGAATCATTTTTAAAAGAAAATATTCGTTCCTCTGTTACCTTCTTGAAAAGACCACCTTATTATTACCATTGATAATGCAGTATTTCTTCACTAGTCAACCTAGAACTAGAAATTTGTCTAACACTCAGGTGCACTATCTATATCTGTATTCATGAGCAACATGGTACTCTTCATGCATTTTTATATTTCGCTACACAAAATGCTCTCGGAAACTATTCTCTTTGATGATGAAAATTAGAACAAAAAATTAAGGCATATGTATGCCTGTTGACTATCCAAAAGAGAAATAATGAATTGAAACTCACATGACATATGATTATAATCAGCATAGAAAATGAAGTAATTCAGCAATTTCTGATGCAAGTGCACTTAGTTAAATTCCTTAAGTGAACTAAACTCACTGTTCACCTGTAGCCTTCAGAAAGAAATGCTGATAATTATGGATGCATTGTTGGTTTCGTTACTTGATGGATAACTATGTTTCACTCTTTCAGTTGTATTCCACTTTGTTTGATGTATATGATGGAATATCTTTTCAAAAATAGCCCATTTAAACTATAGGGTAGCATGTCGGGCTCTACCCTTTTGGGAGCCCGTTTTACTCCACATGCTCGGTCTTCAAATAATGTTCAGCTTCATGACTTTACCTATACCTGCATAAGGAAACAAATAGTGTTAGCATAAAAAATGGAACATGTTGATTATGATGTTAATACTTCTCCTTCAGCTCACTTCTTCATACTGCACTTGATTGAATTTGATTGCTTCAATGCATTGCTAATAGTATACTGTACTATTGTAGGTGCATCCTATGAGTTATCTCATAGTCGGAGCCATTGACACCCTTCTTTTCCTCTTATAGGTCAACGAACCTCGAGACGATGAGGTGCACCATTCAACATCAAGCGTCGATAACCAGGCAATGATGACTATGCTATTGCTTATATGTTTTCCTTTTACATCTTCAGTAGTGCATTGTGCTATTAGAAATGCATTGTCACAGTCACAGTTATATCCACAGCTTGTGTGGATCTTTGATTTCAATTCTGCTTTTCAGTTGAAAAGAAAATGCATTAATGCAATGTTGTAATACTATTCTAATTGTGAAATTAAATAAAGCCTTGTAAAATATGAGTTCTTTTTTACATGAATAAAAGCATCTAAAATGCTATTTTGCACATGTACTCAATTTTGCACTTTTTTAAAATCTGCAATATCTGAATGGCACTCTGCAACTCCATAACTTCACTAAAATGCATAACTGATATTCAATGCATAATGATAATGTGAAACAACATTTAAAATCCAATCTACAATTCCACTTTATGGCAAATAATAATCAGCCAGCTCCTTCATTTGAGCTGAGGCAAAAAATATGCAACATTTTGGAAATTTCTGCTATATGCTTGCCTGCTAAGCATAGATCAGTGGCCTTTAAAACAATTAATTGTGCGTGGAGTCAAATCTGCCCCTTCTTGAAACTCAGAAAACCTGAACAGCAAAACTCCAAACAATAGCAATAAAATGAAACAAAATTGAAAGCAAACTAAAAGGCCCTAGTGGCCAACAAACTAATGCACAGTAGCGCTTAGAGAGAAAACTATTGAAAACAAATGTGCGAAAAACACTTATTTGCATCAACAATTCTATCCTCCACTAACCAGTGGAAAAGGTACTCAAACAAAACCATTTACGAGTTTTGAAAAATAACTGCCTCTCCTAGTCAACTGAAGATACTTTGCATGCTCACAAATTTTTACTAAGAGGTGAAAAATGAAGATGCCTCCCATACGTTGTCATACTGCAACTTGTAAAAACAACTAAAAGCACAATTCATGTGAGTCCGGTCAAGCATACCTCTAATTTTCCCATAATGAATAAGTGGGATTTGTTGCCCCTTGACTACCACCTCATCCTTAGGTGCACTAGAAGCTCTTTGGCTTTTGCCAACATTCCTAGATAGATATCTAATGGGGCAACCTCTTGAAAGGGTGAAACTAAAATATGCACCTCTAGTTATTTGCTGGTTACTTACTACCCCAATCTCATCCTTCTGATGAGGATCATTTGAAAAAAGATCTCCCAACCTTGCACAAAACTCATCAATTATATTAGCATACAAGTTTTCGTGGATCCCATTATTATCTTTTGTATGCATAATAGGCCTTGAGGTGTCCTCCTTACTACATTCTTGAAAACTTGTCAAGACATCAAGGCCATTACCTTGTACAACAGTGTCATGCTTATGCGCAGCTTGATCTCGTTCTATTTGATCTATTGCATCATGCTTATTGGAATTTTGACATTTGATAACCATGTTATCTTTACTTCCTTGTGAACAGATCGACACCTTATCATTGACATCGTCATGGCTTTACTGATCAAAACTCAATGGCTTTGTTATCTCACATGCATTATCTTCATCATTACTAAAAAATAAAGGAAGTCCTTCAAATAAATTAGTCAAACCTTGAGTTTGGACACCCCCTTCTGTCTCCTCAAGCTGCTACTCCAAATTTTTTCCTTCAAAATGTGAGTGTTTGGCATCTAAGTTTGAAACAAAAGCTTCGAGGTCATCCCAAAACATGTCTTCTTCCCTCTCACTTGCAATTTATTATGGAGGAAGACTATTTTCTTCATCACTGCAACTCTTTTGAGGTATCGAAACATCAGAACTTTGAACCTCCTTTTGTTGCTCTAGAGTTGGTACGGGTGTAACCTGAGGGATGCTTACTTCATTATCCAAGAAGAATGGTAATCCATTGAACAAATCGAGCAAGACTTGAGAATTGTCACTTGTTCTTTGATTTAGTATATGATGTTCCTCTAACAGGGCCTCCTCTACCTCCTGTAGCAATGGCTTATGATGCTTTGGGTTTTTTTTAATACTGTCCCAATTGGAGACTTCAAAATGACCATCGATACTTTGGTGTTCCAAAGAATGAACTTCCTCTACACATGCAACACTCTTAGGCTCTGCCGAGAAAGGAGTGCAATCAACAACAATTGTCTGCTCTGTATGTTGCAGCAATTGTTCTTCTAAAAACTCTCTATTGTCTTCCACAAAATAAGGTTCTTCTCGTTCAATCTTCTGTCGCTGCAAGTGGTATTCTTCCATAGCTGTGTGCAATAAATTCACTCTTCCAGCTTCTGCCATGGATGGTGAATGATGAGTCATTTTTTGAGTCAATGGGTCTGTCCTCAATAATGACAAGATAATAAGAATTATCTAGCTAGGAAACTTGTGGGATTTTTGGAGTTTCCTGGAGGAAAGGAGGTTTCTTCCTAATGGACTGGTCTTGAATGCTCACAGGTTCAGAAAGTGCTAACCTAGATTCTTGCAAAGGTGAAAAATCTCTAAAGCTAGGAATCTTCATTTTAGTCGAGTTAGGAGGCTCAGTTTTCATAAAACTTGGAAACTTGAATTTATGAACCTCTTCTTGTATAGGATGTCCATAAATGATAGGAGTTGTTCGGGTTTCATGCATTTGATATTGAGAAAGTAGAAGATTTGTTTGTGTGGTTGCTTCTCTCTCTAAATCCTCCTCAAACTGTGCTCTTTGGGTCTCCAACTCCTGATCATGAAGATAGGCTTGATAAGCCAACTCCTTCTGTTGCTTCTTGATCTCCATGAGTTGATTCATGTAATCAAGCAGCGTGCTTTTTTATATTTTCCATCTCCTCCTGTTGATCTATTTGACTCATTTTCTTTTCATATTTCAACCTTATTTCTCTGAAACTCAAGTCTTTGATCTCTTGGGATTGATTTTTAACATAGGTGGGCTGAGATGAATAATGAGCAGGGGTGGGTGGGTGGCAACTATACTACACATGCTAGTTTTGAAAAGCCATGGAACTAGAATCAGTAGCATGATTATGTGAATATGGCTAATATGGAGATGGGTAAGCAGTATCTTCATGATATGATGGGTGATATGATGCATGCCCATGAAATATTGACATATTTTTTCATCTAAAGGCTAAAAAAGAGCAAAAACATAGAATCTCTAACAGCATACCAGCACTCGATCATTTTGAAACCAGAAAAGGCCTCTCGAAGTTGCCATGGTGTTTGATGACTATCCCTCCAAAGGCTAATAATTTTGAAGGGAACACCCGACCCTTCAATATGTGTTCTTTTGTGCACTGTTCACACTAGATCTCCTTCAAAATCAAAGAACGGAGTTGCCAGGTATATTGAAAAGGGGCCTCAAAAAGGCTGAATAACTTGCTGCATACACCAAACAACAACCTTAAGGGATTAAAACTTCTCTGAAATTGATTTTCAGAGTCCCACCGGGTGTGCCAAAAATTGTTATCAATAGTTTTGCACCCTGCTGAATGCAGTATTCAGCAAACTACTAAAACATGGAAACCTCTTTCAGATGTGGGCATCTTACGTGAAGGAGGAATCTCCAGAGTGAGCTGGTTCTCTGAATAATGAATTCTATTCTAAATTAGCCTCTGAGGAAAGGGATGAAGAATAACTAAACATAAAAACCTATTTCTAAAAGATGATTTACCAAACTTATAAGAATTAGACCTAACCACTCATAACAACTTCTCTATTACAATAATCCTCACAATCTCATTAGCACATATCCCATCAGTGATTTGCATGAAGATCTGGAAAACAAATACAACATGCAACCTGAAACATGTAATTCTGAAACAACACCTATAACAGCAAGACATAAAAGGATTTCAATTTGAAAACACAAGTATGTCAGATTGCTATTACAAAAGTTTGAGACAGAAAATAAGAAGGAGAAATTTGCTGCTCTATTAAAACTAAAAGAGTTTCAAACTGGTCAAACTGAGTATCAAAAGGTTTACAAGCTCCCCAAAATGAGTAAGGGCAAGAAACTAATCTTAACTACTCAGAATGGAGAGTTGAAAGACTAAGTCTATGGAAAGAACTCTCAAAGAAACCTTAATCCGAGCTCAAAAAAAGCTCCAGGAAAAAAGGCCTCAAACAACTCAAAAAACTACTTTCAAGCAGAAAAAAGCACAAAGATTTTATGATTACACTGTCAAGCCTCTAAAAATAGGCAAATCTTGCTTAAAAAGCTCAAAAAACACCTTATCTCTCCAAGATAATTCTGGAATCCGACCAAGAAGAAAAATTAGTCAAAGCTCTGCTAAAAATAGCAAGAAAACATAAAGCAATTTATAAGATATCACTTTTATGCTTCTACTTTACAAGATGTAGATTTTTACAATTTTGTCTATTTTTGCAACTCAAAGATTGGAAATCTTTTGCAAAAATAAAATTGCTTATTTCTCCAAGATATCATTCTGATTTTCTCAAAAAATCAAAAAACATATTACATAATCTTCCTTTTAACTCCATCATTGATTTCTCCAAAACCAATCAAAAATAAAAAAACCTAAACATAACTAACCCTAAGTCATAGGGTATTCACAAATATTATCCCATTGTTTTCACATAAAAAAATAACATGACTTACACCTAAGTCTCAATTCATTTTTTCTAAGGCATACGATAATTTAGCCCAACCCTAAAGTCCCTAGATAGAATCCTAAGCATAGGAAGTTTGGCCTAACATAATCATTCATTTGGACTTAGGCTTTAAAATAAATCACAAGGAATAGACTATGGGTTCGACCACCATTTGATATTCAACATGTGCATTTGAATGAACATACCAAAACCTCAAAAAGCTCAAATTAGGGCATTGACCAAAAACATGGGAGAACCCTAATTCTCATCATTTCACACTTGTGACTTTGGAAAGAAAGAAATTTTGTCTGAGAGAAAATTGTCACAATGATGATGTTGGATTTGAGCCCGTGTGCTTCAGAAATCTTTCCTTGCTCTCTAGTTGACTGAATCTCCAGTGGGTAAGCTTATTTTCATGGTGAAATAACTTCTCCATTTCATTATTTTGAATATGAACAAGCCCTAAGGGCGCGGCCTGTGTGAGTTTGTTTCTAATCTTCTACTTTTTCCTTTCACTTCACCATACCATTATGAGCTCGAGCTTGACTTCTACAGTCCACTCCATGGAAGCTTGACTTATGTTCTAGATTTTCCTTTCTTTGCAAAGGTAAGCTAAGTTTAATGGTTTTTATAACCTCTATTTTGGCCTTGAGGTCGTGGTGCACTCACTCTGATGTCTTTATTCTGCATTTATGTGTGCTTCTCATGCTCATTGTTGTGCTCCATTCACCAGTGAGAGCTTGGCCACCACTTGGAAACTTGAAACCCTACATTTGGGAACCAAAGATGAAGCTATGGTTGCAGCTAGAGAGCTTCACCAGAAATAAAACTGGTAATTTTCTCCATCTTTCTTTGCTTCTCTGGAAACTTTAAGGTACTCCCTCTTGAAACATAGATTTTGGCCATGTTCAGGACATGCCAAATATGCACTGTAGAAAGCATTATTTCGAATTTTGGGCTTGACCCAGAATAGAAAATCTCCATTATATTGATCTAATAACATTTCTGCATATGGGTATCAAAAAAACTTAAATAAATTTACATCTTTCCCTCTTTGTATTTTGACCCAAATCTGAGAGCTCATAGTTATTGTATATTCTTGCCATTTTACTCCAGATTTCATATGGGTATTTTTGGTAATTGATTCTTTTGTATTTTGAAGTCAACCCTGAAAAATGGGTACTCGAAATTTTAGGGGAAACTCCATTTTTGATATTTTGAGAATAAACCCACTTGTGGGTATTTAAAATTTTGAAAAAGAAATGCATTTTCTGTCTTTCGCTGAGCTCGATTCAACACATAAATCTTCATTGTTTGTATTTAAACTGCTTTCATGAAAAACCCATATGGGTATCATCAATTATCATATTTCTACACTTTCGAAGGCAAAACCCCATGAATTTATTCAAAAAATTTGAAGAAAAATGCATTTTTCTGTATTTGAAAGCATTAGAGACTATGAAATAATTGTTATTCATTTTATCCATATGGCTCGAGCTAGAACAAAAGTGATTTACCCCACACTTCTGAAACAAAACAATATCATGGGTTTTGGAATTTTTCCAAAGAAAAATCATGTATTTCATTTCTGACAGAACTTGACCTCCTTTATTTTCTTGCAATGGTGATAAACTATATACTTGCTTGCATTTATTTTAGGACTTTGACTCAGAAAACTAGTGGCATTTTATATTTATGTAACCTTCCTAATAGTAATAATACCTAAGCTCAATTTCAGAAATGTCATTGACATAGAGCTGTAAACTTTTCTTTAAAAGAACATCCAACATTCGTGTTCTGAGAGTACTCTACAGGTGCTAAGAATCTGAAAGATCCGTCTTGAATGCACATTCTAGAACCCCGTATACATATGAAGCTCGAAACTAAAATTCCATTATGGTTTCCTACAATCCACATTTTGCATTATTTAGACAATTATCTCATGCCTCCTTTGTTATTTTAGGCTAACAGAAATTGCTTGCTTATTCTTTCATGTTCTGGAAAGCTCACTTGTTGTCACTTATAACTTCCCCTAGAATGGCTATACTCATGCATTGTGAAGGAAATGACCTCTTAAACATATTGTTTATTTGAAAGAGAGTCGATTACTACATCATTGTTGCTTGATTAAAAAATGCCTTCAAAAGTATACAAGAGCATGATGGAATAACAAGAACTTGTGTGCTTGTCTATATTAATTGGCCCATATCACTAGGAATTCTTGTTTTGACACTTTTGTAGCTTTCTTGTAACTATGATAGAAACTTTACTTCACTATTCTGTCAAGACCTTGACTGAATAATCTGGAAATGATCAACATCCTGCATATTTGTTATATTTAATCCATGGCTTGATCCATTACAAGTGATGTTTTTCTGACACCTGTAACTCATAGAAAACAAAAATGAAAGAACATCACATTTGATTATTGTCCTTGACTAATCATTGACACACGATCCCGTTTGAGGCACCATTATAATCAAAATGAGTTCACTGCTTTTGCTATCTTTTTTGATAATTAGTACTAAACTCTAAAATAGCAGCTTTCCTTTTCTATATTTGAATTTTGTAGAGGCTATTACATTTTTCTTTTGAATTGAAACATTGCATCAATATGAACCAACTCTAAAACACCAATTCAAATGTATAACTGGTAACTCAAAATCATTCTAGAAAGAAAATACTTGTTCCTCTGTTATCTTCCTGAAAAGACCACCTTATTATTACCATTGATAATGCAGTATTTCTTCACTAGTCAACCTAGAACTAGAAATTTGTCTAACACTCAGCTGCACTATCTATATTTGTATTCATGAGCAACATGGTACTCTTCATGCATTTTTATATTTCACCGCATGAAATTCTCTCGGAAACTGTTCTCTTTGATGATGAAAATTAGAACAAAAAATTAAGGCATATGTATACCTGTTCAATATCCAAAAGAGAAATAATGAACTGAAACTCACACGAAATATGATTATAATCAGCACAGAAAATGAAGTAATTCAGCAATTTCTAATGTAGGTGCACTTAGTTAAATTCCTTAAGTGAACTAAACTCAATGTTCACCTATAGCCTTCAGAAAGAAATGTTGATCATTATGAATGCATAGCTGGTTTCATTGCTTGATGGATAACTATGTTTCACTCTTTCAGTTGTATTTCACTTTGTTTGATGTATATGATGAAATATATTTTCAAAAACAACCCATTTAATGTATAGGGTAGCATGTCGGGCTCTACCCTTGTGGGAGCCCATTTTACTCCACATGCTCGATCTTCAAATAATGTTCTGCTTCATGACTTTACCTATACCTGCACAAGGAAACAAACAGTGTGAGCATAAAAAATGGAACGTGTTGATTATGATGTTGATACTTCTCCTTCAGCTCACTTCTTCATACTGCACTTGATTGAATTTGATTGCTTCAATGCATTGCTAATAGTATATTGTACTATTGTAGGTGCATCATATGAGTCATGTCATAGTCAGAGCCACTGACACCCTTCTTTTCCTCTTATAGGTCAATGAAGCTCGAGACGACAAGGTGCACCATTCTACATCAAGTGTCGATAACCAGGCAATGATGACTATGATGTTGCTTATATGTTTTTCTTTTGAATCTTTAGTATTGCATTGTGTAGTTAGAAATGCATTGTCACAGTCACAGTTATATCCACGGCTTGTGTGGATCTTTGATTTCAATTCTACTTTTCAGTTGAAAAGAAAATGCATTAATGCAATGTTGTAATACTATTCTGATTGTGAAATCAAATAAAACCTTGTAAAATATGAGTTCTTTTTGAAATGAATAAAAGCATTTGAAATGCTATTTTGCACATGTACTCAATTTTGTACTTCTTTTAAATCTGCAACAACTGAATGGCACTCTGCAACTCCATAACTTCACTAAAATGCATAACTAATATTCAATGCATAATGATAATGTGAAATGACATTTAAAATCTAATCTGCAATTCCACTTTATGGAAAATAATAATCAACCAGCTCCTTCATTTGAGCTGAGGCAAAAAATATGTAACATTTTGGAAATTTCTGCTATATGCTTGCCTGCTAAGCATAGATCAGTGGCCTTTAAAACAATTCATTGGGCGCGGAGTCAAATCTTCCCATTCTTGAAACTCAGAAAACCTAAACAACACTCCAAATAGCAACAAGAAAATGAAACAAAACTGAAATTAAACTAAAAGGCCCTGGTGGCCAACAAAACAATGCGCAGTAGCGCTTAGAGAAAGCAAACTATTGAAAATAAATGTGTGAAATGCACTTATTTGCAACAACTACTCTATCCTCCACTAACCAGTGGAAAAGGTACTCAAACAAAACCATTTACGGGTTTTGAAAAATAACTACCTCTCCTAGTCAACTGAAGATACTTTGCATGCTCACAAATTTTTACTAAGAGGTGAAAAATGAAGATGCCTCCCATACGTTGTCATACTGCAACTTATAAAAAACAACTAAAAGCACAATTCGTGTGAGTCTGGTCAAACATACCTCTAATTTTCCCAGAATGAATAAGTGGGATTTGTTGCCCCTCGACTGCCACCTCATCCTTAGGTGCACTAGAAGTTCTTTGGCTTCTACCAACATTCCTAGATAGATATCTAATGCGGTAACCTCTTGAAAGGGTGAAACTAAAATTTACACCTCTGGTTATTTTCTAGTTACTCACTACCCCAATCTCATCCTTCTGATGAGGATCATTTGAAAACAGATCACCCAACCTTGCACAAAACTCATCAATTATATTAGCGTATAGGTTCTCGTGGATCCCATTATTATCTTTTGTATGCATAATAGGCCTTGAGGTGTCCTCCTTACTACATTCTTGAAAAATTGTCAAGACATCAAGGCCATTACCTTGTACAACAGTGCCATGCTTATGCGCAGCTTGATCTCGTTCTGTTTGAACTATTGCATCATGCTTATTGGAATTTTGACATTTGATAACCATGTTATCTTTACTTCCTTGTGAACAGATCAACACCTTATCATTGACATCATCATGGCTTTGCTGATCAAAACTCAATGGATTTGTTATCTCATGTGCATTATCTATATCATTACTAAAAAATAAAGGAATTTCTTCAAATAAATTAGTCAAACCTTGAGTTTGGAAACCCCCTTCTATCTCCTCAAGCTGCTGCTCCAAATTTTTTCCCTCAAAAGGTGAGTGTTTGGTATCTAAGTTTGAAACAAAAGCTTCGAGGTCATCCCAAAACATGTCTTCTTCCCTCTCACTTGCAATTTCTTGTGGAGGAAGACTATTTTCTTCATCACTGCAACTCTTCTGAGGTATCAAAACATCAAAAATTTGAACCTCCTTCTATTGCTCTAGATCTGGTATGGGTGTAACTTGAGGGATGCTTACTTCGTTATCCAAGAAGAATGATAATCCATTGAACAAATCGAGCAAGACTTGAGAACTGTCACTTCTTCTTTGATTTAGAATATGATGTTCCTCGAATAGGGCCTCCTCTACCTCCTACAGCAATGGCTTATGATGCTCTGGGTTTTTTTTAATACTGTCCCAACTGGAGACTTCAAAATGACCATCGATACTTTGGTGTTCCAAAGAATGAACTTCCTCTACACATGCAACACTCTTAGGCTCAGCCGAGAAAGGAGTGCAATTAATAGATACTACCTACTCTGTATGTTGCAGCAATTGTTCCTCTAAAAACTCTCTATTGTCTTCCACAAAACAAGGTTCGTCTCGTTCAATCTTCTATCGCTCCAAGTGGTATTCTTCCATAGTTGTGTGCAATAAATTCACTCTTCCATCTTCTTCCATGGCGAATGATGAGTCATTTTTTGAGTCAATGGGTATGTCCTCAATAATGACAGGACAATTAGAATTATCTAGCTGGGAAGCTTGTGGGATTTTTGGAGTTTCCTGGAGGAAAGGAGGTTGCTTCCTAACAGACTGGTCTTGAATTCTCACAGGTTCAGAAAGTGCTAACCTAGATTCTTGCAAAGGTTAAAATTCTCTAAAGCTAGGAGGCTCAGTTTTCATAAAACTTGGAAACTTGAATTTACGAACCTCTTCTTGAATAGGATGTTCAAAACTAATAGGAATTGATCGGGCTTCATGCATTTGATATTAAGCAAGCAGAAGATTTGTTTGTGCAGTTGCTTCTCTCTCCAAATCCTCCTCAAACTGTGCTATTTGGGTCTCCTGAAACATGGAAACCTCTTTTAGATGTGGGCGATCTTACGTGAAGGAGGAATATCCAAAGTGTTTTGGTTCTCCGAATGATGAATTCCATTCTAAAACAGCTTCTAAGGAAAGGGATGAAGAATAACTGAACATAAAAGCCTATTTCTAAAAGATGATTTACCAAACTTATAAGAATCAGACCTAACCACTCATAACAACTTCTCTATTGCAATAATCCTCACAATCTCATTGGAACATATCCCATCAGTGATTTGCATGAAGATCTGGAAAACAAATACAACATGCAACCTGAAACATGTAATTCTAAAACACCACCTATAACAGCAAGACATGAAAGGATTTCAATTTGAAAACACAAGTACATCAGATTGCTATTACAAAAGTTTGAGACAGAAAATAAGGAGAAATTTGCTGCTCTATTAAAACTGGAAGATTGTCAAACTGGTCAACCTGAGTATCAAAAGGTTTACAAGCTCCCTGAAATGAGTAAGGGCAAGAAACTGATCTGAACTACTCAAAATGGAGAGTTGAGAGACTAAGTCTATGAAAAGAACTCTCAAAGAAACCCTAATCCGAGCTCAAATAAAGCTCCAGGAAAAAAGGCCTCAAACAAACTCAAAAAACTGCTTTAAAGAAAAAAAAGGCACAAAGCTTTTATGATTACACTGTTAAGCCTCTAAAAATAGGAAAATCCTACTTAAAAAGCTCAAAAAACACCTTATCTCTCAAAGATAAGTCTGGAATCCGACCAAGAAGAAAAATCAATCAAAGATTTGCTAAAAATAGCAAGAAAGCATAAAGCAATTTATAAGATATCGCTTTTATGCTTCTACTTTACAAGATGCATATTTTTACAATTTTGTCTATTTTTGCAACTCAAAGATTGGAAATCTTTTGCAAAATAAAATTGCTTATTTCTCCAAGATATCATTTTGATTTTCTCAAAAAATTGAAAAACATTTTACATAATCTTCCTTTTAACTCCATCATTGATTTCTCCAAAATCAATCAAAAATTAAAAAACCTAAAAATAACTAACCCTAAGTCATAGGGTATTCACAAATATTATCCCATTGTTTTCACATAAAACAATAACATGACTTACACCTAAGTCTCAATTCATTTTTTCTAAGGCATACGATAATTTAGCCCAAACCCTAAAGTCCCTAGACACAATCCTAAGCATAAGAAGTTTGGCCTAACATAATCATTGATTTGGACTTAGGCTTTAAAATAAATCACAAGGAATAGACTATGGGTTTGACCACCATTTGATATTCAACATGTGAATTTGAATGAATATTCCAGAACCTCACAAAGCTCGAATTAGGGCATTGACCAAAAACAGGGGCGAACCCTAATTCTCCTCATTTCACACCCATGACTTTGGAAAGAAAGAAATTATGTCTGAGAGAAACCAGTCGCCATGATGATGTTGGATTCGAGCCCATGTGCTTCAAAAATATTTCCTTGGTCTCTAGTTGACCGAATCTCCAGTGGGTAAGCTTCTTTTCATGGCGAAATAACTTCTCCATTTCATTATTTTCAATATGAACAAGCCCTAAGGGTGCTGTCTCTGTGAGTTTGTTTCTGATCTTCTACTTTTTCCTTTGACTTCACCTTACCATTATGAGCTCGAGCTCGACTTCTACAATCCACTCCATGGAAGCTCGACTTATGTTCTGGTTTTTCTTTTATGTGCAAATGTAACCTAAGTTTAATGGTTTTTATAACCTCTATTTTGGCCTTGAGCCCATGGTGCACTCACTCCGATGTCTTTATTCTACATTTTTGTGTGCTTCTCATGCTCATTGTTGTGCTCCATTCACCAGTGAGAGCTCGGCCACCACTTGGAAACTCAAAACCCTGCATTTGGACACCAAAGAGGAAGCTATGGCCACAGCTAGAGAGCTTCACCAAAATAAAACTTGTAATTTTCTCCATCTTTCTTCACTTCTCTAGAAACTTTAAGGTACTCCCTCTTGAAACATAGATTTTGGCCATGTTCAGGCCATGCCAAATACGCACTGTAGAAAGCATTATTTTGAAATTTGGGCTCAACCTAGAATAGAAAATCTTCATTATATTGATCTAATAACATTTATGCATATGGGTATCAAAAAAACTTAAATAAATTTGCATCTTTCCCTCTCTGTATTTTGACCCATATATGAGAGCTCACATTTATTGTATCTTCTTGCCATTTTACTCCAGATTTCATATGGGTATTTTCTGTAATTGATTCTTTTGCATTTTGAAGTCAACCCTGAAAATGGGTACTCAAAATTTTAGGGGAAACTCTATTTTCTATATTTTAAGAATAAACCCACCTACATGGGTATTTAAAATTTTGAAAAAGAAATGCATTTTTTGTCTTTCCTGAGCTCGATTGAACACATAAATCTTCATTGTTTGTATTTAAACTGCTTTCATGAAAAACCCATATGGGTATCATCAATTATCATATTTCTGCACTTTCGAAGGAAAAACCCCATGAAGTTATTCAAAATTTTTGAAGAAAAATGCATTTTTCTGTATTTGAAAGCATTAGAGACTATGAAATAACTGTTATTCATTTTATCCATATGGCTTGAGCTAGAACAAAAGTGATTTACCCCACACTTCTGAAACAAAACAATATCGTGGGTTTTGGAATTTTTCCAAAGAAAAAGCATGTATTTCATTTATGATAGAACTTGACCTCCTTTATTTGCTTACAATGGTGAGAAACTGTATACTTGCTTGCATTTCTTTTAGGACTTTGACTCAAAAAACCAGTGGCATTTTATATTTATGCAACCTTCCTAATAGTAATAATACCTAAGCTCAATTCCGGAAATCTCATTGACATAGAGTTGTAAACTTTTCTTTAAAAGAACATCCAACATTCATGTTCTGAGAGTACTCTACAGGTGCTCAGAATTTGAAAGATTCATCTTGAATGCACATTCTAGAACCTCGTATACATATGAAGCTGGAAACTAAAATTCCTTTATGGTTTCCTATAATCCGTATTCTGCATTATTTAGACAATGAACTCATGCCTCCGTTGTTATTTTAGGCTAACAAAAACTGCTTGCTCCTTCTTTCATGTTCCGGAAAGCTCACTTGTTGTCACTTATAACTTCCCCCAAAATGTCTATACTCATGAATTATGAAGGAAATGACCTCTTAAACATACTATTTATTTGAAAGAGAGCCGCTTACTGCATCATTGTTGCTTGATTAAAAAATGCCTTCAAAAGTATACAAGAGCATGATGGAATAACAAGAACTTGTGTGCTTGTCTATATTCATTGGCCCATATCACTAGGTATTCTTGTTTTGACACTTTTGTAGCTCTCTTGTAACTATGACAAAAACTTTACTTCACTGTTCTGTCAAGACCTTGACTGAATAATCTAGAAATGATCAACATCTTGCATATTAGTTATAATTAATCCATGGCTTGATCCATTACAAGTGATGTTTTTCTGACACCTGTAACTCATAGAAAAAAAAAATGAATGAACATCACATTTGATTGATGTCCTTAACTAATCATTGACACACGATCCCATTTGAGGAACCATTATAATCAGAATGAGTTCACTGCTTTTGCTATCTTTTTTGATAATCAGTACTAAACTCTAACATAGCAGCTTTCCTTTTCTATATTTGAATTTTGTAGAGGCTTTTCCATTTTTCTTTTGAATTGAAACATTGCATCAGTATGAACCAAATCTAAAAGACCAATTCAAATTTATAACTGGTAACTCAGAATCATTCTAGAAAGAAACTACTTGTTCCTCTGTTATCTTCCTGAAATGAGCACCTTATTATTACCATTGATAATGCAGTATTTCTTCACCAGTCAACCTAGAACTAGAAATTTGTCTAACACTCAAGTGCACTGTCTATATCTTTATTCATGAGCAACATGGTACTCTTCATGCATTTTTATATTTCACTGCACAAAATTCTCTCAGAAACTATTCTCTTTGATGATGAAAATTAGAACAAAACATTAAGGCATATGTATGCCTGTTGACTATCCAAAAGAGAAATAATGAATTGAAACTCACATGACATATGATTATAATCAGCACATAAAATGAAGTAATTCAGCAATTTCTGATGCAAGTGCACTTAGTTAAATTCCTTAAGTGAACTAAACTCACTGTTCACCTGTAGCCTTCAGAAAGAAATGCTGATCATTATGAATGCACAGTTGGTTTCGTTACTTGATGGATAACTTTATTTCACTCTTGCAGTTGTATTTTGCTTTGTTTGATGTATATGATGAAATATCTTTTCAAAAATAGCCCATTTAATGTATAGGGAAGCATGTCGGGTTGTACCCTTGTGGGAGCCCGTTTTACTCCACATGCTCGGTGTAGATAAGGGAAAAAAATCAGATTTAATGTTTAATAAAAACAATAAACTAATTAGATTTTATCAAGCACAATAGAGTACAAACTAGCATGAAAATTACAATAAACAACACAAATGCAAACTGATCTCCACGCTAATTCGATTTATCTCCATTACTCTTCTCCACCTACATGAGAATGCGAGATTTTGAAGGGTTGACAATGGAGGAATGTTGAGTGCTCATTCCTGCAGTATAACGACTTGACGATGACAATGACAAATAGAAAGAATGATAGATAAAGACAGAAGAATGATTTTGATAGAGTCTGGATGCTAGAAGAATCAACCCCCTAAATGGATTGTGAGAGGCCGCATTTATAGAGACGTGACGTTGACAAAGATAAGATTTGACAAGATTCGACAATGATTTGATTTTTGAAAAAAGAGGAAATATGATGAGATGAGATAAGATTTCAAAAAAGATAGAAAGATTTCATTTCCTGTTTTAAGGAAATAAATCTCGAAAAAGAAGAGAAGGATAATTGATGAATTATCTAATTAAATAAATTAATTAGATGCACACGAGTTTCAATTGTGGAAAGAAAGCGACAAGATCTTTTTAGGATTTTATTAATTAAATAAATTTTGGATTTATTTAATTAACGTTGAATTTATGATTTCATTAATTAAATAATATAAATTATTTAATTAATATTAGAAGGATGAATGGAAATGATTTAATTAATTAAATTTTATAAATTATTTAATTAACATTAGCGAAATGGATGGATTATGAATATGAATTTAATTAAATAAATTAAATTTTATTTAATTAAATAAATGATGCTTAATTAAATAAATGATGACATGGGTACCTAGGGTAGAACATGCTACAAGATGCCTAAATGATGTAATGCCGAGATAGGTGTTGCAAGAGGACAATTTTGGGTGTCTACATTTTTCCCCTCTTTGAGATGATGTTTAAGATGATGTGATTTGTGTCAAGTAACATCATTTCAAAGAAACTAAGGTATGGACAGAGAAAAAATGGATAATGATATCAGAATATGATGATGCCCCCTTGAGATGATAGGCAGGTTGAACAAACATGGGTAGGCTCTTGAAATGAAAGGGATGGGTGAAGAACTAAAGATGAAGGAATGGATGATACGTTATACTGCAATGAAAGATGATTAACCATGATGTTTGATATAGCACTAGACGTTATGCACCAAGATATAAGGACCAAGGTGATGATGTGTCTCATGCCCCAGTGTAATACAACCTTGTCTAGACGTATGAGGAAAGAGGCTTAGAGCATTAAATTCCTAATGCACAAAAGGTATTATGTGACCTTAGATGCAAAGGATAATGCAAAAAGATATTCCAACACACACAAGATATGAATATTAGCTGGAATGATATGGATTTGATACAAATGCAAGATAAAATGATAACACACACAAGCAAGCAAGCATGCACAAATGATACAAAAACAAACAAGGTATTGCCCCTGTCAAGTTGTAAACCATTGATTGATTGACTGATTGATTGATGATAGTGTTGTCATTCTGGGGAAAGACATATCCCTAGATCAACACAAGGATGACTAACAATTGATAGATTGACTTTGATTGATTGGGTTTACAACAAGATTAGGATTAAGACCAAAGGATGTAATTGGATAATTTGACAAGATTGATCGACTTGATTGATATGGATTGACTTGCATTTGAATTATTGCTTGAATTTTTGTTGGCTATTTGATTTTTTTGGATTTTTGAAATGTTTTCACTTTTTTGGACTTTTGACATGTTTTGATTTTTTTGGACTTTTGAAATGTTTTGATTTTTTTGGACTTTTGAAATGTTTTGAGGTGTCAAATGATGAAAAATTGAGTAGCCTTTGTGCTAGATACCAATGACAAGGGGAAAACCAAGTCTAGGTGCAAGGGTGGGTGATGGGATAAGGGATAAAAGGCTCATGATAGATAAATGGATGGTATGGATGTATGCATCATAAGAGAGAAAGGATGTGATCTCCAAAGACTATGTCACATAAGAATAACATGCCTTATTTTAGGTACAAGACTTAGGATTTTTCTGGACAAAATTTATGACAATAGGATAATGACATGATTGGTTTAGATAATTGAGGTATGTCAAGAGATACTCAAAGCATGTTTCAACCTTTGCCCCTATATCTTCATCAAGATCAAAAGAAGAAGGGTGGATGAATGGACTCGATATGATAGGTATGTATGATGGATAATACGGTAGGTAGGATGGAAATGATATGACATGAAGGATAGGTTGGATAGATAAGACATTGTGCCCCCAAGTGTAAGTGACAGAAGATCAACCTACACATGATGCCTGTTTGCCAGGTTTTCATCATAGTACTTATCCAAGGTGCCTGTTTACCAGGTTTTCACCATTGGATGAAGGGATTTCTCTTTACTCTTTTTGTTTTATTCTTTCTTTTATTATTTTTGACTTTTCAACTTTTTGATTTTTTGACTTGTGGATAGGAGGGACTCAAGTGTCTAGTTGCATGAAAGGTGATAGTCCCACGAGGGATGGTTGTCATTGCATGGACCATGTCAAATGCCATTATGCTCATAAATGTTGGTAAGAGATGACATGAAAGGGAGATGGAGTAGGTAGATGATGGATTATGATGTGGATTATGGAGGACAATAATGGATTATGATGCATATTATGCCTGGAAGATGATAGGGATTATATGGGGCTTATGCAAAAGATGGATGTGGAGGCTTAGCCAAAAGCATGGACCATAGGAAGATGATGGGGGAGATATGTAGGATAATGAGTGAAGGATGAGTTGAAGGAGTTATGTGGATTTGTTGTGAGATGGAAGGGAACCATGACCAATGGTTGCACACATTGTGATAAACCTTGAAGCTTTTGATGGGAAGGTGGTGTAGGAAGCAATGGAGATGTTTGCTTAGGAGATGGTGGATGAAGTGCCTTAGGTACCCACATAGACTTGATATTTGTATGATTTTTGTTTGGCTTGTGGGATGGAATATGATATTTTTGAATGGAATGTGCATTTTGGATGGGAGGGGATGGTTGGGATTTTTGTGATGTGGATGCCTCAGTTGACTTGATTTCTTTTTGCTTAGGTACCCAAACTATTTTAGTGTTGGCCTTTACTTTTGGAGGTATGGGCCTATATATCCTTTTAGATGTACTTGGCTTTGATATTTTGCAATTGTATGCTAAGGCATTAGGACCATTAGAATTTTTTACTTTATGTGTAGATGCATCCAAATTTTTATTTTGGAATCCCTTGGGTTTGGTGGAATGGGTGGAAGCTTTATGTTTAGACAATGTGTGCATTGATTGGTCATGATTGAGATGTTTAGAGGATTTATGGATAAATGGATAAGAGGATTGAATGGTAGGGATATTAGGTGTTGGAAGTAATGGTGGTAAAGTGGATGGTGGAAGGTGTATGGTCACATGCTTTTGACATTTGTAGGATGACGGTGGTGGAATGGCAACATATGTTTTAGGCATATGATAGGTTTTATGATGGAAAGTGGACTTAGGATGCATGGAGGAAATACCAACATCTTGAGATTGGTGTCCTTGAGATGTATGTCCAAGGCCATAAGAGCGCAAAGGGACTTTGACATGGATGGGCTCCAAAATATCTTGTTCATGAAGGCCTAAACCTTTACCGTGGTGGTTCATATTTTGGAGTGTGCAATGGACAATGGGACTAGGTGTAGCTGAAACACTAGACATGATTTCCTTATTGGATGGAGAAGATAATGGTTGTGGTTGTTCAAAGGAGGAAGATTCATGAATGAGGGTAGAAAGACCAATAGGATATGATGGAGGACTTGCAATGGGATCGATAGTGGGTGACATGGGATCATTGGGATCTTGATTAACATTGTGTTCACTTAGATCCAAAGTATTTGTTTGATCTTCTATGTGTGATTGGGAGGCACTTGGCTCATCAAAGGAAGTGAATGTTGATGGATCATGGATAGGACTAGGTGGAGGTGAATTTGGAATATCTTTCTCATGGATGGGTATAGGATCAAGTTTCTCTTGGATAGGCTCTTCATCATTATGGCTATCATCTTGATCATAAAAATGATATAGATTATGGATGGGTTGGACTAAAATGATTTGATCTTGATTAAGACTAGGGCTTGATGTTTCCACATGCTTGGGAGTAGACTCTTGACATAACTCTTGGGTTTCTTGCATGGAAGTGGAAGGGGATGACTCTTGGAGAGACTTGACATGTTCTTGATGGTCAACAATGTGGGAGCATGAAAGAGGGTGACTTGGACTTATGACGGGAGACTCTCGAATTGGCTCAAGGGGTTGTGGATGACATGGTTGACTTGAAGGGCTTGGCATGATGTTTGAGGACTCTTTGGTATGTTCAAGTATATGTGTTGAATGACATGGTGGCAATTGATTCCTTTCTTGTAGCCCTTGGGTCACATCCTTTGTAGGTGGATTGGTGGATTTATGGAATGCCATTAATTTATGTTTTAAATATCTAAAAGTAAGGAATTGATTTGATGAAGGATTAGATGATGCTGGGGGTAATGAATAGTTTGATAGGTTAGAAGGTGGAGAGGCCAATGGATTAGGACTAGGACATGGTGGATTAGGGATAGGAATTTGATTGGATGGTGGTAAGGGTGCATGGACTAGATTGGTGTTCCCCTTGTCAAAGGTGTCATTAATACTTAAAGGCTCTTGATGTTGTTGCCAAGGTAGAATTGGGAAGCTACGTTCTTGTTGTGATATGGGTGGACTTGTTGATGTGGCATTGACATGATAGGTAAATGGGTTTTGTTGGCACGACGATGAAGGTGACACATAGGATTGGGGTTGAATGTGTTGAGGCTGAAATGATGTTTGGACTTGTGATATGATTTGTTGTTGTGATGATGATGGAGGGGTTGAATAGGATAACGAATGTTGAAAGGTTGATTGATGTGGATAAGGGTTGACATTGGAAGAGTTGTGATAGGTTGATGAAGGGGAAAGTTGATATGTGGATGGATGAGGTTGATATGATGATATAGGTGACACATAGGATTGATGTGAAATTTGTTGATGTAGTGATTAGACTTGATGATGTGCTTGTTGGACTTGACCATTGGCTATGAGGTATCGGATTTGTGCTATGAATTGTTGCATTTGAGGTGATTGGTTTTTTTGAAGTTGTTTGAGCATGTTATGGACTCTTTGAATGATTTGTTGTTTTAAAGGTGAATGGCTTGTTTGAGCTTCATGAAGCATGTGAATAAGCTCTAGTGCTATGTCTTCAAATGTTGTCATGTTGTAAAGTGATGTTGATTGGATTGAAGAGATGATGATGATTAGGATATGATGTGGAAAAATTTTATTGGAAGTTTGACTTGGGAAATATCAAACACAAGATCTCACACGTAAATGCATGAACACACACACCAAGCACAATGATAAGTTTGTCTTCCAAGATTAGATGTTATGATTAAGCAAACACTTGAATACACAACAACAAGCCTTATAACTAGTCAAGTGGGGTATGGCCAATTAGGTCTCAAGTGAGTTTTCACAAGGTTGACTAGGTATAATTTGAAAGCAAAATCCTGCCAATAAGCCGGGAGAAAGGGGTAACCCACCCTTCACTTTCACTTCCCAAAGGTATAAAGTTCTTTGGGGCTTAGCTCAGAGTGACAAGATTTCAACTCCCAAACAAGCGTGTCTTTGGATTCACACTCTATTGAGGTTGTCCCTTGGAGGGGTGTGTGCTCCAAGCAGGCCTCCTACGAAGGGTAAGACAAAAGCAAACCAAGTGAGGTGTTTTGGAGAACACACACACTTGATTCACACTCTCAAAGATTAATTTCCCTTAGAAATGAAATGAAATGTGTGTAAACAGTTCAAACACTTTTTCTTTTTAACCCCAAATCGAGATGTGTAGGAAGACAGTGGTAAATTTTAAACCCGATTTTCAATATGTGATTGAAGACATTATTCATTTTAAGAGCCCAAATCCAAATGTGTTTGCAAACAATGATTGATTTTATGCCCTAAATTGAAATGCATGACAAGCAATGATTAATGAGAAATGAAAGCTTAGAATGTATGCACCTGATTATTCGCTTTCCAATCTTCTATCTATTACTGATATTGCTACTACTATAGCTTCTTATGATCACCTACAAGATCAAAAAACAATATTATAATGCAGCCAAAGAAAAGAAAAAGACAAGTTCATCAGAAAATTTTAATTTCAGATATTTTTGACATAGCCGAATTAGATTTTAGTATTTGACAATTTTTTTGGATCTGAAAAATCAAAAATCAAAAAAGGTACCCCTACTAATTTTCTGAGAGCTTTCCAGAAATGTAAAGAAGTAAGAAAAATTCTTTGTTTTGCTCTCAAAAACGTGGATTTGTGAAAACCATATAGAAAATGAAGATTGAATTTTTTTGCATTATTCTTGACCTCCAAACTAAATCTGTAAAACATAGACCCCAATTATAATTTAATGAGATTTCCAAAAATGTAAAAATTTCTTAAAAATTCACCGATTTTCATCCAGAAAATAAATTTTATGAAAATAACTAAAATAAAAATAACTTCCACAAAATTGATCATAAACCCTTGATTTTTTTATTGTAGCCTCTTGAAATGATGTACAAGACTTAATAAAAATATTGTAAAAAAATTCATAGCTGTGTGGAAGATATGAAGAAATTTGTAAAACCTATGGTTTTGTCCAAAAACTGGCAGATCTGCAATAAAATGTCCAAAAAACCTGCAACAAGCAAGCTATATCAAAGGATTCACGTCAATTTCACCAAATGTAGATAAGGGAAAAAAATTAGATTTAATGTTTAATAAAAACAATAAACTAATTAGATCTTATCAAGCACAATAGAGTACAAACTAGCATGAAAATTATAATAAACAGCACAAATGCAAACCGATCTCCACTCTAATTCGATTTATCTCCATTGCTCTTCTCCACCTGCATGAGAATGCGAGATTTTGAAGGGTTGACAATGGAGAAATGTTGAGTGCTCATTCCTACAGCATAACGACTTGACGATGACAATGACAAATAGAAAGAATGATAGATAAAGACAGAAGAATGATTTTGACAGAGTCTGGATGCTAGAAGAATCAACCCCCTAAATGGATTGCGAGAGGCCGCATTTATAGAGACGTGACATTGACGAAGATAAGATTTGACAAGATTCGACAATGATTTTATTTTTGACAAAAGAAGAAATATGATGAGATGAGATAAGATTTCAAAAAAGATAGAAAGATTTCATTTCCTAGTTTAAGGAAATAAATCTTGAAAAAGTCGAGAAGGATAATTGATGAATTATCTAATTAAATAAATTAATTAGATTCACACGAGTTTCAATTTTGGAAAGAAAGCGACAATATCCTTTTAGGATTTTATTAATTAAATAATATAAATTATTTAATTAACATTAGCGAAATGGATGGATTATGAATATGAATTTAATTAAATAAATAAAATTTATTTAATTAAATAAATGATGACATGGATACTTAGGGCAGAACATGCTACAAGATGCCTAAATGATGTAATGCCGAGATAGGTGTTGCAAGAGGACAATTTTGGGTGTCTACACTTGGTCTTCAAATAATGTTTCGCTTCATGAATTTACCTATACCTGCACAAGGAAACAAACAGTGTTAGCATAAAAAATAGAACATGTTGATTATGATGTTGATACTTCTCCTTCAGCTCACTTCTTCATACTGCACTTGATTGAATTTGATTGCTTGAATGAATTGCTAATAGTATATTGTACTATTGTAGGTGCATCATATGAGTCATGTCATAGTCGGAGCCACTGACACCCTTCTTTTCCTCTTACAGGTCAATGAAGCTCGAGACGACGAGGTGCACCATTCAACATCAAGCATCGATAACCAGGCAATGATGACTATACTGTTGCTTATATGTTTTCCTTTTGCATCTTCAGTAGTGCATTGTGCTTTTAGAAATGCATTGTCACAGTCACAGTTATATCCACGGCTTGTGTGGATCTTTGATTTTAATTCTAATTTTCAATTGAAAATAAAATGCATTAATGCAATGTTGTAATACTATTCTGATTGTGAAATCAAATAAACCCTTGTAAAATATGAGTTCTTTTTGAAATGAATAAAAGCATTTGAAATGCTATTTTGCACATGTACTCAATTTTGTACTTCTTTTAAGTCTGCAACATATGAATGGAACTCTACAACTCTATAACTTCACTAAAATGCATAACTGATATTCAATGCATAATGATAATGTGAAACAACATTTAAAATCTAATCTGCAATTCCACTTTATGGCAAATAATAATCAGTCGGCTCCTTCATTTGAGCTGAGGCGAAAAATATGTAAAAAGTCCAACTAGAATTCATGTTCTATTTAAGCATAGTTGTAAGAGGATGTAATCATGTTGCAATGTTAGGTATGAACCTTCTCACAAAGTTGATCCTACCAAGAAATATTTCTAATCCTTTTTGATGTGTTGGTAGTGGTAAAGCTAGAATGGCAGAAACTCTTTCTAGATCAATAGTAATACCATGTTTTATAATAATGTGTCCAAGGAGCTTACCTTCATGGATAGAAAAAATACATTTCTTTGGGTTAAGAGAAACCCCATACTCTCTGCATCTCTAAAAAATCAGCCTCAAATGAGCAAAATGTTCATTAGCATTCTTTGAAAAATTTATAATATCATCTAAGTAAACTAGAAAAAACTTGTTCATGAGGCCATGAAAGGCCATGTCCATTGCTATATAAAAGGTTACCCCTGCATTGGACAAACCAAAGGGCATCTTTCTATAAGCCACGATACCCCATTTGGTGGTAAAGGAAATTTTGTATTGATCCTCCTTTACTAAAATCTAGTTATATCCTGAATATCCATCCAACAAAGAAAATCTATCAGAACTAAAAACAACTTGCAAAATCTACTCCATTGAAGGAAATGGATAATGATCTTTGAGAGAGGCTTTATTCAAATCATGAAAATCAACACAAAGCCTAATCTCACCATTCTTCTTTCTAACCAGAACTAAGTTAGAAACCCATGATGTATGCTTAATCAGGAAAATGATATTACTTTCAATCAACTAATTCAATTCATCCTTCATAAGATGCTCAAGCTTGGGATTAAGAGGCCTTTTCTTTTTTCCTCACTAGTTTTTCATTGGACTCTAACTAAATGGTGTGTTGAGCTAGCTCAGCCTAGTTAAAACCTTTTAAATCTCCATATTCCTAAGCAAAAATATCACTAAACTCCTAACAAAGTAAAATAAAAGCTTGTTGTTCCTCTTTGGTACATACCTTACCAAGCTTGAGGAGCTTATCTCTAAATATCTCAATGGGCTCATAATGCTCCTACTCAACTATCATGTTGCTTTTTTCCTTCCTGACTTGGTCATCTAAATTCAAAATTGATACCAAGGTTACCAAACATTTGGGAAGCTTGTTTGACTTCAATTACATGATCTGATTATCATATTGTTGTTGCCATTTTTGTTGATTTTTAACTGCAAACTTAGCTTCTGCAATTAGAAAACTTACAATCTATGCATCACTCTCAAGAACTTTCCAACTTATATTTTTATCAGGTACAAATGGTCTAACAACAAATTTTACTTACTGTTGTACCTCTACATTATGAATATCAATTGGAATGTCAAACTGAGATCCTATGGCAACAAGCTTATAATCTGCATGTTTATTCTAATTTCTAGGAATGGACAATAGATTGAAAGCATCAAAATATTTGACTAATTCCTAAACTGTATGTTAATATAGCTTAAAAAAATAACTTTTTGTAACATTCAAATTTCTAACTTGATTTACAACCAATTCAGAATCACCAAAAACCTATAAGAACTTTATAACTTTTTTTCTTGCTCATTCTAGGCCATGAATAAGTGCCTCATATTTAGTTGTATTATTTGTATAGCTAAAAGAAAACCTCAATGTTGAGTAATACTTATCTCCATCAAATGAAATCATCATGGCTCCTCCACCATCACCCATTTTTCTTCTTGAGCCATCAAGATACACCTTCGAAAGCTAATTATCTTATTGTTCAAGTTGATCTTGATCTTTGACCAGATTTAGAACCACTACATTAGGTTCATGAATCATATAAATTTCTAATCCCACCTCATCGATGTTACTTAAAGGGTCAACTTCATCATTCTCAGCTACCTACTCATCTAGATTTACATTCTCAATAGGTGTGTTGGGGTCTAGGGTCATGGATTGATCCTTCAACTCATGGGTGATGTAAAGGTTAGCATTTATAGGGCTAGGGACATATGGTTCAATATGATCCTTTGCTTGTGGTTATGACTTTATGGTAACCTTTGTAGCATATCTTGTTCTGAAAAACAAATGTGACCAATGGGTGTTGCCACAATAGTGGTTTACACTTTCTGGGAGATCCTGATTTTTGTTGAAATCACATATTTTTAGAAAACATAATGATTTAAGCCTTGAAAATTTCCATTTAAAGGACTCCAATTAAAGATGGTTTGATCAAACCACCTTAAACCAAGCCCCCTTGGATAGAACCCCGCTAGTTTTAAACCATACCTATAATGAAGTCTCCTTTACACCTATCAAAATGTTGATAAAAAACCACTTTTGATTTACGTTTTGAGGGATCAAATGAATTCATTTAAATTTTTTTTATAAGTATGTAGTCCTTATTATGATCTTCCAAAAAAGTATAATTTTAATTAAATTTAATTTGATTATTATATTTTTTTAATTTCTTGTGAATGTAGGCTTTTCACTAAAACTCAAGCTCTATGTTTTGAACAAGTGGAAAAATAGTAAATTATCAAAAAAAAAAATTGAAAAATATAAGCACACTAGATATTGAAGTTCTTGATCCAACAAAAAAAGAAAAATTGAATTTCAATACATACAAAAAAGGTTACGCGTTATACGGTCCGCCTATGTCTGAATTGTAATTGGTTTGACTTCAAAACTTGATTAAAGAAAACATATTCAATAAAACACTATGAAACCAATTGGAAGCACTAGTTATCATAGTTACAAATCTAAATTCAAAAAAAATAGAATTTTATATTTCATGGAAAAAAAGTTGTGTTATACGATGAGTGTCACTCCTAAAAAATGTTGTTTACTGAAAAAAAACTAGTTTTCAAAGGAGATGGATAAAGAAGTGCAATTTGATTCCAAAATTTTTGAAAAAAATATATTTATAATCTACGGAAAAAAAAAAAAAAATTCACAAATCACTAGTTTTCATTATCTTCAAATTCCTCACAATTTAGTTGCTATAGGTGCCTGAAAGTGAAGATTTAGTTAGAAAAAAATATTTTAGTGTCCAGTTTGGCCAAAAATTGTAAACTAGTATTATGGGATCACCCCAATTGGAAGATAGAAACCCACCCAAATTAGCAGTAAAATCCCTAGAAAGACATGTGGCAAAATAAGATGGCAGGTCAATAACATATATATCTTGAGGGATTGCAAAATTTGGGCATGCATGCAAGGTAAGAGCTAAATTATTAATCACCCCAACAATATTAACAATAGAACCATCTAGTTGAATCACTCCCTTTGAAAGAGGCTCATATTCTAATCCTAGCTTATTAGCTAGACTCTTAGGCATTACGAAATTGCTTGCATTAAAATCAATCATGCAATTGTGCACTAGCTTGTCACCAATGATCAAACTTAAATAGAATGGAGGATGTTTTACCTCTTGGGATTGTTGCTCACTCTTAACCTTGGGCTATTTTCAAGTACAATCTTAGTTTGATATTGGTTAGAAACATCAAAAATAGAGATCTTAGCTAAAGCATCTTGTAACAAATATTTTTTCCCAAGAATGTGCAATGTGTCCATTATTGGCATGCTAATAGTAGCCTTCTTCAAATGTTCAACAACATTAAATGAGGTAGGACTCACCTTTTGCTATGAATTAGGAAAAACAACATCATTTTCCTTTAGCAAAGGTTGTGATTGTACATTAGGCTGATCCTTATTAGGTACAATAAGTTGTGGGGACAACCTGAGCTATAAGAGCTTGAAATTTACCTTTATCTAGTTGTTGTTGGACCTTTTCAGCTTGCTATGCCAAGTCAATAGCCCTCTTTTTCGATCTAGTATTGGCTACAACAGGTGAATCTAGCTAATTCTGACCTTGGGGATAATTTACCCCACAAAACCACATTCCTTGCCAATTCATCAAGGAAACATTGGGGTTACCTTGTTGAGTTTCTATACCTTACTACTCTAGATTTTATTTTGATACACTTTTTGAACTAGCATAACTATTCTACACCATTAAAGTTTGATTCCTCATCCCATTCATGCATGCGGCTTGGTTATGAGACTGGTCACAAGGATAACACCAATCACACTCCTATTCCATATTGTTTTGGATAGGCATAATATCCCTTGAAGAGCTAACAACATGAGGATTATAAGGCTGAAAGGGTCTAGGATTGAAATTTCTTCTTTGACCTTAAGAATCAGCTTGAAAGGGTGGCCTATTTGACTGAATACACTGATATGGAGCTTGATAGGGCCTAGGATCTTGGCCTACATGTTTCTTAAGGTTGAAAAAATTGTTACTAACAGTCTTGCTAAAGGTTTGAATCATGCAATTTAGCTCTTGAATCTCTTGAGATGGTCTTAGGACAACAACTTCTTGGGTTGTAGCTTGATAACCTATTGTGAGAATAGGTAGAACAATAGATAAAGGGGGTAATGACATAGGTATAGGTGGCTACACCTTAGGAAATATTTGTATATGAGGCCTTGGGGATATTCTACTAGCTTGTATAAGGTAGTTTTTTGCTCTAATAGCTATATCATAAGCATTGGGAAGTGTAAATCCACCCATAGAATGAATCATCACAACTGTACTTGCACCTAAGAAAGAAAGAGAATGGAGGATGTGCACATATTCAAGAGCTATCAATAAGATCATTGTGAAGTATAGATTCACATTGCCTAAGACGGATGACATCATGGATAGTCTGAGTGGAGAAAAGTATTTCACCAAGATAGACCTAAAGAGTGGATACCATTAGATTAGGATCAAAGAGGGAGATGAATGGAAGACTACTTTCAAGAAAAATGAGGGGTTGTATGAGTGGTTGGTCATTCCATTTGAACTAACTAATGCACCTAGTACATTTATGAGGCTGATGAATGAAGTCTTGAAGAAAATCTTGGGAAAGTTTGTCATTGTTTATTTGGATGATATTATAATTTTCAATAAGACTAAGGAAGAACATTTGGAGCATATCAGACAAGTATTTCAGAGGTTAAGAGAAGAGAAGTTGTTGATAAACATCAAGAAGTGTAGTTTCATGAAGGATGAACTAGTATATTTGGGGTTTGTGATATCTACAAAAGGATTAAAGATGGACCCTGAGAAGGTTAGAGGAATAGTTGAATGGCCTAGACTTGTGAATGCTGGAGAGGTAAGATCATTTCATGGACTAGTAAGCTTTTACCAGAAGTTCATAAAAAAAATTAAAATTAGTAGTATTTGCACACCTATGACAAAGATAATGAGAGGTGACCAAACGGAATTTTGGTGGCCATCAAGAGCACATAAGATTTTTGAGTTGTTAAAGCAAACGGTGATAGAACAACCTATATTAGTACTACCGGACTTTGATAAGGTATTCCAATTAGATTATGATGCTAGTGGAAGTGCAATAGGAGCTATGCTAAGTCAAGAAGGGAGACCAATAGCCTACTTCAATGAAAAATTGAATGATGCTAGGAGAAGATATTCAGTTTATGATTAGGAGTTCTATGCAATAATATAAGACTTGAAGAAGTGGAGACATTACTTGTTACCCAAGGAATTTTTGTTGTATACGGATCATCAAGCTTTACAATATTTGAATAGTCAAGGGAAGTTGAACCAGAGACATATGAGATGAGTACAATTCTTGCAGAGTTACACATTTGTGTTGAAGCACTAGAAGTGGAAAGTCAATAAAGGTATTAGATGCATTAAGCAAGAGAAGAAGTTTGTTGATAGAGATGAGAACATAAGTATTAGGTTTTGAAGAAATGAAGCATATGTATGAGGATGAAATTGATTTTTCAAAGGAAAGGAAGGATTGCGAGGAACCCGTAGAGACAGATAGAAGCAAATGGTTGGATTATTTCATTTAGGAAGGCATGTTATTCAAGAACAATCAGTTATGTATCTCTAGAACTTCAATGAGAGAGAATTTGATCAAGGAAAAGCATTGAAGAGGATTAACAGGACATTTTGGAATTGATAAGACCATAGCATTGGTGAGAGAACTATTTTTGGCCATAGTTGTACAAGGAAATCAGGAAATATGTTCAAAGTTGCAAGATTTTTCAAGTTGCAAAAGGAAACAGTCAAAACACTAGAATGTATACACCATTGATAACACCAAAGAGACCACAGGAAGACATTAGCATGGATTTTGTGTTGGGATTACCTACGACACTAAGAGGATTTCACTCTATATTTGTGGTTGTGGATAGATTTTCTAAAATGGAACATTTCATTCCTTGTAAGAAAACCAATGATGTAGTACATGTTGCAGACGTATTTTTCAAGGAGATTGTGAGATTACATGGACTACCAAAGAGTATAGTATTAGACAGAGTCACTTGATTCATTGGATATTTCTGGAAAGCATTGTGGGAGAAGATGAAGAGAGATTTGAAGTATAGTTCAACATTTCACCCATAGACAGATGGACAAACAAAAGTGGTAAATAGGAGTTTGGGGAACTTGTTGAGGTGTTTGACTAAAGGTAAAGCAAGAAATTGGGACTTAATACTACCACAAGCAATTCATTTACATACAACAATTCAGTAAACCACAACACAGGGAAGACACCATTTGAAATTGTGATAGGACAAAAACCCAGAGGAGTGGAAGAATTAAGAGATATCAGTGTGGAGAATAAAAGGAGTGCAAAGGTTGAATAATTTGTAGGATTCATGGAAACAATGCATACTCAAGTTAAGGAGCATCTAGAGAAGATGAAAAATACATATAAGGAGAAGGCAGATGAGAAGAGAATACATAAGGAGTTTGTAGTAGGATAGGAAGTAATAGTATATCTAAGAAAAGAGAGATTTCTAGTTGGGACATATAATAAGTTGAAGATGAAGAAGTTTGGACCTTGTAAGATCATGAGGAAGTTTGATTCTAGAAATGCATATGAAGTGGAACTACCGGAGGAATTTGGCATATCACCTATATTCAACATTGCATACCTATACCAATATCATGGAGAGTCATCGGAGGACAAAGAAGTTGGTTTGTAAGACCAGATAACACATCATCTAGAGGAAATTGAGGAAATTTTAGACAGCAAAGTTGGATGTAGTACCAAAGGAAGGAAATACAATGAATATCTTGTCAAGTGGAAAGGAAGACCGAAGGAAGATTCATCATGGATTTCTCAAGTTGAGGTGGACTACATTGGTTTCCCTCTAGCCCCAAGAAAGTGAGAGGCTCAGTTTTCTTCAACTTTGGGTTTTTAATGTAGGAGCATCACAAGTTGCAAGCAATCTTGCATCAACCAAAAATATTTGTTTTCATGTTTTCTTGCATTTCATCTACTTAGTTAATTGTCAGGACCTAGTCTTAATATTTTGTACCACATTATACTACATTGTAACATCAGAGCTTTTGGAGTAGAATATATGATCTTAATTGCAACATCTACATCATATCCAGAATTCAAGCGTTTTGGAGATCCCAATACAAAGATGTCACTAACAAAATATCAATTGTAATTGGATAGAGAGCATTCACTGACCAGTCTTGTCTTTTCAAGTGTGTAGACCTATCTCATGACTTGTGAAGCTTAGGAAACCATTTCATAAGGATACACATTCATTGAAGAACCTTTGTTCTGATTTACATCATTTTTATCCGTGGATCAAAGGAGAATCATATGTTTTGGATGACTTTCACACGTTTCATCAACTTTAGGGTTTTGGGACCTCTTGAGGCTGATGTGGACCTTTTTCGGAGCTGGGAATTGATATATATAAGCATTGTGTAGTTGCATTAGGTAGTAGTGATAGTGTGATAGAGAAGTAGGAAGATATAGGAGATAAGGGCTTCATCCTGCATTGTATTTCTAGGCTTAATGCCATATCATTCTGCAATTTGTAAGTTGAAAGCTAAGGAATGTTTCCTATGAATAATTGATCATTATCTATACCCCATGTGGGATTTTTATTCCAATTCTTTGAGTTTCTATTGTGTTTACTCTTGCTACAAGGCTGGACAGTCCTATTCCTAGACCTTCCATCCTTGATTGTACTAGAAATTAGAAATTGGTAATGCTTTTTAATCTTTTTTCCACTATGTCCTCACATTTTTGTTTGCTTAATTTCCTCCCCTTCCCTTTTGTGTTTTTACACATTGCTCTTGTAGTAGTTTGGATTATGTTTTTGGTGTCAAACACCTCCTAGGAACACAACCTGCAAATAAATCTTCACAGACGAGAGAAGAACATTTCACTAGAGATGAAAATATATTAAGATGAGATATATACATAATGAACAAGATTTCTAAAGCCATGAAAAAATAGATAGGTGAGAAATACCCAATACGGGATGAAAGGTGGGATTTTTTTATTCTATGCTTGGGAGATAGAATAACAATCTTCTTCACTCTCTTATTCAAGGAAAACCCTAGAGATCTCAACCTAAGGTATGCAAAGGAGAAAGAGATCTTGCAATAGGGATATCCAAGGGCCTAATTATAAACTAAAGTGGGGCTCACCACCAAGCTAGGGCTTGGAAAAATCAATGAAATGCAAAACCTAATGATTTAATCTAATATGATGCAAGACTTCACTAAAATGACCTAAAAATGCATGTAAATAAGAATAGAGAGTTGCAAGATTAGAGGTGTGCACCTGGGAACCTGTAGAGACCTAGAATGAGCTCTAAAACACTAAAAATTCTAGAATTAGGGCACATTAGGACTCATATGCTAGTTTGGGTGTACCAGTCCCAGACTAGGGTTTTTGGTTTGTAACAAGTTTTTGAGAATGTAGATTTAGGATCTGCTAAAATCTAGAAATTTGCTTGTAGTGGGACTCATACGCCACTTCTGGCGTATCAATTATTTTTTTCTTTTTTAGGAATTTAAAGTTCAAATATGTGCTCCAACCTCTGCTCTTCCCTTCCAAACTAATTTTCGGATCCAAAAATGCAAAAAGACCTACAAAATAGAATATAGACTTGATTTTCTTGTGGGGGCTTGCCTCGATCAAACACCTAGTTTGGTAATTAAACCTTGATAGAAACAATGAATATTGAATGCAAATGTGAACATAAACCCTAACCTTAAGTGTGTCTAAGATTAGGAAATATGAAATGAAATGAAACCCTATTCTATTGTGCTAGACTGAGATGCAAGAATGAGACATAGACATGAAAGACTCACTTTGAGAGATCCCTAATCACCCAAATGAGCTCTAATGATGTATGTACCTTATTTAGGTTGAATATAGAATGATAATGGAGGATGGAATCACTTAGGAAACAAGTCAATAGGCTTGGCTTGATGGCTAGTTGATTCTCCCCAACCTAGAATCCATCATGATTCACCATAGGCAACCATAAACAACCCTTGAAAATGCTATATTTTGGATGGAAGTGAGCTTGAAGGCCTGCAAAAACAAAATAATGCTACTCCAAAGCTTCAACTTTACTGATTACTTTTCTTGAATGCTCTTGTGAAGAATGCTTGAATGCTTGGATCTTGAAATTGCTCTGGTAGGTTATTTCCTAGATGAAATGATGACTTAGAAGCTTGTTTATATAGTAAATACACCTAATTTACCGTTATTTGGATCTCAAAATCCTACATCAACCAAAATTTTGAATTAAAAAGTTGAATTTCCCACTCAAACCCTAAAAAGGTCCCAAATGGGACTCATGCTCCACTCCTGGCATATGGGTCCCACCTAGGGGGACTCATATGCCCGAGGTGGCATATGCGTCCCACCCTAGATTTTCAGAATGGGTTGTTAGAAATTGTAGTGTTTTTGATGATTTTGTCGGGTTTTAAGTTGAAATAAACCTCGAGATTCAAAATAAAGGGTCTTAGGGGCCTATTACTAATGATTTAAAGGGGTATTCAATGTGAAGGTGCTAAAATAGGTCTAAATTAAGTGTAAAATCATATTATTTTCAAGAGCATACAATTTTCTACACTACACGGGAAAAACTAATTATCCTTATGTTAAAACTTAACACACTAACACCCCCCTTAAGTGCAAACTTAGCGAGATTATTATGCAAAATGAAAAATGCAAAATGGGTCCTCACTATAAGGCCATGTTAGGTACCCATGCATGACTACTATGCAATGCAATCTCTCACAACCGAAGAAAAGAAGAAAAAAATTATGGGAGAAAACTCCTCTCCAAAAGAGAGAAAAAAACAAAAATGAAAAACAAGATGCATGGATGGAGGACTCAATAACACCCATAAAGGACTACATACATCATGTATATACAATCAATAGCTCCCCTCATAAAAGGGAAAGAGAGAGACTATATAGCCCCCTCACGATGTGTAATCGCCTAAAAAAATGGTAAGTGACTAAAGACAAAACATGATCCAATGTCGACAAAAAACTTGTCTCCCTTTTGGAAGAAACAAATCCAAGTATAAATGCAGTTATGCTTCCCATTCTATATAGGAATTAGCAAGTTTTAAATCCAAATGTAGGATGATAATATCTCTAAATTTTCTCATGTGTCACCAAGACCTTGGAAGATGATGCCACGAACCAATCACGAACATTCCCATTCACAATAGAAGGTGACAAACAAGGTACCACTGGAAATTAACTTTGAAAATTCTCCAAAGATAGAGATGGAGTGACAATAGTTGTACCACAACTTGTTAGCTCTCAAAAATGCAGGTTTGAACCACGAAAGGTTTCCAAGCTTCCACAACGTTTTAGGGTAATAGAACAAGGTTTTACACAGTTAAACCTTCTACTCTCTAGGTGTTGCTAGACCTAGGTGGGTGTACCTATAACAAATGAAGCAGACTTGACTATTGATATTCTCTTCATGCCATGATTTGTCCAAGATGGCAAATTGAAATGGACAAAATAAAACAAATTTGGTATATATTGTATACCAACATTCAAAACTAAACCCTAATATGCTCAGTTAATAGATGTAAAAAAAATATGTATGAAACTAAATGATGAAAATGATGAGACCAGTGCCTTATATAATATACGGAGTCAAATGAAATCTTTAACAACTGACTTTTTCTGGATTCATTCAAATTATTTGGCATATTTTATTTATAACCAGTATAAAAATGCAAGGTTGTGATTAAGTTCTTCTTACTGATCTAAATGAAATTCCTTGACTACAGTGATTAATCAAAAGGGTTTAATCCTTCCTTGAAAGAACCTATCAACCAATCACACAAATACGGCAAATTTGTACTAATAAAATAGAAATAAACTTGTTATGTTGATCTAAATAACCAAGCAATATCAATTTTAGAGACAACTTAAATAATTCTTTCAATTGGCACAACACAACAATTAACACCAGAATACGCTAGCAAATCAGATGATTTTCATTGGTATCTCCATGGCTTCAAAACATACAACAAAGTCTCAACCCTGTGAAACATGGTGTTCCACCGTATATCCTATTCTCTATACTATTCTATCTATATGCAGATTGTTTTTCAAAATGGACATCTATACATTGAGAATACGAAAGGACACACCCTTTCAGAAATATAAAATACATATATAAAAAAAAAGATAGAGAATAATTAGGCTCTATTTAGCCATAAGTGAGTCTTATTGAGGTGGTCCAAATAATCCCAGTGCTCATATGTGTCCACATCTCCAACAGCATTCTGGATCGTGACTTCCATCTTGACCATTTCCTCATTTTGCTTGCTCACTTCTTCCAATGTTGTATCCTCTGCAAAAGTTGTCTTCATGATTTCATCCAGCACCAACTCACATTCATTTTTCCATTTGGTAGACTCTTTTAAATCCCCATTATCATCAGAAAATGGAATTACAGTTTTCTCTGCAGCTACGATTAACCCCTATTCATCCCCTTGCAATTCATCATAGAAATTTCGATGGCGATTGATTATATGATTTACAGCTTCAAGTGCAGAACTACTAGCTTCATCACTTTGAGCCAACTCATGAAATTTCTCCATGATTCATCCATCCATCCTAGTGTGCTCCTTCAGTGCAGCAAGAGTATGAGAGTATTTTCCCCACAATTTATTCAACCAGGATGTCAAATGATCCTGCCTCATCTTGACAATTGCAGCAATAGCATCATGCTTTCCCTGAGAATAAGCACTTGACCCTACCCAGTAGTCTTTTGCCTGAGAGCTTTCTCCTTGAGTGATCATTTTGGTTGTTCCCATTGAAACACCAACCAAATCTTTGAGTCTATCATTTTCTCTTAGCAATTTCTCATTATTTACTTTATACATTTCTCTTTCTTTTATCAACAGCTAAATTTGTCCTTTATTCAACTTTGCAATATTTACCCCAATATCAGCAGTAGCTACAGGATCAGCTTCTCCAGCTTTTAGAGTCAAGACATGGCCAAATGGCTTCTCTGTATCAAGTACCACTGATTTCCTGTGGGGTGGGTATAAAGCCCATATCAACATTGATCCCTCATCAGTATTATACGTAGAGCCCGTATACACTTCTGTCACCTTTTCCTTATCAAGCTTGTGAGTAGCATTACTGCCCTTCAAGAAACTATCAAAGACTAATGCAGAATTAAAATCAAGGCCAGGAAATACATGACACCAGCATCCTCCAACATTTTTCTCCCCACTTCAAGAGTCATATTTGTCATTTCATCATCCACACATTTTCTCAGCTGAGCCAGCAATTGTTCCTCATTTCCAGAAGTGATATCATCAACATTCTCTCTTATCTCCTTCCCCTTTTGTTTGTACAAGAATGCCTTGAACTCTGGGGAATGTATAAAATCATCATCAAAAACAAATGATCTGTACTCCATGTGCCTTGCATCAACATCACCACTTTCAATACTTTGTTCTCTAACTAGGAAAACATATTGTTGAGTCCTCATCCTAGATACCTTTTCAGTTCTACCCTGTGGCACATTAGCTCTTGGTGTTTCTTCATCTCCAGAAGACAATAGCTCAATATCATGTAACCCCTGGTTATATCTTTCAACTACCATTTCTGCTTCATCTTCATCCAGATTTCTGATCATATCATCAAAAGGATAGGGTACACGTTGATAACCTCCAAAATTAATCCTTTCCTTGGCTGAATTGATATATCCCTTAGGGTCAAATTTTTTCCTAGTTGGTCCTCTTTTCATATTATAGTGCAACAATCTGTCAAGAATTGAATTATATCCCTCTTTAGCCAACATAGTGAAATCTCCAAAACATAAAGTACTAGGCATAAAAGCCTGCTTTCCAAAAGAACTAAAATGCATCACACTACAGAAATCCATTTGTCTAACAATTTCCAAGTATGCAACCCTATTTGGAACTGTCCTTGGAAGAATGAAAGGAGCATCTTCAAATCCATACACTTTAATTACTGTAGCTCCCTCTAAACAATACCAATCTCCCCAATTATGGTCAATTGGCCCATTGAAATCTTTAGGCCAAAGGAATCTTTTGATCTCATTAGTCAATGAATAATTACAAGGATAATGATACAATCTATACAATGTCTTTACAAAATACTCCTCAAAATGAATAAAACTAGAACCAACAAACCTGTTGTCCCAAATGGCAGTCCACAACTGAACAGGCAATGCTTCACCCTCCTTACCAATATGAGAAATTCTCATTTTCGGAGGCCATACCCCTAGCTCTTGTCTAAAGTATAGCACTAAGTGCATCAACAATGAATAGTTTTTGAGGTGAACAATGGAAGCTCCACTCTTTATAGCCATCAATCCTAAGTCAAGCTCCTTAGAAATATATGAAGTATAATCAAATAGCCTGGAGTTGTGATATTGAATGTCTACTGCAATGACCATTGGCACCATTCACATGAATTCTAGGGCATCCATCCCCAACACCTGACACACTGAAAAATATGTATATTTCATATAGGGTTCAAACAAATCTACATGATAGGGAGGCCCCTCATTATCTTCCAGAGGTTCTGGCTTGTTACCCTATTTAACCCTGTGAATTGGTAACCTCCAACCCTTGTAACTTGTGTCCATTCTAGAAAATTCCTTCTGCAACTCCTCATAATTGATTTCCTCATCGCAAAACACTTCCAATTTGTAAACCTCACTAATTCCTTCTTTTGACACATGTATCTATGGTTTTCCAGAAGGATCACATATTGCTTTATGATTTGGATCATAATGATCAGCAAGCAATTTGACCAATTCAGCATTAACAAATACATTAGGGCACACCAATTTTCCTACATTCAACCTCCATGGATTATAGACTGGCTCAAAATGATTCCTTCTATGCTAGTGGAAATTGAAAAGCTCATACCATCTTACAATAGTCCAGACATCACCTATGAACTTGCATTTATCATCCAGCTTGTCAACTTCTGCCCTAAGTTGTGCGAACCTTCTAGCTTTAGGCCCTGAACCAGGTAGTTGATCAATAAGGTCTTGGTTTAGTTTCCTTTCAGTGTCTTCATGCTCTGTATCAATCCTTTGTTTCTTTCCCTTTGACTGACTACTCTCACTAGGCTTTCTACCCTTACCCTTTCCAGAACCAGAAAACTCCATTTTCAAACTTACAGAATCAAAATATGAAAAATAGAGAAGCAATTACTTACAGTATTCTACTTGAGCTCCTCAAACTGAAAAAATGTCTTGGTTCTCTGTTCAGCACACCAATTCACCAGCAATCAATTCAGAAATGAGGAATTGATTAAAACATTACTATTTTATCCCATCGCACCATTAATGAAGCATGAATGAAACCACCTTTCAAACTAGCACTGTCGCATCAAATGTCCTTTTTATGAGAAAAATTCAAATCTAGGGCAAAATCCCTTTTCAACGTTTATTTCATCATTCGCCAAGACACTCTATGGTCTTACCGACACCTGGAATCAACTTGATGACTAATGCTTATGCTTTTCATGTCATTGTGACAATTCAAAGTCGAGGAAACATCTCATAGATATCATGGAACAATACCGATATGTATTCTTCAAAGCATTTTCCAATCGCTGAGACATTAATGTTCTTCACACCGACTGAAATCCTTTATCTTAATGTTCTTCACTATAACCTGCAGATGTCAAGGAAACCTCTCGCAGACTTCATCTTGTTTCACCGAAAGTCTTTATTTACATTGGGTCGCCAAGACAAATTTGTACTCTTTCCGATGCAATCTTCATTTCACCCACTTCGCTGTGACTTTCAAAGTTAGGGAGATGTTATATAGATATCTTTGCATCTTACTGATATGTACTTTTCAATGTATTTTCATTCGTTAAGACAAAATCACCCTTTCATCGATGAATTCTCATTTCAGCGTGTCCACCAAATTCTCTCACCGAAGAAATAAACCCAACCAATGAAACAATACCTTCGGTGAGACTAAACCCCCGAGAAGACATATACCGGCACCAAATGTCTTACCGAAATCACTCCTCCATATTACTCCTATTCGGAAAAACTCACCCCAAACTATCTGTCAGTATAATATTCATACTTCGGTGAAACTTATGCTGAAAAGTTCTCCCAGCGATGCATATCTTCATTGGCATAAGATTTGAATCGGCAAGACTCTATAGCTTCTCACCGATAGCTTTGAAATACCTTTGAACTTAATTCGGCCAAACAATAGCCCCTTCGCCTAGAGCTTCCCTGATGCACATAAGTCTTACCGAGACATTTGTTTGCATGTCAATCAGTAAGACAAAATTATTTTCGCTATGAGTTCATACTGATATAAATTAGTCTAGCCGAAACAACCCCTTTGCATGCTAGTCGGTAAGACAAATTGAACTTGCTGTGACATTACAACAACGCCCCAGCTTATGCCAATATACTTTTTATAGATGCCTATTGGCAAGAAAAAGTAGTTCACTGAAACATTATCCCGAACACCCTTAGCTTGATTGATATTGTGATAGGTCGAATATATGCATTAGAAAACGAGCAGCAAACTAAAGAGTGCAAATAAACACCAAAACAACCTACACCTCAAGATTAGCCTAAGTTGGAATCAACACAAGATAAAAATCAACAAATGGAACTTTATACCTCGTCTTGAATCGATCCTTTGGTTGGCCCTTCAATCTTTGATGTGTATGCTCCTTGGATGGCAAGATATGCAAACTAGATGATGATGTGACGATGGATGGAAATGGATGAAAGCATGAAAATGGCTAAGTGTAGATTGAGAAATAAAATTGTAAGAGTTTGGCTAGCAAAATGATCTCTCCAAAATGAGAGAAAAGAGGGAATATTAATAGGAATTTTGAGAATTCCAAGAAGAAATGGATGGTTGAGATTGATCCTAGCTTGGCCAAGATGTAGGGCTATGGTGAGTTGAGAACTCACAAGCCCTCACATCTTGACATGTGGCAAGGGGAGAGGCTTAAGAAAGATGAGGTGGACATGAGGTGTAAGGGAAGTACATGACATGGATGTACTTCAAAAGACCATAGGGATTTGGTCAAGATATCCTCATAAAGGATGTCATTGTCCCATGTGGGTGAGAGGACATGTGAGGAATTAAAAATTCCTCAAATATCCTCATGGGGAGAAGGGAAAGAATAAAGAATTCCCTTGAGTGCATTGGGGGATTAAATGTGAATTAAAAATTCACATGGGGAAGTGGAGTGCCTTACCCAAAAGGGGAAAGCCTTTAATAAGGTTGACTTAAGGACACATGCCATAAAGGACATGGGGAAGAGAAAATGAATTTAATATTCCTTGAAAGATGATAGTGGAATTAAAAATTCCTCAAAGGACTTTGGGAAGACAAAAGGAATTAAAAATTCCTTGGGGGATGGGAAGAGTTGACTAAAGGGGGTGATTAGACAAGTTGATGAGAGGTTAGAGGAAGGTTAGGTGGCTACGAAAAATTAGAGGCCAACTTGCAAAAGTTGGAGGATGTGACACATCCTAATCAAGGATTAGGCATGTGCACATCCTAATGATGGGATTAGAAGATGGCTTAGGATAAGATAAAAATGATGGAGGATGTGACAATGAGAGATAAAAGAGGAATTAAAAAATGAATTTTAATTCCAAAAGGGGAATATGACTAAATTAAATAAAATGGTGTATTTATTTAATTTATAGGAGGAAGAGGGGTAAAGTATTTATTAAATTAAATACTTTATGAACCCTATGTAAGATGCAAGGTATTAATTAAACAAATGATTTAATTAATATTAACAGAGAGGATAAGAAACTGAATGAATAAGGAGACGTCTTTGATCATATGGAAGTGGTCAAATTAGATTTCTACATTTTTTCCCTCTTCAAAATACTATTAGGATAATAGGGTTTTGAAGAAAAACAGAATGCAGATGACTCTATAGAAGAAGAGATCAGAAAAGAGATGCCCCAGCATGGGGGAATGTGTGAGCTGCCCCAAACGGAGGGAATGTGGAGAGGATGCCCCAATCCAGCCAAGGTAGGCTTAGAGTGACGGGTTAGGAGAGGACGGTAGGGTATGCCCCCTCGAGAAGGCGGACTCAGGAGGAAAAAGGGGTCCCGGTCAACTTCTCAAAAGTAAGGAGTGGTATATGTTGTTGGAAAGAGCGTAGAAAAATGAGAAGAATGGTGTTTAAACGGAGTCAAGTGAGTAAACGGTGCGCGAGTGGAGGCCCCAGGAAGAAAGAGGCAGGATGAATTAACTGGAGGAATTTGTGGTAAAAAAAGGAAAAAAAAGACTTTGATTTGAAAAGGGAAGAAAGAGGGAAAAGGTAATAAAAGGTAATTAGAGAATTACCTTTGCTCATTGTGATAGCTGGCAAGTGTCGAGGAGGAGAAGAATAAGAGGAGGCGAGAGAGATCGGGCATGATGCCAGAGTACGATAGTCACATCATCCATCAGGCAGATGAGAGGCAGATATTCTTCACCCACCATGCTGCACCACGCCAGGTTAGCCCAAAACTAAACTTTGTGGATTTTGCATCAATTATGCAAATGTTTTGGAAAAAGGAAAACATGGGTTTTGTCTGGGAGGGCGGGAAGAAAAATGGGTAGAAGGCGGATTTTGACATTTTTTGGAATTCATATCGAGGGGGGGCAAATCGGGTGGCCGCCCATGTGGACGGGTCCGCCGCCATGGGCGGACAGGTCTGCCACCATGTAGGCGGGTCCGCCACTGTATAGTCACCCGCCGCTGTGGGCGAACAGGTCTGCCACCGCGTAGGCGGGTCTGCCACCGCAGAGGCGGGTCCACCGTCGCGGGCGGACAAGTCCGCCACTGCGAGGGTGGGTCCGTCATCGCAACAGGTCTGCCACCACGGGGGCGAGTCTGCCGCCAGGGCGGGTCTGCCACTGCGGAGGTGGGGCCTCTGCCGCATGGGCGAGGCCACCACCACGGGGGCAGGTCCGCCACAGCGGGGGCGGGTCCGCTGCCGAGGCAGGTCCACTGACTAGGTGCGACCGCCGAGGTTGAAGGATGGGGGGAGGGGGCGATGGAGGGGGGGAAAACAATGGCACGAATGGGAAACCCTAGAATAACAAGGGGGAAAATGAAAATGATAAAAATTTATTGTGTATATTCGATGAAGGATGAATGGATGGGGGGATTTTGATAGATGAGAGGCTGGAGATGAAATGCAATCCAAATGCAATTTTCCATCGTTGGACCACTGATTTTTGCTATAGCATAAGACACAAGACACCAAGGTATGAAAAACCAAGGCGGATTAGTGTCTAATGCATAAAACAAACATAACAAACAAGAAGGCTATTCTAACACCCCAAAGTCATGATGACCTTGGTCGGGCTAGATATTGGGATAAGCACAAGCAAACAAGGATGCCCCAACGTAACACAAAACCTTTGAGATCTTGGTGGGTACTACGTGGGACAACCGACAAGACAAAGAAAAGATCAAGATACACCCCTATGTTGACTAGTCAAAGCACACCATGATATGATGGATCAAGGTGACCATGACAAGTGATGATAGGGAGCTCAAATGATAAACAAAATTCAAAAGCATCAAAAGATTGTAATCAATTTCAAACATCCTTTGCCATAGGATCAATCAATGGGATGGATGGGATTGATGAGGTCTGTTAGGAAGGATGCATCCTGTTGAGACTGATGATGGATACTAAATTAAAAGATTGATATGATGCAGGATATTCAAAACTGATTGGATTTGATGATACAAGTGAATCTCATTTGTTAAGATCCAACTAGATAAGGGCATAGCTTGATGACACAATACAAGACATGAGACTGACACACCGTAAAGACTAGCCTTGCCTACGGGAAAGCGTAGAGCCTGCATAGTTCAGTAAAAGGCTGTCGACTGACCATGGATAAAAGTAGAAAGATGATGATGAATACTAATGACAGATGACAAGGACCAAAGAGACAAAAACAAAGACTAATGATAGATGATAAAGGAGTGGACGGAGAAAGTAGAAAGATTGACGTAAGACGATAGAGGAGCCTCGGGGGCAGATCAAGTGATCGACCTTGCCTACGTGAAAGCGCAGGGACAACGTAGTTCGACCGGAGGCCAAAGATAAGTGATGGATGAAAGATGATGAGATAACCCTAGGTAAGGGGATAAAATGATTGGACTGACACGATGAGACAAGATAGACCTATTAGATTGGATCTGAGGATGATGGTGATCACGAAGCTCAGGGATAGGATAGTTACCCAAGTCATCAAAATATGAAGTGGGAGGATGACATGATGGAGAGATGAATGATGAGAAATGATAGGAGGTGGAAAAGATGTGCAAAAGAAGCAGAAGTGATGACGATAAGATAGATGACATTGGATTGCGTGGGGAAAAGCCTATAGCTAGATACCTAATGACAAGGGATTATGAGATGGGATGAGGGTAGAGGATGGGGGGAGGAAAAGGATTGTTTGGGTGGATTGGATAGAGGGAGAAGAATTTGGATGAGGAAAAGGTGACCAGATGGATAGATGAAAATGGATGCCATGATGGAAGGATAGGAAGATAGGGATGTGAAGATGGATATAAGGATTGTGTGGAGGGATAAAAGATAGGGATGGGGAGATGGATATATTGATAAGGAGATAAGGATAGGGAAATGGAAGGGATTGTTCTAATGAAATGAATGTTGTCTCCAAGGACAGTATCACAAAGGAAGATAGATGCCCCCACTCTAGATATGTCATGTATAATGAGGCATGAGAGATGCAATAGAGAATGATAGGAAAATAAAGGAGTGAGATGGATGAAGATAGGATGCATGGATAAGGAAGGGAGATTGAGGGTAGCATGACAGGTGGATAAGGAAGGTAGACAAGTGCAAATGATAGTTGGGATAGTGTGCAGATAAGGGAGATGTATTCTAAGAGGTTCCCAAAGCATGCTTATATGTTTGCCCCTATTGTTACCAAGATCACAAGGAGGATGGAAGAATGGGGATAAGTGAGATATGCCAAGCAAAATGTGTAAGATAGGGAGGATGGAGGGGATGAATGAAAGGGATGTATAGGATGGAGATGGGTGCATAGCCGAAAGCGTTGCAGGAAGCATAGTGGATGGAGGGAATGCAAATCAGGAAGTTGCCCCCAAGTGCAGATAGGGATTTACACATGATGCCTGTTTGCCAGGTTTTCATCATGGTACTTATCCAAGGCGCTTGTTTTCCAAGTTTTCACCATTGGATGAATTATTTCTCTTTACTATTTTATTTTTTTATTTTTGATTTTATTTTTGGATTTTTTTGACTTTTCTTGATTTTTTTGACTTTTCTGGATTTTTTTTTACTTTTCTAGATATTTTTGACTTTTCTGGATTTTTTTGGATAACATGCGGAAGGAGATGGATAAAGATAGGGAGGCGAATAAGTGGATTTAGAAGGAATGCGATAAGGATATGGATGAAGGACTCAAGCATCAAGTTCTATACGAGGTATTAAGAGCTCATGTTCAAACTGACTGTTGGATGTTGGTACAACCTTATTAGGAGAAATGGATTATGCAAAAGGATGAATTAGAGGGATTTGATGGGGGAGATATGTGGGGTAATGAATGGGATGCTGGAAAGGGTATGGATAGAATGATGGGGTGGATGTGTGATGGGGTGGTGAGTTCAGGACCAACATTGGCACATGTGGTGATGGATGTGAAAAGATAAGAGGACTAATGGATGGAGAATGTGGGGATAGTGTATTTTGGGACATAGGGACCCAAAATAGATGTAGGAGAGTGTGGATGAAAAGGAGTAGCTTTTGGATGAGCAACTTTGGATGTTCTTACAGATTTTCCATTTAATGGAATTGCATCTTTTTTCTTTGGGATCCACATGGTTTTGATCTTTTCTTTAGTGGGCCTTTGTGGCTGATGGGTTTGATTTGGATTGTGGATTTGATTTTTCTTCACTTCACCATGTCTTTTAGAGGTGACATGGAGAGCTTTAGATTCATGTGGATATTTGGATTTATGCATTTTTCCTCTGGCATCCAAAGTGCTCGTACTAGCAATGGGATGGGTGTGAGAAGATGGATGATGTGGAGTGATGGAGGTAGGATTATGAGGATTACATGTAGATGGAGAATGTGTAGGTATGTGCCTTTGTTGATCCTGAATATGGGATATGCGAGAGGGATTTTTATGATGGATGACACAGATAGGTGTTGAATGGATGAACGGATGAGATGGAGGAGGTGATCTTGGGATATATGGACCCAAGATGGATAGAGTAGATGAAGGACAGGAGATGGTGGATGGATGGATGTAAGGACCCAAGATGGATGGAGCAGATGAAGGAGGAATATGGATGGTTGTTTTGAGGCGATACAATAGAGGAGGAGGGATTGTAGCATATGATTTGGTGGAGTGATGGGAAGAGCCGGCATTTCTTTTGGAAAAGGCTCATTGAGGATGTCTAAAGGTTGTACCAACATGTTTAGATTGTGAGTCTTGGGGAATAGATCCAAGACCTTGCATGCAGATTTGTTCTTTGACTTGGATGGGCTCTAACATACCTTGCTCGTGAAGGCCTAGACCTTTTCCTTGATAGTTCATGTTCTTGAGCATTCGATCCATGATAGGACTTTTGTTATTCTGAAAACATGATGCAAGTCCATTATTAGGTGGGGGATGATGGGTGGTATATACACTGTGTTTTTCTTTT